>VWZL01005377.1:371147-434786 GCA_013396915.1 Stercorarius parasiticus | reverse complement strand
CACCACCACCACCACTACCACCACCCTGGAGAAGAGGACTTCTTTTTTGCACCACGAAGCAGGCTGATTGACGATGTGTCCATGCAAGATACTTGGCAGCCTGGACTTTGCTGTGCATGGTTTTCTTTCTGTATGGATAATGGTTGCTCCCAACTCAGCTGTTGTCCCTGAAGCTGGAGCCTTGGCTATGCTGGATGGGGTGCCAGCAGGTCTGCGGGGGCTTCGTCAGCAAAGGAGGGGCAAATTTAAATCCTAAAGCTGATGTGTCGTGGGTGGGCATTTATATTTGTTACCAGGGCCACCTTTTGGGGGCGAGGAAAATGCTACCCGCCTTTTCAAAATGACAAAAATCAGCAACAGAAATCACCCTCCAGCTCCCAGGCACAACCCCGTTTCTTTCCCATGGCAGTTGCAGGCAGTAGACCTGACTTCATCCGACCGTGACATGACAAACGTCTGCTGTCTCTCCCCAGCATTAGCAGATTATTCGCTCTTGGGGGTCCATGTCAGTCCATACAGAGCCCCGATTCATCCTAAACCGCTTTGCTGGCATGCACTGGATTAAGCGCCCTGCACTCCCATGACCTTAACAGAGACAAGGCTCCCCCCGTGCACAAAGACAGGCTTTGCCTAAAAACCAGACATCTCCGACCAAAGACATCCCTCTCTAAAGGTCCCATCCCACACGGCCAGCAGCAAGAAGCAGCTTGCAAATGATGCAGAGGTCATATCCTCTTCCTAGGACCGATACTTTTGGCTGAGATCCACTCATTTCATGGCTATGATGAATAAATTATCCTGCTATTGGAGCGCACGCAGCACAGCCTCTTTTCTCTCTGCAAAACTGTGCTTGCCTTAACTGTGTATACTCTTACATGGCACTGACCATTTCCTAACCTTCCCAAGCAGACTCAGGTTGGGATTTAAACTCAGGTTTAAAACAGGAGTGAAGAGGACACAGACCACCACCTCCCTGTGCTGAACCCTGAATTACACAATTTAGCACTTCTCTGCAGGTTTGATGTACCTGAACTCTGCAAAGCGGTATGGTCCTGGCATGGACCCCTTTACTTTCGTACCCTTTCCTTTGTGTAAGTACAGCCAGCAAAAGGCACCATCGCATCAGTCTAACCCCCTCGATGCAAGGAATTGTGCTGGTGTCACTTTTTGTTGATGATGCTACTGAAATTAAATCAGATCACTACAAAACCTGTCTAGAACAGATACGGAGGCAGATCTGATGAGCACAAGGAGCCCCAGGGCATTAATTCAATTAAGATAATCCTATTTGTTGCTCATCCTGAAAGAGGTTATGCCAGGAATGATTGTAGGCATAGCCGGGCCATCCTGGGCTAGGGACTGTAAGAGGCCCTCCCCTTGAGGGCTTTTTTCAGCCTTATTTCCCATAATCTGTGACAGCCACAACACCCAGACTGCAGCCAGCAGCAGGCAAGGATGCACACTGGGCACAGGTGGGGAAACAGAAGGCAAAATCTGCCGCTCTCTGGCGATGGATCATGCTGGGGGCCCAAAAAAGCTGCATTCTCGCCCACTGATGGGTGGTTGGTTTAGGGCCTGGACAGGTACACAACTTCTCTCCTCCTGCCGACATTTCACAACACAGATGCTGAGACAACAACCTAAGCCCTGACTGGGTACTAAGATGCGTCAAAACATGACAGCCTGCTTGATAAGCCAAGAGTGACACTTCAAGCACTCAATATGGTCAGCTGTCTGCCAGCTCCAGCACACGAACTAGGACTCAAAATGTTGGCCCTGAAGTCCAGAGAGGCTCAGCCTGGAAAATAAGATGGGTTTCTATACCACTCACGCAGAGACAAAGTCGGGGCAGCTTCCCTATGAAACTGCCTGGAGTTCCTGCAACAAGATTTTTTTCCCCCTCCAACAAAGCGCAGTCTATCAAAATGAACATCAAAGGGAAAGCTCCTGTCTTCAGCAAGAGTTTTTTTTCAAAGATGACATCCTAGTCTTTATTAAAATAACACAGAGCTGCTGTCTTGTGACACTTGGGCTTCCATCACATCAGCGAAGTGCTGAAAACAAACCTGAAGGAAACGTGCAATGCAGATGTGACAGCCTGAGCACTCAGAGAGGGAACAAAACCAACCCACTCTGCTTTAGAAAATCAGATCAAGGGCTTGCCGCATTTACTTTAGCTAGGAAAAAAAACCATAACCATCTGAAGGGCATGACTGTGATCCCAGCATAAGGTCCTTGAAACGCCACATCTGAGTTGTGTCCAGCTGTGGCAGCAGGAATATCGGAGCAGCTTCCACGCTCCCGACACAAGAGCACAGGGCTGCATATCCAGGTGAAGGATACAACCTAATTTTATCTTTTTCTTTATAAAACACCTTTTTTTGTGCCTCTCAGGCAGGGTCTTTGCACTTGATGCTGCCTGGCTGCTGCGATGCACAGACCTTCCTGCCTGCGCTGGCACTGGCGCAGGGCAGCGGGGTGCGAGGCTGGACCGGACTGAAACCAAAGCTCCTTTCTACTCCCTGGGGTCACCAGACTGCTCCTTCCCTGCTGGAGGCCAAGCACTGCTTCTCCCTTTGCTGGGAGGGGGGATGGCGATTTCCAGTCCCCCAGCACGGGGACAATGCCACATCTGTGCCCAAGAGTCACCAGCCATTTACGGGCTGTTATAAATAACATCATTTATTCCATTACAAGAGCTCTGTGATTTTCTGACCCAAAGACGCTCAAAACCCACTTGCTGGTCTAGCCCCTTGCCATCCGGCAGACCTGAGCAACATCAGCTGCAGCATGCTTAACACACCCGCTAATTATCAGGGTAAATCCAAAAGATGAATGGCAATCGCTACTGCTCCACACACCTCTCATCCCGGATCCCATCTGTCCCCACCGGCTGACCCAGGGAAGCCAAGGCATGTTGAAAACACTCATTACCCATCCCAAACATCCTCCAGCACCTGAAGGAATTCCCTGCACTCTGCTGGAATTTGGCATTTTACCCACAAGGCCACTAAACAATTAGTGCTAACTTCTAATTAGAAAATCCAAAGCCACAGGAGAGACTCCGTTTTTGCCCGTGGAGCAGCACCAATGAACAAAATAATTAGAACCACCCTGAACTGAACAGGACTATAAAACCCCACACCCATCTCTATCCCATCCCTGCTGGAACGAAGATAAGATTTTGTGTTTTTTTAAAAAAAGGATGAGACTACAGCTGCTCTTTGGCTGGGTGAACCTGACATCACTCTGGATGGCCAGGGGAGGGGGATACTCTGCTCAATGCCCCCCCTGCAACTATCCTCTGCACAACCTTTTAACCAAGCTCAATTTTCTCCCGAGGACTCCCAGCAGGAGCTAGAAATAATACAGCCAAACATCCCACTCCTGCCAAACAAGAAGGCTGCAGAGGCCATGACGACAAGGTGATGCTGGGCTTCAGCCCTCTCCTGCGCAGTGTCGTAAGCAGAGCAGGTCAGGCGTGATGCTCCTCTCCTTACCCAGCAAGGGTCCTGTCATTAGGCTCAAGTGTTTTTTGTTTCAAGAGGTTTGTAACAGGAACACATTACAAATATTATTTATTAAAAACAACTCTGTCTTGCAGTGGTGTTTGGTGCGGAGTTTGTTTTGAACACCAAAGCCAAGACACACAGCTGGTGTCTCTAACCTTGATTTCCACAGATGGGTGCAATCTAACACCGAAGGACCTAAGGGGCTTCTCAGAGGCACAGCTAGGAGCAAAATGCAAAATCTAGGTGATGTCGTAGACAAATAATTCTCCCTCTAAGGAGAATTATGAGGAACATCAGTTGGACCGTATCAGTCACATCTCCCACACCATTCCCAGGTGGTGGAATCACAGATGCAGCCTGCGGCATGTAACATCCCCTGCTCTTAGGGAAGGGACCCAGCTGGGCACAAGAACATCCCTGCTGTGCTCCTGCTTGCCCAGGGAAGCAGAAGTGCAAACACGCCAGCAGCATTTAAGAAACCATTTTTAAAACTACACTAGTCAGAACAGGTCTTTTCCCTCAACTGGTAACCCAGCAACTTCAAGGAAAGATTTAAAATATTAAAGACTAACAGACAGAATTAGGCGATATTTTCCAATGATCTCTGGTTTCTCTATCAACTTTTTGAAAGCCTGACTCATTGGAAGGATGCACCATTCCCATCCCTCTGGACATGTGCTCTTTCTTTTCCTCCTTACCTTGTCACTGTTTCTGTATTTGCCCCATTTCTTCAGCATCTTTAGCCACTTGTCCACGCGTTCGATTTCCTGCTGCTTTTGCTGGTGCAAGGGGCAGGAAGACAAGAGAAATTTAAGAAAAAAAGTCCTTGAAGATACCTCCTGAAAACACAAAACTTCATTCTCTTTAGACTTAAACTTCCATGCAAAGACCTGGCACCAGGGATGGGAATAATCCACATGCGCTTGCAGGAGCTGGTAATTTCAACCCGTGGTAATTAAAGCAGCATTAGTAAAAACGACGAGACACACAGGCTTAACACAGAGAAAGCATTTCCAAGAGGAGTATTCCTTGACAGTAAAAACCTTTGCAGGTTCAGCTAGCCTCAAATCATATCGTTTGGCAGATGGCAGAAACGAGATGCTATTTAGTCCCAGTTAGCTTGATCCTAACAGAGGACAACCTCTCAGCTCAGGGGAGATGATGATGGAGATGACGGTTACCTACAACCTCCACCACTCTCCCCAACACGTGCAATCCGCTTTTCAAGTCGCAGCCTCTGAGCACTGTGACATAGCAGAGGGAAAAGCCCAAAATTGCTTTAAAAGGTGTAATTTCAGTGCAGGAGGGGAGATGCCTGACCCAGCAAAATACAAGCTCCAACAGCTGGGCATTGTGCAGAGTTCCCACCTCTGCGCGAAGAGCAGGGGCCAGCGGGCCCTGGCTGCCTGCTTCGCTCTCACTTGCACATTCGATTCCTCAAAAAACATCCTTTCCCCAGCCAGCGTGATAAGGATGTGACACTCGTGATAACTGAGTTGTCAGTTCTCACCTTCTCCTCCAAGACCGTGCGGGTCGGCAGCTCCTGCTCGCTGAAAAGCAAGGGGTCACTGGTTACTCTATGGGCAAGAAAGGGTGCAGAGGAGTGTGGGGTGCTGTAGCTCAGGGACCACCTCAGGCATCTGAGGAGATACAGCTCGGGGGCTTCATGCCTTTCCTACTGCTGTCCCTGACATGGAAGACACAGAGGAAGCACCAGTCAAAACCCCACCATCCTACAGGAGCTTCCAGGGGGTAATCAAGCACTGGACATTGGACATGGCTGGAAATCATGGGTATAAAGCTTCTCTTCAATGCACACATGATCAGCAATTAAAAGGCAGCAGGAGGGGGGATATTTCTGGGCAGCAATTGCTTCAAACCCCCCTCCTGCACACATCACCTACTATTATAAATATTTGTTCGGATTTGGAATAGAAATATTTCTTTTAAGCGTTCTCCCCAGACACAGGGTGTGCATCTAATTCATCTGCGCCTCGTTTAGGATGGGGATTTCCTAAGGGAACCGAGAATGATCAGATACTTTGTCTCATCTCTTCCTACACCTCCCTGAATCATCAGGTGCAAATACAAGACCCTCTCCCTCTGTGACACACCGTGAGCCTCCACGGGGGCACAGTAGCACCAACCTGCGCCTTCTGACACCGGGCTTGTGATGGGAAACCATTTCTGAGCCGTGCCTTGCAGCAGATCCAAACCATCAGAGTGTTTGAACTTGTGTGGCTAATGGAGGAGGCAAATCTAGTCTTTCCTCCTGCATTTGGGATTGATCAAGCCAAGCCACAGAGTGGCTTATAGATGCTGGGTCTGCCACGCTCTGTGCAGATGGACGGTCCGCACAGACACACAGGTCATAGAGGAAAGGAGAGGGCAAGAGGACTTACTGCAGGAATCCAAACCGGTCTGTAACTTTATACAGCGTGAAATCGGCATCTTCCCACGGGTCAATCTGAGCTCCTTCCTGCCTGCCCTGAAAGTAGAAAGGACACCGGTGAGCCGGCCCCAGCATCGGGAATGCCCCAGTACATGCATCCCAGCCTCAGCGCCCGCATCCCTGCCTCCCTGCATGCTAGAAGGCACAGAGCCAGGAGACCAAAACTTGCTCTAAGGAGACAAATACAATGCAGGCAAGAGAAAAATGCACAAATTCAGCCTATCCAGCATCCCTGGTGTGCTTCTGCTACCGGCGGGGAAGGGCTGTACATCAGAGAAACCAGTGCTGTCAGGCATATGCCATCCTGGTGTTAAGGGAGCACTGGGGCACTAGAAGACCTTTCAGTATCCATGCTGAGCATACATGAGATTTGCGAGAAACTCTGGGGACATGGTGAGAGGGGATGCGCAGGCAGAAGCAGGTAGGGAGAGCCAGCACAAAGCCTGATGGCATGAGGGTTACTGGGGTGATACCTGGCAGGAAGGCAAAAGTTCTTATTCAAAGCATTCCTAATTAATTAAATAGCTTCAGCCTTAGCCAGCGTGTCAGGGAGAAACACGAGGTTGGTACCTTCTCATACTTGGCAACGATCTCCGCTTTTTCCTGGACTATTAAAGACTCTATATCTTTCTTCATGTCAGAAGCTGTAAGGCAAAAAAGAAAAAAAAAAGACAGAGGGAAAAGGAGATAAGTAAATGCGTACACAGCATGAGAAATATTTTAGGAAAGTGCTAATAGAAAAAACCTTTGCTGACAACTTTAGCTTCCAGCTGTATCCCATAGCCATAAAATTAGGCTGAGGTTGAAAAGCCCCTGTACAAAGCGTGCAGGGAGCTTGCCTGCATGCAGCAGGACTGCAGCTCCCCGCTCTCTGAAGGGGGCCACAACTGAGTTTGAGCAAGGGAAGAGTCTCGTCTGCTGGAGGACAAGACGCCGTGCCTTTGTTCTTAGGCACAGGCATACCTGTATGAAAGACATCGTGCTTTTAAATCAAGACAGGCAAACCAGCCACAAAGCCCTTGCACTGCACACGTCGCGTGCCAGCTGGGCGCTGCACAGCAAACCACCTCGCTCTTGCCCTCAGCTATGGATGTGAAGCTCTGTAGGGGCATCTGAAGGCAGATTTAACATCAAAGGAGAAAGCAAAAGGAGATGGTTTTGCCTACTGGAGTGTGCACGCAACAAGTAAAGTAGATTATTACCTTCTATACACACACCCAGAAGAAAAACAACACAGCAGCAAGATGATCGCAAAGTCCCCACGTACTCTGAGACGGACCAGTCTTGATCTAAACAAGACCCAGTCTAGCTACGTGAGGTCTGTACCCACTGCTCTGCTTGATCGCATACACATACGTACGAGCAAGAGGACTTCCCACGTCAAATGTGACTTGAGTGTTGTCTTGTACAAGCTTAAAGAAGCATCCTCCCTGTCAAGTTGTAACTATTTTCTTGCTGTTCACCAAAAGAAAAGGTTAATTTAACACACTGAGGAGAAAACACGGGCAGACAAAATCCCGAGGGAAACTCAGTCTCCAGGGATGGCTGCAAGGAAGAGGGCAAAGGGAGGGTCTACCAAGTCCTCCTCCTCTGAAACTCTTTGGAACTGTGACTAGCCCAACTCAGACAACACAATGGCTACGGCGCCACCTAAAGCCACCAAACCTTTACCCAAACCTTTGGGCTTCGTGAGCAATGCTGCCGCAGTGCAGTACCAGACGCATCAGGAGGACGGCAGTAGGGACAGGCAGTCAACAGGGATGGCCTCATCTCCAGCCCACTGACAACATTCCCAAGTGCTCTGTAAACGGACAAACTCTAGCCAGCCCCAGAGCTGTACATCTTCCTGGTATCTTCCCCTTGCTCCCCTCCCAGTGTTTTGTTGCTTTAATTTTTATTTTTTTTAAAATATCCTTTATTTATTTATTTTTATATCTTTTTAAAAATATTTTTAAAGCTTTTGGAAATAGTTTTAAGTTTTTCCCACACTTCTGCCATGAATTATAAACCTACTCAGTGCAGACAGGATAAGCACTGGGAAGTCACGCTGTGTTACCACCTACGTGGCTCTGTCCTTCAGAGTCCTGCTGACTTCCACAGGTCCCAGACGGATACTATGCATTTCACGAAAAGCAAGGTAAAATAATTTTAGTCCATGGTTGCAAGTGTCTTAGTGTTTGGAAAAGTTTTTGAACACTTAAGCCTCTTAGAACAGCTTGTTATAGAGGAAGACTGTGTTTTGCCTGCTCTAAGGAGGTTTTGCCTATTTCGCCTGCTGTAAAAATGTCCAGCAGGGTTGTGAAAAAAACTGTTAAGAGCCACCACAGCCTTAAAATAGTTTCCCCACTGTCACATTGCAAATGATCCAGTGATTTACCCAGAACATCTGAAAGCTAAACAACTTCAGTAATACAGTCCAGAAGTTTCCTGTAGGGCTTGGAAGGAGCTCCCTGGAGCATCTGGGCTCGCCCTAGCAGAACAGACTTGAAAGCCTCCCACAAGAAATTACAAAATTTTGAAAAGCCTTGAAAAGCAGGTTGACTCCCATGCTGCATCTAAAGCTGGAACGTAAATCCTGCGTTGCTGTGCTCTGCTCCTGTCCCAAAGTGCCAGTGACCACCTCCTTGCAGAGAAGAGGAGCATTGATATCCAGACATAAAACACTGTGCAATAGTTGCTCGAGAACAAGTTTACCTCACGCTGCCATTGCAGCTCTTTAACGCACACCAGGAGCCATCCTTACCTCCCTTCAGGAGGAACCTGAAGGGTTCCTGTCGTAGGCTTCTGGCTGAAGCTGCATCTTGGTGAGCCACCATGCCACCGGCTGCAGCAGCGCTTGGTACCAGACAAGCCAGAGCAGCCAAAGGCATTGCACTTGGGATGATCTAAAGAATGTGATTTTTCCTGAAGTGCAAAAAAAACAGCAGTAAAAAAAAAAAACAACTGGGGGAGATACAATGAGCAAAAGCATCAGCGCCCTCCAAGGCTCAGCCAACTTCTCTGCACCTTCAGACATCCATAAGCGATCATTTGTCTCATTTTACCAACTCCTTAATGCAACCTGCTCACTACCACCGTGTCTTTCAGGCCCGGATGGAGACAGACGGGAGATCCATCTTTCCCTAACTCTTCATTTCGAAAGCAGCCATCGCTCCTGGTTGCCAGCAGTGTAATAGAAACATTAAACCACATGCAGTAATCAGGGCTACGAGGGCAACTCTTCCTTCACCTGTTATCAGCCAACAGCACAGGCATTTCACTGCTTTACACTGATAGAACCACAGAATGGTTCAGATTAGAAGGGACCTTAAAGATCATCTAGTTCCAACCCCCCTGCCATGGCCAGGGACACCTCCTACCAGACCAGGTTGCTCAAAGCCCCATCCAGCCTGGCCTTGAACACCTCCAGGGATGGGGCAGCCACAGCTTCTCTGGGCAACTTGTTCCAGTGTCTCATCAGTCTCACAGTAAAGAATTTCTTCCTAATATCTAATCTAAATCGCCCCTCTTTCAGTTTAAAACCATTACCCCTCATCCTATCACTACACTCCCTGATAAAGAGTCCCTCCCCATCCTTCCTGTAGGCCTCTCTTAAGTACTGGAAGGCTGCTATAAGATCTCCCCGGAGCCTTCTGTTCTCCAGGCTGAACAACCCCAACTCTCTCAGCCTGGCCTCATAGCAGAGGTGCTCCAGCCCCCTGAATCACCTATACAGCCCTCTGAAACTCATCTATACGGACACCGGAAAAAAGCAAACTCTTCAAATTTACATCAGGAATAGGTCTATCTTTCCCCGTTATTGACTCCACAATCAAGACAGAGAGCGAGGACAGAAATTTTAAAGTGTACTTTGTTGTCTTATTCTTCCAAGCTGCAGCTCTTACTTCAAACGTTGCCATGAATTTTGCTCAATACATGTTAATCGCAGCTTTGTTTTTCAAAGTAGCAAGGTCTGAGTAACTGTCTCACAGTGTCACCTAATATATCTGCATCTTCTCCTTCTCACATCCTTCATCTATGAAGTTTAACTGAAAGGCAAATTCACTCCCCCACTTCTGACGTTGTTTTTTCGTTGTTATGGGGCCAAAGAATTCAGATGAGGTCCTTTATATGTTGCTAAAAATACAAATATTCTGACGACTGGAGGGAAAAAATAAACTGTATGTCAAATTAAGTGGGCAATTTTTCAAGACATTTACGAAGTGGAAGTCACTCTGAACATCTCCGACCACAGTCTGTAATAGAATAACCAGAGGAAGACCGACTCGGTAACATGGGAGGGCTCACACAGCAGAAGTCAGCAGGGAGACCACATATATTTTGGCATCCACCTCTGTGAAAGCCTCATTGCAGCCAGAAACGCAGACTGGTGCAAAGGAGCAAGTTTTGCATCTCACGCCTGGAATGTGCATGTTTGTTTTCTCTTTCTACTATAACAGTGCAAAAGTCCCAATTTAGGAAAAAAAATTGAGAGCAGAGAAAATGGCTGATGGCAGTGGGAGGGATGGAGATGGCAAGTGGCTGCGCCGGCCTCGGCGTCTGACCCCAACACTGCTGCTTTTTGGAGTATGAAGGCGATGCTGTGCTCAACCAGGTGATTTTCAAAGTACTCTGGAGAGGGAACAGAATATAGCTTAGTGCTGTAACAGCCTATGTTAAATACAGATTAAGAATATGGTACTTTTATTATTTAATTCTGCGCATACTTGAACTCCAGAGGAGTTTGACACCTCGAAGTTATAGCAATTGCTTGAGGGAAATGACACCTTGCGTATATGAAAGCTACTGAGACATTTATTTTCTGGAGAGTTTGACGAAATACATCATTCTGCCCTGATAGAAATAGGCTACCTACAAACAGGCGCAGCCTGTACCTGCCACACTTCTCCATATACCTATAAAGACTGAAGACTTTCTTTTTTTAATACACAGCTCCAACAATTTTCTCAAGCCTGACACCCAATTCTCTCCTGTGAATACTGTATTTTCACAGCAAACAGGTTTTTTTTTCCATGACAAACACACAAGGTGAAGCAGCTATGAACAGGAATGGTAAGAAAATGTGAACAGTGTGAGAATGGTATTAGATAAATTTACTAAGGATATAAGCAACAGAAAGCCCCAAGCCACGTACACTTAAATTCAACTGGAAAACAAAGTTACCAACTAGTTCCTTTTAAAAAGAATGAGTTGAAAAACCCCACAATCTGTCATCTCACACTAAAACCTGCAGCTTCTAGTTTACAATTTAAGGAAGTAAAAATTTATCCCAGCAACACTGAGCTTAAAGATGCTTAATGAAAATGCATGTTACTGCCTACCCGCACTGAACGCTATCTAGACACCAACAAACTTGAAATAAAATATCCAAATTTTGGACGAGAACAACTTTCTTGAAATTAATTCACCAGCTGGGATCTCAAGTACTGGCAGCAGAAAGAAGGTGCCTGCATCAAAAAATCCAAGACTTGGTGCAAAAATTGTTATCCATAAATCAGATTTACTGTTATAACCCTCCCCCCAAAGTCCTGTATTTTTACAGTAAGATCTGCCGAGCTCCTGCCGCCCAGTGTGGGGTGGTACCCACCAAGACCAGCCTGGCCAGGAGCATGGGAACCTCTGGCCACCAGTCGCCCAACCTGCGTGTTGCAACCCTGCTCAATGCCCAAAGAGGAACCGCACGTTTCCCACGGCCCAGTGGCAGCGCTGCTCCTGCCACAGCCCAGGGGACACACACACACACGTGTCCCCTGCCACTCCTAACCACAACATGATGCCTCCAGCTTATAAACCCATTAGCAACCCCCTGCCTGGTTCGCTCCCTCTGCGCCAGTACTTGCAGAAGACAAGAAGATAGAAGACACTGCCACCTCTTTCCACAGAGGTCGCTTGCCAAGGCAACATCTGCAGCCCCCTGCTCACCACCAGGTTCCTCTCCCCACTGCTCGATTTATATGAAACAAGGACAAACTTCCATTAAACTCAACCAGGATGCGAGACCTATATGCAGAATTTAACCCATCAAAAATGCAAATGAATGTGGTCTAAGGACTGGAGCTAAGACATCAAAGGCTCAGCTGATGGTCTCTGCAGAGGGAGATGGTTGCACATCAGCATGTCTTGAGATGCACTCCCAGAAATTCACTGATTCCATGATTCCAGACCTGACTCCTCTGAGCCCTCCTTGCGAAGTGGTTTTGCTGTTAGGACCTTGGCCAGAAAGGAGTTTCCCAGCCTTTGAACAGAGTAGCTGTGATGATGCTACCAAGCAACCCATCTGAGCAAAGGCTGCTCAATTTTCAGTCTCTTCAAGCCCCTTCTGCCTACTTACAAGGAAAGTACAAAAGTTTTACATGCTTTTACACTGGTTTGTACTGTCAGGCTGCACTAGCATCAGACTGTATTGCTCAACCATTTTGCTGAGAGGTGAACTGTAGATCCAGTGTCCCTTGGCAGAAGGGCTTTTGAAAATGAAAATATCAGTAGAATCTCCTCTTTTTAGGAAGTACAGCATAGCATCATTTTCTCAACCTTGGGCTGGATTTCGGGATACTCTGGAACACAATTTTTAAATATTTTATACTGTAGAAAAGTATCTACTCAAGCCACTTGAGATTACAGGCTGTGTGTTTTGGTTATTTCTCCTTTCCTGCTGCATCCACCAGCTAGAGCAAATTTAAGGCAAGCATGATGCAGGAGTACAGCCAAATACTGTTCAGTTACAAAATCTTAACATTTACCTCCCCCCAAGCAGAGTCATCTCAACCTCCTGCATCCCTCCTCACTCCTCAGCATGCTCCATCTCCAGGGCAAAACTTCTAAAATTTGCGGGTTTTGCTTCAGTAATGTCTCACAGCACCATGTTTCTCCTGTCCAGCTGCACTCAAGCCCATGGAAACGTATATGATTTTTTTTTTGCTACATGCTATTGCAAGCAGAAGGTCACTGAAAAAGGAGAAATGAGTTTAGGTGCAGGTGTGCTGGTGTCCTGAATGTGCCTAATTAACAGAGACTGCTGTTAGGAGAAAAAAAAAAAATGAGTTTTGACACACCGTACTTTAACACCATGCTGGCCTGTATCAGACTGAAACTAGTGCTGTGGAATAAAAGTCAAAAAGGTACACACTACAACCGCATCCACCACAGCCGAAACTCAACCAGTCGCTGTTCCTGTTTTGCATTCTATTTTAAAATCACATTTTAACACAGTGTTTTACATCTTTAGCCGTCTATGGTATAAGCCTGCAATTTTTCCTTTAGGGGGACAGGCTTAAAGGAAATGCTTGTGCACCTATGTGAGTGGAAATGCTCATACAACACCCGCAGGGGCGAGACCCCCACACGAGGTGTGCCTGCAGCCTGCATCGCTTCCCAGCAAAGCACTGAAGCACTTGTAAAGCTGCCACTACTCCTAACAGCGGCTCGTGCGCTTGCACACCCTGGAATAAACCCAGCCAGGCGAAGCGGTGCAACAGGCTGCTTACAAAGCGGCAAAAGCAAGCTGCAGAAAGTTGAATAAACCCTTTCAGAGTTTTTAAAGTGCATGAAAGAGGCACCTGGACATGCTTCGAACCATGCAGGCTGTTGGCTCGCAGCAAACTCCCCATCCTGGTTGCCTGGTATAATTTGGGGGGGGCACAGCCAGCAGCTGCGAGGTGTCATCAGAGGCTCTTCTCCCACATCGTTCAAGCCTTCAAAGCAAAGCCGCGGGGTTACACCGCTGCACATACCTACCAAGCACAGCCAAAACGAGCACGGCTTTGGGTCTGCTTCGACTGCATCACCACGGGCCGTAGAAACCTCAAAGCCTCACAAGATATCCAGGAGGAGCTGCGGGCTGGTGCAGGGCTGCATGCCCGGGAGGGGACGAGCCGCAGGAGGAAGTGACAGCCACATGCTGCCGGCTGCCGGCAGAGCTTCTGCTTCGTGAGACCCAGCTTCCCACGCGGAAGTCAAGCTGCTCCCGAGGTCTTGCTACAAGACAGGCCAGCGTCCCCACCTCCGGCATCACAGCTGCTGCAGTATTTTTTACTAGAAACCCAAATTTCAATCCCAAAATGGACAACACGCTCAATCCGCTTGCATCGAGGACTTCTGGACTTCTGCTGATCCCCATCTGCAGCTCTTCTCTCATTAACAAACCCAGACTGCAAACACCCTGGCCAGCCACCAGCTTCAAAATAACACATCACTGGATCACACATCACCAATCTTAGCCCAAATCCGGCACTCGCTTACAACCCTGCTACCGAAAAGGAAATCAGACTTGCGCTCACAAAGTGAATTATGACTTCAGGAATGAAATTACTATCAAGCAGGATGAACCAAGATACAGGAGATCCTGTTTGCATGTTTATTTCCTTGACTACAACAAAAACTTAAGAGCACACAAGCAAGTTTTGCTTTTTTTTTTTTTAAGAGCACAAGGAGCACTAAGCCAGCTGAATTGCAAGGAGGTTTATGTTTTAACTCTCTTGGAGTCTTCGAAAATGACTGCCCTTAGATCACTTTACGAGTCGCGTATGTGTTACAGAAAATTCTAACGAGCTCCTGCCCCAGTAAACTTGTATTGTATCTGAAACTGCGCTGGATGCTGCGCTGGATAAAAACATGCTCACCTCCCTTAGCAGAGGCACTGGCAACACGCAAGTGAGAACTTCCACTGCAACTCGCTTGATGCCACTAGCATGTCCTAACAAGCCAGAGTACCCAGCATCATCGCAGACAAGATCCTGCTGATTTATCAGCACCTGTACCCACAGCACATGGTGGCTCTCGGGGTGATTCTCACCTCCTCTGGAGCCGGTTTGTGAGTTTGGAGAAGGGAGCATGGAAATAAAACCTGTCTCCAAGCAGCGTGCCCTTACCTGAGCCTGGTATCAGGTGTCGAGATGCATCAGTTCAGCTGGAGTAGTCCTCTCCCCTGCAGGCATATACCTGGCAGGAGCTGGCTGTCTCCGCCGCGGGGTGGCAAGGACCCTCAGCCACCACAGTCCCACCGGTCAAGTGTCCTGTGGCCCCAGCCGCACTGCCCCAGCTCAGCGTGGCAGCTCTGCCCTCCGCTCCTCTGGCATGTGGGAGCTCACCATTAGTGGCTGGGAGAAAACGCAAGGCAGGAGACAATCCGCATGCAGGCTCTCTCTTCCCCTGGGCTCACTGCAAAGGAAATAAGAAGTTGGTAAGTTTTCCGGTTCTGGCATGGCAGACCCAGCGTCCTTTGCCAGCGTGGGGGGCTCTTTCCACACAGGTCTCACTGGAGCAGGCAGCAAGGCAGCATCTCAGCCTGGCAGGGATGGAACAGGCTGTAATGGGAGGGCACCCAATGGCAGAAAGTAAACTATGCCCATCTGCACTGCAAGAAGACCCTTGGTGTGGGTCACGCTCGGATTTTGTTGATTCGATGGGTTTTTCAGGATGAGTTTCCTCCCCACCCAGCTCACAGCATCAGCCCAGCCCAGCACGAACTTGTGCTGCCACAGAGGACTCATTATAGGGATTTTGTTTGGGGCTGGGCAGGAATTTTACAACTATCTGACCATACGTGCCAGGTACTGGAAAATCAGCCTGTGTGCCTCCAGCTGCACAACGTCATCTTGTCTGGGGTGTTTATCTAGGGATGCTCAGGTCAGACATGACCCAGCATCTGGTCTGCAGCGGGGGGCTGTGTTTTAGCCTATTTTCTGGCCTGGTTGAGTGCCAGGGGATGGAGGGGCTTCCCATGCATATCTCAGAATCCATAATACCTTTGTACCAGCAGACACAAGCTACTGGCAACTCAGCAGGCAGAATCTGCCCCCTGCCCAAGCTATAGGCACAGTATTACACACAGCTTCAGCCCATCTAAAAGCATGCTGCCACCAAGAAGGGATGCAGTGAGGGGTTCCAGGCCTTTCCTCCAGGAACAAGCTGTGGAGAAAGGGAAAAGCAGCATATGGGACTTCGATCAGGTCAAGACCAGTAACACAACATCACTGACTCGCATGGTGGTAGGGGTGGCACCAGCAGTGCCACCTGAGCCTCCTTCCAGCGCTTGCAGTTCCCATCCAATACATCCAAACAGCTAACCAGTGCAAAGGACACCAGAGCCCAACAAATAGCTATCAATTTTTTAAAACAAGTTTTTAATTCTCACCTTAAGCAACCCAGAGAAGTAACGCACTGGTTTCACAAGTGTGAAATTGAGACATCACTCCAAAGTGCGACACGTCTGTTTGAAGACAGCAAGCACCGGGAGGGGGAAGCGTGCACTGAGCGGAAGCACAGCTCGCTTTCGTCATGAGCAGCCACTTTAATAACACCACCTCTCCTCCAATCCCCCTCACAAGCACCTGTGAATGGACTTTCCACCATGTTCCTGGGCTGGATTGTGCTGAATTTCCCTGCTGTCACCCCCCCCAGCACGCAGACATAACGACTCGGAGACCCCAAAGTGCAGAAGTCGTCAAGTCACACCCTTTCAGAGGTGGCCACCTTTATCATCAAGTAGCCTATAACACAGATTACATTACATATACATCATGACTGAGTATCTTATAATGGGGCTTACACACATTATAATGCAGATGACACACATTTCCCTCTGATCTCTCAATTTGCACCAAGCTTTTAAAACATGATGGCAAGCCGTGGTCACAGCGATGATAATACTTTGCTACCATCTATGGCTATACCGTGAAACCCAGATACATTGACCAAGTCTTTCAGTTATAGAAATAACTAAAAAACTGTGTAAGGCTGCATTTACACGCTATCCACCCCCCTCAACACTACCTGCCTGCACGGCCGCGCCGCCAGCAAATAAAACCTCAGCCCTCTCCCCACCATCCTTCCTGTGCTCCCAGAGCTTACGTCTCGCTCTCACTTACACACACATTTTTTTTGCCCTGTGCCTTGGCACTCAGGTTTAAGGTCTTCTGCCCGAGGATGGAGAGGGGAGGAGAGAAGCAAGAAGGCTGATGAAGAGATTTGCTCTCCTCCCTGCTTACGCTCAGTAAGCCCAGCCTTGGCGGTTCTGCAGAGCTCCTCTGTTGCAATGCCAGAAGACGCGGCTTTAGACATAAGCTAAACCCTCTGAGCAGAACAGTGAGGAGGCTACAAGCAATTCTTCGGCAGCTCCTATTTTTAGACCTCACGGGGAATAAAAGAGTATCCCAACATTTTTTTAAGCTCTTTTTGACAGGAACTCATCTTCTCCAGACAACAGAAGCAAAAAAACCAAACCCAACCAAACAAAAAAAGCAGCACAAAAACGCCAAGATCCATGAATTTATTATTTTTTTAAACATCATTATTTAAATGATTTCTCATTTAAAAAAGAGAAGTGAGCTGAAGAATGCAAAAGTCCACGTGCTGCCTTGGGAATTGAAGACTAGTTTTCTCTCTGCACTCCCTCTTTCCCCCATTCCAGCATTTACAAAAAGGCCAGAAAAGCCGGGGTTAGGGGGGGCGGGGAGGGGGGAATCTCCTCTTTTTTGGGTGATGCACTGATCTGGAAAGGAACTATATAAACATGGAGCTTAGGAACCGGCTGCTTCTGTTTGCTTAAGACTGGAAGAGCAGTTTACATTTCTTTAACCATAAACTAAAGGAAGCTACAACAAGGGTCATTCTCCACATTCTCCACGCATTCCTCTCAAGACACTGTATTTTATTCTTTTCAGTCCATGTAGCGACACCACACAGGACATGCTGCTCTTCCCTTTCACCATCCCCACAGTCATTCTTGCCTCCAGTTACACATGGCAATTTTGGGTAAAGCTAAAAGCTCTCTTTGCATCTCCTTTTGCTATTTAAAACTTTTCCTGCTTTTCGGCTTGGCAGCCGCCACCACAGCTAGAGGCCACCCACACCGAACACGTGCCTGAAGCAGCGGGGTGAGGATACGCGTCCTGGCTGATACCTAAGATGTCACCCTGGTCGCTGTGGAGCTAGAGATGATCACTAGCCAAAACCAAAGGAACAAGGATGCAAAAATAAGCTATGGTGCTGCCAGCAGCCTGTGCTCTCCTTGGCACAGAGGGGCGGCATCTTTTTTTAAAACACAAATAAGGAAACAACAAATGTACCATTATATAAAGTCCCAGGACAGCCGATGAAATAAATGGGTAGGAAGTTAAAAATCCACTAACAAAAAGATGTAGCATGTCCGTGGAAAACCTGCCCAAAATAATCGAGGTGAATGATTTATAAGTTATAGATATAGAAGTTGAGTTAAAGGGAGACCTACACTGACCGTGTGGGTCTTGCACCGCTTGCCAGAGCTGCTGGCTGCACCCCATTTTTAGGAGGGGAGGCAGCTCCAGCCATTAGCCTGATCCTGACCCAGACCCAGACTAATGCCCATCCCCTAGGAAAATATGTATTTTAAATGAGGTTCTCCGAGTACCTCCCTCATTCCTTCAACTGCTTTAACGAGTTTAATCAACTCACGCCACCTCCAAATACAGACCCCATGCAGTAAATTATTTGTATTTGGCAGCCTCTGCAGAGGACACTCCCTGACCATTTTGCTGGCAGTACCTTGCACTTGCCTTACTGTCAAAAAGTATCTTCAGGCGCCAATAGGCAAGCTGTTTTTAACTTCTTTTCTTCCACCAAAGCCCCAGGCAAGCATGTCCAGTAATAGAAAACTTCAGGGAAACAAGAAGTATTTGATTCGACACTGGAAAGTACTGAGAAGATGTCTCCCAAAGCTCTTTTACAGCCTGGAACCATATGCGGGACAGCATTAGGATACACAACATTTTTAAGGAGTATGAAAGCAATCTTTTTAAAATTACGACATAACCTTTCCCTTCCTTTTTGCTTGTTGATAACTCCTAAAATTACCCCAACTGAACAGCCGCAAGAATTTTTGCTATTTCTTTGCGCAAAATCAACGTTTTATATAAACAAGAAAATTTAATGTGTTCCCTTTGAGGAAACTGTTCACATAAGAAGTCCTCCCCTCTTCCCTTCGTAGAAAACATGTTTATAAAATCCAACCGGAGGTGAAGACTTAAGGCAGACGTAACGCTTCAGCTTATGAAACAGCAATGGTCATGTAGGACACCCTGTTAAAAGCAGCTTGCCAGTTTAGGAGTCAATTTAAAAATAACTCAAGGGTTCTTGTTTGTTTGCCTTTTTTTTTTTTTTTTAATAGTGTTGAAATCAACATCTGTGTCTTTTTGTCAGGGCTTCAAAATACATCTTACAATTCACAACATATTTGGCTGTTACCACTTTACCGTGGTCGACGTAAAACTAAACCTGACACTAAAAATTTATCCGCTGGGACTGCTGGGTTGAAAGACAGACACACAACTTTCCAGCCAGGGAAAATGAAATGGGGCTGATATTCTGGAGTAAGGCATATTATTGCAATAGCAGTTTCCGTTCCTTATATCTAAGTGCAATGAAATGACGCTCAGGGGAGTGGTGGAAATGCAGCCGGGCAGATCGGTGCTGGATGCTGGTAAGAGCTAAGTGTGGAAGAGGATGGGAATCTCCCGGTTACTGGCAAAGCCCCAGTGCTGGTAGCGGGCAGCTGGTGAGGTGCCACCCTGGGCAATGACCAGCACCAAGCAGCATCAGCTCTGAGCCATCAACAGCAGCCAAACCAGCACTCCTGAAAGTGCGGTCCAAGCCCACACTGCCAACCACAACCCGTGCAAGCGTGGAACACGTCTCTCCGTCACTGCAGCGGGGAGTCCCCAGTCCCAGAGCAAAGCCACCCCGGTGCAGTGGGTGTAAACAGCTGTGCCTTTGCACATATGCTTGGGGGATAAAATGAGTTTTCCCCCCACCTCCACCAGCCCCACTTTCACGCCAAAGCCCCCAACAGCACTTTTTTCCCTTGCAAGCACACCCTCAGCTCTTGGGGTATTTCCTAATTAGCTGAACACAGGCCTCCGAAGGGCTCAGCAAGGATTGCTCATGTCACCATACTGCCGTCTCATGGGCTTTACCACAATGGCAGTATTTTCCTCCGACTCATGGCAGCAAGGCCGAGCCCCCAGGCGTGCACCCCTCCACCAAGGAGACAGCAAAGCACTGCCACACTTCGTGGGCATGTACCACTGTGTATCGACATATGCCCCCAGCATCCCTACACCACCTCAAACCCTACACCACCAGTTCTAGTGCGAACTAGAAATTCAGGTTTGCTGACCCAGAGTCTTCCCCGCCCCTGGTTTGGAAACCTCCTGAGATGATCACAACATCAGGAGGGAGGCACGAATTCAGCTTGGTTTCTGGAGGGAGAACACATCATCAGAGTCATCCCTCATTTTACCCCACAAGGGACTCAAAGGTGGAAGGGTGGCACAATGAGCGGCCTGAGCCAGCCCCATGTTTGGAGGTCAGCTCCATGTGGTGCATGGAGAGCTCTGAGCAAGTCTTGTGTGGACTCAAACCCGCAGGCGCCACCATGGAGATGTACCCATGGGGATGTACAACCACGTGAGCCAGGTGACACAGGCAGACACCACACCAGATGTCATCTTTTCATTTCTAGCTTTTCAGAGGCATTCAGGTAGCACCTTTGATCAAATACGCTTGAGAAAGCAACACAAGGAACTTCAGAAAAAACAATGCTCAAAATCACCACGAATCTATTACCTACAATTACTGTTTTCCATGTCCTCAGCACTTTTGATGTCAATAATAGACAGCAAGAGAAGATGGATAAAAGCAAGTCAAAGGGGACCACAGCAGGCTCAAGTCTATTAATGAAAGTGTCTGAGAAGGGTTTTTCCAGTGCAAGCTGGAGCTTGCAGGAGAAGGTGACAGTATGCACAGGGGAACTAAAAAAATTACGAAATCCCTTCTTGGATGAGATAAAAAGCAGAGGGAGAAGTTTGAGTAGGTGAGGGCCTGTGGCAGTGACACAAAGACAAGCATTTGGTACAAGATCGATGCAAGGCTGTCCATAAAAGCAGCAGCAGATGCTGTTCTCCCCAGGAAATAAATGAACACAACTCAAGTACCACCTGTGTTGCAAGATGCAGTCTTAGCTGAAGACATGCTCAGAAAAAGATTGTTTGAACTTGAAAGATGCATTTATCTTAAAAATGCTTCAACATTCACCCAACAAAGCAACAACTAGACAGCTCACTTAAAACACATTCACTTAAAACAGTTCACTTATAAACAAAATTTCAGTTAATCACTACAGAAGACATTTGCAAGTAGGATGATGATTTCCTCAGCAGCTTGGGAAATGAGAAAGGGGGGGGAGAACGCGGGGGGAAAAAAAGGAAAAAAAGGGAAAAAAGGGAAAAAAGGGAAAAAAGGGAAAAAAGGGAAAAAAGGGAAAAAAGGGAAAAAAGGGAAAAAAGGGNAAAAAAGGAATAAAAAAGGAATAAAAAAGGAATAAAAAAGGAATAAAAAAGGAATAAAAAAGGAATAAAAAAGGAAAAAGGAAAAAAAAAGAAGACCCCGGGAACTACAGGCCAGTCAGTCTCACCTCTGTGCCTGGCAAGATCATGGAGCAGATCCTCCTGGAAATTATGCTAAGGTACACAGAAAATAAGGTGATTGGTGAGAGCCAACATGGCTTCACTTAAGGGCAAATCGTGCCCGACTAATTTGGTGGCCTTCTACAATGGTGTTACAGCATTGGTAGATTAAGGGGACAGCAACTGACATCATGTACCTGGACTTGTGCAAGGCCTTTGACACTGTCCTGCATGACATCCTTGTCTATAAATTGGAGAGACATGGATTTGACAGATTGACAGATGGACAACTTGGTGGATAAGGAATTGCTGGATGGTTGCACTCAAAGAGCTGCAGTCAATGGATCAGTGTTAAAGTAGTGACCAGTGATGAGTGGCGTTCTTCGGGGGTTGGTACTGGCACTGGTGCGGTTTAACATCTTTGTCAGTGACATGGACAGTGGGATTGAGTGCACTCTCAGTAAGTTTGCTGACAACACCAAGCTGTGTGGAGCAGTCGACAGGCTGGAGGGAAGAGATGCCATCTTGAGGGAACTGGACAGGCTTGAGAGGTGGGCCTGTGCCAACCTGATGAAGCTCAAGAAGGCCAAGTGCAAGGTCTCCCACACCTGGGTTGGGGCAATCCCTAAGCACAAATACAGGCTGGGCAGAGAACAGATTGAGAGCAGCCCTGAGGAGGACGACTTGGGGGTGTTGGTTGATGAGAAGCTCAACATGAGCCGGCAATGCATACTCACAGCCCAGAAAGCCAACCGCATCCCGGGCTGCATCAACAGACGCATGACCAGCAGGTCAAGGGAAGTGATTCTGCCCCTCTACTCTGCTCTGGTGAGACCCCACCTGGAGTACTGCATCCAGCTCAGGGGACCTCAACATGAGGACACGGACCTGTTGGAGCAAGTCCAGAGGAGGGACATGAAGATGATCAGAGGTCTGAAGCACCTCTCCAGCCAGGCTGGAGAGAGCTGGGGTTGTTCAGCCTGGAGAACAGAAGGCTCCAGGCAGACCTTATAGCAGCCTTTCAGTACTTATAGGGGGCCTACAGGAAGGATGGGGAGGGACTCTTTATCAGGGAGTGTAGTGATACAAAAAGAGATAACAGTTTTAAACTGAAAGAGATTTAGATTAGCTATTAGGAAGAAATTCTTTACTCTGAGGGTTGTGAGACACTGGAACAGGCTGCCCAGAGAAGTTGTGGCTGCCCCATCCCTGGAGGTGTTCAAGGCCAGGCTGGATGGGGCTTTGAGCAACCTGGTCTAGTGGGAGGTGTCCTTGGCCATGGCAGGGGGGCTGGAACTAGATGACCTTTAAGGTCCCTTCCAACCCAAACCATTCTATGATTCTACAGGAGGTTGAGCACTAAATCTCTTTTGCATCAGCAAAGCCCGTGCTGCGGTAAAGCCATTACATGTTTCTCCCACTTCCTACTATTGACAGAAAACAAAAGCTTGTACTGTTGCTCACTGTTATCAGAAAATACTTGCTTTCCCAGATTGTTTCTCCCCTCCTTGTTTTGGAAGGGTTTTCAGTAGAATAACAGGCTCATTCCCAATGAAAAGCAGCAGGGGGTGATTTGGCACAGAGGCCCTTCATAGCCCATCTGACAAACCCAACCTGACCCAGGCACAGCCCCATCCTGGCCTTCCCATTCCTGCTGGGCACCGCATGCTCCAACGCCTCCTCCATCATCTTACATGTCCTTCAGAGGAGACAATGCTCCAGCTGCGTGGCCTGAAGAGACAGGGCCAACTTTGCACCACTGACCTGGCCTCAAGTGGCTGCCTCTGTTTTCTAGCTGCAGACCATCTCCAGAAGATACTCTGCCCACTCTGAGTATCTGCTCTATCATATCGCGAGTATCATACTTTGAGTATCTGCTGTTTCTCTTCTCACCATGCACTGCGCTTCCTTTCTGCCAGATCCCTTATCACCACATTTCATCCTAAAACCACCTGGATGAAACTTCCACTCTTGCTGATGCTGCTATTTTATTCAGTGACCAAAGGAAACACTCTCGCACCAGGCACTAAGCCCATGGCACTCCTGCCAATGAGCGATGCAGAATTAAACACAGGTGTCACATGAAAACACCGTGCCAAGCTTACGCTTCCCAAAAAAAGCACTGAATGCATGCACACAGTCACTTTTTATTTTTAATATATTTTTTTTTAAGCAACCAGAGTATCAAGTGTCAGGTTCTAAAACCAAGAAGGGCACCAGAAGTCCAAGTATTATTCAGGATATGAAACACTCAACTACCACAACCCAAGCTGACACCTTGCAAACTCCTAACTGAAATCTGCTCACAATGGCTGTCGCCAAGCCCAAACACCTTTCATACACACGTGGAGGTTCCCAGACAACCACTCTGTACCCCAAAACTGATGCAAGGGAAAAAGTGAAGTCGCAGACAACAGCCCCTGCAGGAGCTCAGCACCAGCCCTGCACTATCTGCCGGTGAAAGCTCCCAGCAGGCCTCATCCGGAAGAGAAAAGATCAGGTCTTAACCTGGCAATTGCTTTGGCATGAGGCTCTACCAAAGACTGAACACATTTTGGAAGAATGAGCTTAAGAATAAATAAATAAATAAATAAATTCTCGCTCCAAGAACACAGAAAAAAAATCCAAAACACATGACCACTTTTCCAAGTTTCTGGTATTAAGTGATCCAAGCAATATCCTTCTTACCGTGGCAAGTCCTGCCGAGCCCTGGAAGAGCGTGGGGCTTGCAAGCATCCCCACACCCCCACTCTCCCCCGCCAGCAGCTGCAGGATGTGGGATCGGTGTTTCGGGGAGCAGCAACCCTTTTTTCCTTCTGACTCAAGGCTGGACCAGTCACCACATGTGGTGTCAACACCTTCAGTAGGCTGGGCTGTCATTTCTGACGGTGCTCGTGGATGTTAAAAAGGCACAACAGCATGAAAGAACTTGTTGGCAAGCAAAACAGTCTCAGCTCAGGGAAAGTTTCCTTCATTTAATTCATTGCCTATAAGCAGAAACTCCTCATCAGTGATTCGGGTATTGAGAAAATAAATAAATAAACAAGTAAACAACCACTTACACACCTTCCTTGTCCCTTCCCCAGGTTCAGCCTAAGCCAGACACCTCTCCAGCCCCACCACCAGGTTCACCTTCCCTGATGCCCACTGTGATGCAGCAGCACCCTGCGGATGCAGCACGGACACCTCCTGCCTGTCCTTCCTCCTGCCTGCGTTCATGTGGTGTGTGCTTATTATTCACACTCAGCTTAATTGCAATGTTGTCAGAGGCAAGCGCAGAGAAACACCTAACCGCACAGTTCACTTCGGAAAGCTCAACCATCTCTGCTGGTAACTACCAAGAGACAGATAGCATCAGCAACCCAACCTGAAAACGCTTCTCCTCTCCTGCTTTTTATACCACCGCTCTTTGAGCAGCTTTTTCATGGCCACTTTGATGTTCGCAAAAGCCCAGGACCAGTTCATCTGACACTTAGGATCTGTGCTGGCTTTTCAGTCTGTAGGCACCAGGCGAGGAGAAGCCCAGAAGCCTGTGGACTGATGAAGATGACCTTCAGGTTTTACATAGGAATTTGTTGCCTCTCTTATCATCTCAGAGACAACAACATTTGCAGGTAAGTCACAAGTGTCTCCAAGACAGTCAGCCACAGCCCAAACTACTACACAAAGACGTGAAATTTAAGCTGCCATTCCTTACGCCTGCTGTCCTATGGGATTCCTGCACTACAGCATCTCCATCAGCACGCCATTCCTCTGCCCAAGCTTTCCTCTTCCAACCTTTTGAACTTGTTGTCCAAATTACATTTTTTGATCCCATTCTCAACTGCTTTTAAGAAGTAGGTGGTAGCAATCTTACAGTTGCTGCAGCTGGGGGAAAAGCTGAAGCACAAGCCACCCCTCTGACGTGGGAATGGTCCCCCACAAGAGGCACCCAACTCCAACATCGTGCCCTCTTAGGCACCAAAAAACAGATTCCAACACTTCTGCCTGTGGGCTGCTCCTCCCTCCCTCTTCTCCTCCCCCCAGCAACACGTCTTTGGCTGAAAAAGCTGCTGGAACTACAGAAACTTTAAAGAAAGTATTAGAGAAATGTATTATTAAGAGAAGGTCATAGAAGAACAACAACTTGAGAATAGCTGCAGCTAAAAATACCCGATCCCCACACCCCTTCTTTAGCGAAAACTTTATCAGATGTCACTTCTCAATGCTAAAAACATGTTTGTTTGTTTTTTAATTAAGGTGGTATTTTGAACATTGGATTTTCTTGCCAAGGAACACAATAAGAGACCTTGGGAAAAGGCCTTGTTTGCTGCCTCAAGCATCCCACTTTTCTGTGCCATTTGATGCTAAGATACTGTCTGAAACTGGCACCTGCAAATCTGTATTTTCTTCTAGCACAAAGCAAAGTAACTTTCTAAAGAGAACAAAGTATTTTGGCACCCATACCAAGTTGCAGAGTGTTTGTGCAACATGGATTTATTTTTATTTTTTAATACTTCAGAGTATCGAGGTGGAGAACGTGGGAAGGAGATAATGTCAACAAGGAGAGCAGCAGTGCAGAGCAAGCGTCGGCGCAGGGCTGGAAACCACCTCTTGCCTGACCCAAATCCTAAGTAGGACTGGAAAAATCTGCATTATGGACAGACTGAATTGGTTACTCAGTCTGCAGCCCAAAATCCTCCCAGCTCTAAAGGGTATAATTGACATTTAGTGGACAGCAAAACAGCTATGATGTACGGCAACCTGATGGCTTCTTTCAACAGCAGCATAACCAAACTAAAGGGAGTCAATTAAATGCTCCCAGCAGAGAGTTTTGTACCATTTCATTGCTTAAATAAGCTCTGGTTTATTGATCACATAGAAGAAGACCCAGGAATTACTGCAGGCAGGTAAGGGAACGCCTGCGCTAACATTTTAACAAGCTAAGCACATACAAGGGGAAGGTTAGCACACCACAGCATGCTTTTTCCTCCAAAGATGTAAATGAAATCTAGGAATAACTTCTCCAGAAGGTCCAGAGACCTTGTCCAGGTCACACTCTTTACTTTTCAACCCATAACAAATATACACCTTTCCCCCATTCAGAAATGCTCAAAACAGTATTTTTTTAAGAAACCGCATGCACACACACAAAATTTTGTCAGTCCATTACTTTGATGGCCAACTCTTGCCCTGCTGTCCCTCCAAGCTGCCCCCTTCCCTCCACTATAAAACAAGCAGCACACCTCATATGTGCCCGTTCCACCTGCACTCTGCCTGTCCATGCAGGCATTCGTACCTTCAGTCCACCTGCTCCCCTGTCAAAAGTTATTTGAAACTACTCCGATGCAAAATTTAGTAGCGTCAAAGATATAGTGTGCGAGCCTCCTGCTTCCCTGAGAAGTCGGGGTAAATACCCACCAAAGCACTAACTTCAAAGCACTTCAAAGCACTAACCTGAAAGCGATGAGCAAGGGGACAACCACAGCTATGTTATACTGTTAAGAAGTTTGCTAAAGGCGGTGCACCAGCCTGCTGGGGAATCTCACTGCGCTCTCCCCGGAGGAGGAGTAGTATTGGGGTTATTTTGAAGGACAGCCACCGAGCAGGACCACGGAGATGCACTGGGAAAAAGGCAGGGCTCAGCTTCACAGCCACCACCTCTCCCCATCCGCTTCTGCCCAGAGGAACTTGGAAGACGTGCCCACATGATGTCATTACTGGGTTGGTGTCTAAATAAAGGAAGCTTTTTATAGAATTTCCCACTGACAAACTTAATCCGGTAAACCCTGATAGCCAAAACTTCGTCAAGCAGAAGGGACGGAAAAGGGAAAACAATAACCGTACCATCGCTGGGGCCAGGGCAGGTGGGCGGCGTCTCAGGAAAGAAACCAAAACAAACCCAAGTTTACTCCCTAATACTTGCATGTCGGATAAAAAGCATGGGTAAGAGCAACGCGTAATATAAGGGAGATATGTTTTTACACCATCTGTCACAAGGAAGGGCAGCCTATTTCTGCACCAGAGTAGGGGAGAGAAGGATAAAGATGAGCAGCAAAGACAGGGAGAGAAAAACTTTGCTTAAAGAGAGTAAATGAAACACACTTCCACGTCAGAGGGGTTTTCCAGCTTCATATTATTCATGTGGCAATTACTGTGCTTCCTAAAAGCAAACTGGCGGTTTCTGCATATTCAGAAGACTCTTGGCTGCAAACACCTTAAGCTCAAATCCTCAGCAAGCAGCGTTTGCTGGAAGTTCTCAAGAAAAAAAAATACTAACAAAAGCAAAACCATCCGGCAGTTCGATTGAGCTCATGTGTGCCTGTACGTCATCCTCTTTGTAACTCTTCATCCCTTCCACAGTGCTGTGGAGCCCTTCCCCTTCCTCGCTCTGCTCCTCGCTGCATCTTCAGCCGGGCATCCACATGGAGAGCAGTTGCAATAGCCCAGTGACTCATGCTGCAGTAATGTGGGTGGGAGCAGCTCCCATGCCCAGCTTCTAAGGACACAGCCTTTTATGGTATTTTTAGAGTGGAAGCTGTTGTGGTTTGTAGCACTTTGCCTTTTGTCTTGCAGGAGCCTCAGAGAAAAGAGCTCATGCTCCCTCCGGGGCTTCGGAAGGCAACTGAGAGGAGCCCACACAGGTGATGAGCAAGCCAATGCCAGGCCCGGTGCCCAGCCATGCCAGGGATGATCAAGGATGCCACCCATTCTGCCACAGCTCATCTGCAGCCTCTCCCATCTGCGCCACAGGTCATTGGGTGGCTCCACCACCCCACAGCCTCCGAACCAGACGTAAGAGTGGAGCCCGGGTGTGAGCTATTCTGTGGACACCTTAACTACCGCAACCCAACTTTCTAAGAAGCCATTCCCTGCGTCCCCTGAGTCTTACCACCCTATGGAAATACACTAACAACCTCTTCATTATCTCCAGTGACCAGCCACCAGACATATTGTTTCCACCCTTGATGGGCTGCTGGCATATGAGAAGCTGGCAGGGCTGCCAGAGTCCCATCTGTCTTGCCTCAGGGTGAGCCCTTAACTTAGGACTGAATCTCTCCAGCTAGCACAAAATTAACTCTATAGGGTTTCTACCCCATAAAAATTTAGCTGAAACAGGGCAGGAGGTTATTAGGGAAAAGCAGGCAGGGGTGTTGCACTGAAACCAGGTTAAAAGCATCAGGGAGAAGCGCAGTGGCAGAAAAAGGTCCAGGCTCATGGACCACAGCACATGCCGCTCACACTTGGCAAGGTAATGAAGCAGACTCAGCCGTGCTCTTTAAAATCTGAGGGTCACATGTGAGATTAAAAGAGCATCCCCAAACATTACCCCATCAGGCTTGAAACAGGACTCTGGCTGAATGCACAGCAGATTGCTTTACGGGACAGATCTCCACTCTTTTTGCGCCTGAAGCATGATCTGCTCTAGAAGAAAAGGGCATGAAAGTTTCTGCGTCCCCAGTCACAACTCCAACCAGCCGCTGATTTTAGTCCTTTTTAAAGCTGTTAAAGAGGAAATTACATTATAATCCGCACATGCCTAAAAACTCTAGGTGAAAAGCTATCACAATGAAGGAAAAAGCAGTAATCAATCCTGATGCAAATGCACTGACATTAAAGATATTTTTTTTAATTCCTTCTGAAATCCCAGTGAGCTCTGGAAGGAGTCGGCTTACCAGTCAGGATGGATGAATGACAGACCGCCCCTACAGACAGATTTCACCAAGCGGGAGGATGCAGTGGAAAGCTGCTCTGGAGCGACTTCCCAGGTACAAGAGACACAGCGGAGGGGAAGTTTCGGGGAGGTCCGTGTCAGCAAGCACTACGCAGCCCACAGCAGACCCTGGAGATGAGCCAGAAAGACAACATCTCTGAACAGCAACAAAAAATCCTCTGGCCCTGATGCAAGTTAAAAGGTGATTCAATACCTCGCAGGGAGCCCCCTGCGAGGGGCTCCAGGGAGCAGGGAGCCCCCCAGCATCTGCTAAACGAGATGCCCCACACCAGGGGGACAGCCAGAGCTCCCCAAACAGACCAAAACGGAGTGTTTTGCTCCCCGAGCAGATGAAATACATTTCCAAGGGAGTCTTCCTGCTATTAGATAACAGATCGAGATTACAGAATTAAGTTTAAAAAAAAAAAAAAAAATCACATGAAAGGCTCCATCCTGTTCAAAGGAATACAATGAATTTCCTGTAGTCTTGCCCTAAAGACCACAACATCACACCCGATTACTATGCCATCTTACTCCTAAACCCTGCAGAGCCAGCTTGGTCATAGGAAAGCAAAATGAGCTCTGCCTTGCCTCATTTCTCATCAAACCACTAACTACACACAGCAAGAGGTAGGGCAAGTCATTTAATCTTCGTTATCATTTACTTGGACCAGCATTATCAAATTTGATTTAAAAAAAAAATAAAATCAGGAAGAAAAACGAGCTGAATACAATAACCGGCATAAAGTTCCTACAGACAGAAAAGGGACACATCCAAGCCTGAACTCTGGTTCACACCTCCCATGCCAGACAGACCGCTCTGTATTAAGCCTTCAGTTATCAAAAACTACCATTTGTACTCCCAGGAAAGGCAGGGAAAGGAGGAAATGCCAATTTGCCCTGACAGGCTCAGCTCCGCAGTTGTTGGAAGCGAGTTGGTGCCGCTGTGCCCTTGGTGTGCTGGACCCTGCCCCATGGGACAATTGCCCCCAGCTGCGCAGCACACCTGCATTTCACACGATTTTGATACTTTCGCCCACAAACAAGAAAGTTTTCCCAGTCAGCAGGTTCTCTGCAAACCTAAAAGCATCGGATGCCAATTCCTACAGAGCAACAACCCCCCTTAATGCAGAAGTCAGCCGGTGCCAGCGCAGCCTGGGCTTGGATGCATCCAGGCTTGGACGCATCCAGGCTTTGCAGCTCATGCTGTCTCCAAAGGAGCAAATCCAGACAGTCCCTCCCAGAGCTTGCAGCCCTCTTCTCCAGAAGAGGAGGCATGGGCTTACAGCATTGCTTAGCTGGAGGACACAACCCTGGCTCCACTGAAATGAACTGGAGTGCTGCCAATGAATTTACAATGAAACTCAGATTTCCGCTAGTCTTCACACGAGGCCCATCTGAACTAGAAAGGAGTGTTTGCTGGAAAGGCCGAGCTTCTCCGAGATCTGGTTCCTCATGAGTTTTCCCTGTTTATCTTCCTTCCACCTCTCAAATTTGCTGATGGGTTTAAGCCCAGAGCAGCTTCTGCTCTGGACACTTCTGAAAGCAGTTTGTGCCATCAGGGTTGAGCTTGATGTAATGACTACAGGAATCCTTGCAAGGAAGGGAAAAAAAAGAAGAAGAAAAAAAGAAAAATAAAAAGATAATTCGAAAAATTACATCCTTCATAGGATCTGCAGGTGATGTATTCCTCCCAGCAGGACCAAAATTGTTTAGAAGACAGGTAAGAGCATTCTTTCCAGAAGGAGATGCAGACAGGGGCAGCAGACCCTAATGCCCAGCCTTCAAAGCCCTTGAAGATGAAAAGGAAGTTCTTCATTGCCATCCCAACCATGAGAAAAGAAGGGGGCAGCTGACTGTGACCCAGGTGATGCTTTAAACAGACTGCCTGTCATTTTATGGGGGGGGGGGTGTCGGCCAGGAGGCAAAAAGAGAAGCATCCCACTGTGTGCAGACTTAACGACCTATTTATTACCTTCACCAGTCCTTTGCAGGGTCACAGCCTTCAGCTAAGGATCTACTTGGCCGGAACCGGTCCGCAAATTATATAGTAACTGGAGGCTTTAAAAGCTTTGCAAGAAAATGCAATAAAATAAATAAATAAAACTCAGCTGGCCAGGTTCTGTCTGACAACTCATTTTTTCCTCATGCAATACAACGCCGTGCAGAGAGACGTGGCATGAATCAACCCATTTTGGCAGCACACGTCTAGCCAGGAAGGGCAGGACACATCACCATGCCAGCACATGGGGAACACCCTCCAAAGGGCTCTGTTTACCCAGCGGCAGCCAATGCAAACCCTACACAAAGCCTGTAAGTACATTTAAGGCTCAGAAGTCATCTGAAATAGGTCCATTCTCCCCTCCCACTCCATAAATATAATCCAAATTGGGTCATCTCCTAACAATAAATGAATGACACGCATTTAAGCCTCCACGGCAGTGCTGACATAATCTAGGTCCTTTCATTCTCCTTGTACTGCGAGTGCTAAAGATGCTTTTGTACATCCTCTGAAGTACTCCATTTAAAAAACCATGGTAACTAGGGCATTGCATTCAGCTGCTCTTGAAAAGAAGCCATTCCCCTTCCCTCTCAATAGGCTCTTGGGAGGCTTGGACAGAAAAACATTGCCTAATTTAAAGTCAGCTCCAACAGGATGGCTGGAGTTGGGCGCTAGGGATGGGGGCAAGCACAACTACTGGGTACCACTTGGGTCTGCGGTGTGAAGAACACCAGCAATATGATGGCATATGGAGACAGAGAGCCCTCACCTGTGTCCTCCGGCTAAGCAGCACCCAAAAGTCCCATTTTAAGTCACCAAGCATGACAGTGCAACTGCAGCATTCTACAAGTATCATATTTTCTTTAAAAACTATTGAGTGCTCCTAAATCTCTCCAGTTCTTTTTAGGGGATGACAGGATTATTCAGTTCCAGTATTTTAGTGTGACAAAGACCAAAGGAACCAAAAAACAGGCTTTCCTGTTATCTTCGCATGGCAGTAAAAGTTTAAGGGGTTTTGGAGTTGGTGGTTTTTTTTTTTTTTTTTTTTTTTTTCCCCTCATTCCTAACGCCTCAGAACTGTGACACTTTCCTGCACGGCAGCTTTTGAAGTTGGTCTGCTGGCACCAGCATCCTCTCCTCCTTTCTGAAATGGAAACATTCAGAGGTGTGGGCACAAAGATCAGATGGAAAGAACAGGGCAGCTCCCACTAAAAAAGCCATTAACTGGGAAAAAAAACACCGAAAAAAAGGGACATTCGTCTAAGATGGAAGGCCCATTATTTGTTTTTTTAAAAAAAACATTCATAGGTCTGCCTTCGTTTAAAAAAAATAATAATCACATGCACCAGCAGCAGAAAGTAACAACTTTAACACAACCCAACTGTTGCACTATCCCTTATATACAATTTTAGCAGACTTTTTTCCAAATTCTACTACATACTGTTATGGAGACACATTCCAAGATTTAAGGTTCTAAAAACAGAAGCCTTCAACCACAACATCTGCAAAAATACCCCACCAAAAAATAAATTTAAAAAAATGGAAAACTTCAGTTCCTATCCTGTTACTGAGGCTATTCCCCAAATGATGCACAGAAAGACACTTTGCGCCTGTCTGTAGGATGCAACATGGGATTATGAAGTCCTGCTGCAGGGGACTTCATAACAAAATTCATGCCCATTTGACACAGATGCAAGCTTGGGAGACGACAGGCAATTTTAAAGATTTAAAGAACATATTCATAGATGGGGAAACTGAGGCACGTAATGATTAGCTGACTCCTTGACTCCTCATGCAGCAGAACATTTATTTCTTCTGGCTAATACAACGGCATCTTTGCTAACACAGGCTGCCGCGGCGAGAGACGTGAGAGGGATGAACTGAGGAGAAGCTCAGCAGTTAATTTTGAATTCCCCGACTCCACTCCTGCCACCATCCACTGTGTTATTTTTCAGGAGGGAAACAGGAGAAAGCTTACAAAGGAAAACAAGACAAGAACAGTCTGGGGAAATGCTCACAACTGGATGGGTCAGCCTAGCTCGTGTTGGACGTGGGAGCATAACAACAGGAACCAGCAAGCCTCCGAGCCACCTTGTGAAACACGCAAAGACTGAAGGTGTTCAGAGGCTGAACTATTGCTCTCTTATTTCTAAATATATGGGCATAATATTAAAAAGAGTCTTAAAGTTCGGTAAGCAGGGAAGGAAAAAAAAAGGTAAAATAACCAGGGGCTTGGATTGCCACTGCAACATGCATGCAGCAAATAAGTAGGTTTTTTTTTAAAGCCAGTAATTAGCATTGGTTTGTTGCTATTTTTCTTGAGACTGTAAGAGCACTCTCCTTCATATGAAACTTACAGGAGGAAAAAAACCCATAAAAATAGATAAAGCTACCACTCCTTGGCATTGCTCTGGCAGACCTCTGATCACTTAGGCTTTTGAAGGCAGAAATTTATTATGGGAATTAACAAAGACAATGAAGGCAGAGGAGCGTTTTAGGGAGCAGCAGGCTCCCAAGGCTGCTCCCTGCCGCCTCCCCGGGGATGAGTTCGGCAACTCCCGCCTGTGCTCCCCCATCTCCACCGCAGACCAGGCAACCGGGAAGAGTCTGCTCACAGCCAAGTTTATGAATATTCCAGCAACTGCCTCCTCTTTCAAGCAGCTGCCCAAACGCTTACCCAAACCTGGGCCCCCTGCCACATCATCTGGCTGCACTAACTACTAATCTCCTCTATTTGTAAACCCAAGTCTTGACAGACACTCTCTGGCACACGGGTGCGTAGCACACTCGGCACAACAGCAGATGCTCACTGCTCCCAACCTGCCGCAAGGCTTCTCCATCCCCTGCACCACGCACCTTGTGGGACACCAGCCCCTGGACTTCAGATCAGCAAAGGCTTGGCAGACTCTGCCCCAGCAGGAAGGCAGAAGGTCAGGAGAAGGCTCTCTAACAGCACTTGGCTCTGCTTTGCAAAGCCAGACTGTGTTGAGTTCTATCTCACAGTGGAAAGGATACATGGGCACACTAAGCCCCATGGAAGTTTAGCTCTCAGGATGACTAATGCCAGCTAGACTGTGGCAAGTCACCTTGTTTAATCCATAACATCTGCCATCTTAGGTCCATGCTCCCCTCCTCCCTTCAGGGGAATAACATGGCCATGGCATATCCCAACCTGAACAGCAGGTGCTGTGTTGCCACAAGGTTCTTCAGGAACAGGAAAAATCAAAGAAAGCTATGTGTGTTTGGAGCAAGAGATGGAGAAGTCTGCAGTGCTCTGTGGTAGCACAGGGGAAAAACAGCAACCAAATGATTTTCAAAGAGCAGATGACAGCAGCCTGGTTTTGCTGCTGCTATTCATAAAGTACCATCAGTCACATTCTGGTCCCAGGTGAAGAACAAATCCCACATGCACAGCAAATACAAGCCTCACAGGAAACCATGACAGGTATGGTGGGACAACCCAAAAAGCAAGAGGAGAGGAGAAGTCCCACCGAGCAACCATCAGTCAGATAGGGAGGCAGGTATTTCCTCTGTGCAGACCCATCACCAATCAATCCACAGCCAATACAGACCCCATGCACAACAGTAAATTAAGCTGCTGGAAAGCATACTATCTATTGTGGAGCACGACGATCAATCGATCAATTCACTAGATGTATTATTATTTCCATCAAGCCATCTCAAGCAGTAGTGCTCCTGTATAGGAACCTGTGAGTTGGGCTTTGGATGTGTTGGATTTTTATGCGTATGGACATCAACTCTGGTAATTCTGAAGAAATGGGGCTGGTTATTTTCTGCTCACAGCATTTGGAAAAATGAAACAAGTTCGTTTGCAGCTTCCAGTACTTTTAACTGAGTGATTAAATGGAGAGAGCAACCAACTTCTGTCCTCCTCTAGATAAACCGCTGAGATCATGCTGTTAGCAAGTATCGCACCCAGTTCATTTTTAGCTGGAAAGACAGACAGCACAAAGGGATGTCCAGCTGCAGAATGGAAAGACTGATAAATTGCCTAATGTTTCAGCAAGAGAATAAATGCAAGACGTGCAACAAAAATGCCTGCTGAGTAATAGATGTGGGGTCATGTGGGCATGTTTCCAAACTCCTTCTCTTCAGTGTGTTCAACAGCTCCTCCAGCAAGAAAGTCAATGCAATGAAGCACAGAACACTTTTTCAGCTAAGTCTGCAATTACCCTGTTTTTCTCTCCAATTAGAAGGTCAGTTCTAATCCTCTTCAAAGCATCCACAAAGCATTTGCCTGAACGCAGACTCTAGAGCAGCACAGTCAAGGCAAACATTAAGCTGTGTGCATGACAAAAAAGCCATCAACGTTCTGAGGAAAGAAACAAAACAACCTGCAGGAGCCACTGGTGTCATGCAAACCATGTTAGGAACAGCGAAAGACCATGAGACAGCAGATTAAAAAAGTCAAACAGAAGAAGGAAAAACTTCTTCCAAGTGACCCACAATCGGGCTGTGGCACGCTCTACTCGGACCGTCTGCAGCTGTTAAACCCAGCGATTCGTTCTCCTTCCCCAAGGATCCACTGTGGTCACCACTAGGGCAGCAATACTGGCCGAGCTGGACCTTGACTGGAGCCAGTGTGGCAGGTCTTCCACTCTTGAGCATTGGCATTACAGCAAAGCTGGGAGAGGTTTGGGCTCCAGCATTTAAGCCCTCTGTCCTGGCATCCTAAGAGAGCATCTCTGCCAGGGCTCTGCAACGCAAGCAGACCAATAAGGGATCACAGATACTTCTAACTGTCTTTGCAGAGAACCACCACCACCTGATCTTTCTTGGGCAGGGGATTCAGAGGGGAAATGTCTTCTCTGGTGCTGAGCTCCGAGCAGTGAGACACAGCACATCCTGTCTTCTCCACAGTTGTCATTCTGAAACAGAAACTGTAAGTGTTCAAATGGACAAGACCAAGCGCAGCAACCCTTCATCAACCCAAAGACAGCTCAGACGCCAGGACTGAGATCCCCAATATGTTGCACACAATTTATCCAGCATCCACAACCACCACCCTGTTACAAAAGGCATCTGCTCTCACAATTAATGGGCCACAAGCTTTACAGAGGAACTCTGAGGGCAAGAGGCATCTCCATCTGCCTGGACATCCCCACCACATCGACCACTGCAATCTTAGATGCTGCAACAAGCAGATCGTGCTTACAAAACTATCATGGCACCAGACAGGATGAGCTTCCAGAAAGACATGCCAGTATCACCTCTCTATACCACAACTTTTCCACAGCAAACACTTACCAAAACGATTAACTGGTGGATAATGCTGTAAGGCTGTAAAAACCAGTACATACGCAAGGAATAGGAAGACAGCGCTGTGTCACACTGCTGAATAGAGAGGGTTTTAAGCCACTTTATTCCTGCACTAGTCCTCTGGCAGTTGAAGGACCAGGGCACTGTTTCCAAGCTGTTTCTCTGTTTGACCAAGTGTCCAAGTCGAACCCTGGGACAAGCAAACCTGCCAGGGTGGCTTTGTGTGTGTTTTATCTCCAACATGAAAACATATCTCATTAACAGCGGAAACATTGATGGCAGGGAGGAAGCTGATCAGCTCCACTGTAGGATTGCTCTGTCAGAAGATGCATGAATGCAGCAAGGTCCGGGAAACAGGTTAATGGCTCACGCAGAGGACATCCCCATCTCCCTTGAACCAGGAGCAGATGCAACACCAATAATACGGAACAGAGAGATCAACGATCCTTCTCCCTGCAGCAACCAACCATCCAGAACAAATGAGCAGCAACAAAAATCAGGCAGAGGTTTCTTCTTCTGAAGGTTTCTAGCTGTTTCTGCCTCGAGAGACAAAATCATAAGGACTTTATGCAGATCACTCAACTTTTTCTCCAAAGCCAAGGCACCTTGTCAGCCTTCTGCCTCAATGTCAGAAATCGTGCGTGTGTGTAAGAAGAATTCGTTTGCTGCTGTAGCTACTTTCCAATGAGGCTGACTAAATCTTCCCATTTCTCTGTGCTCCTCCTGTACTGCCCACCCTCGGCAGCCGCTTCAAGAGTTTGTGCACACTATGAACAAGCAGGCACTCCAGGTTACTCACTTCTGAATACAAGGAGCCGAGACTTGTAAGATATTAAAATGACAGGTTACTAAAATTTTATAAGGATGCTCTCACCAGTTGCTGGTTACATAAAAGGCTCCGAGCTCTACAGACATTACAGACAGTAATAATGAGAGTGATGACCACAATTAAAAACTCTGGGCCAGGCACCTCTTGCTCCACAGAGAGGTGAAGATAAGCAAAGTGGCACTAGCCATCTCCGGGGCTGACAGGGACCGTTCAGCAAAGGGATGTGAAACCCTTTGCCATTGGAAAGGCACATGCAGAAACGCGTTATGCTTCAGGGCAGACAAATCCCTTCTCTGAGAAGGTTAAAAACAGGACATCCCATCAATGGGGTCTGTGCATTCATGGTCCCCCAGCTGTGAGAAAATGAGAGCTGACAGCAGTGCCAATACAAACAGTCTGTCCTCTCTCCTGTTCACTAGATTTACGTGCCGACAATGCAGCCTGCGGGCATATCATACCTGCTCCTTATATTCGGCTTACAGCTAAAACAACCCCTCCTCTTGTTTCTTCTCCCACCTCGTACCAGCCGGGCTTCTGGCAACTAGGAGAGTAACTAGAAAAAAATAGCCCTCCTGCGTTTGCAGGGATGCATCCTTAACCCCACATTACAAATTCTATAGTAATAAAAACACTAACCTAAGCATCTCTGCCTTGTGCCAGGCTTTCAAACAGACCAACCCACCTCAGCATGAAGCTAAGTGTCCTGCAGACCAGGCCTCCTACCATACCGCCACGGGGAGATGCTCGTGCAGAGCAGCCAAGCAAGTCCCTCAGTGCTGCCACACACCAGCATTGCGCTCCGCTTCACCACGCAAGCCAAAAATGCAGGCAAATGCTAGGACCAGGTTCCTTCTTTCCCCACTTTATTTCTCATTGCATCAAAACCACGGTGGAGAACAGAACCGGAGCTGCCTTGGAGAGGTGCACTCGTCTAAACAGAACAAGATGCAAGACACAGCTTCCCTGCATGCTAGCTCAGCATCTTCTGCCACTCTTTATCACCCAGCCTGCTTTTGCCTAGCATTGCACCATAGGAACATCTGCATCACCATCATCGGACTATGAAATGCCTGCCATCTCCAAACTGCAGGTTTCTGGCCAAAGTAGCAAGCCTTTGGAGGTCTCTGATGACTTGTTTTTTCCTCCCTCACCTATATCAGTTCATCAGAATAGCAGATGCTTCCTTTGTTAGTTTTGGTTTCTGTTTTGTTCATAGGTTCGGAGGTTTGCTTGCTTTTCTTATTTGAGTTGCTCTTAACAAAAAATCCAGCTCCAGGCTGTGGCATAACCCATGCGTTAGGCGAGCCGGCAGACTGCTCTTTTTGATCTGCTAATAATGGCCAGGTTTTTTTTTCTCTTCAATTCCAGGGTAGGCGAATAGCTCAGCCTCCAGGAAAAAGATACAGTGATTTTATGTATCTCAAACCAAGCAGAATGCTTCAGTGAAGAGCTTGTAAAACACACACCGAGTTGGTGCCCTCCAGCATCTGCTCTGTAGATGGAGTACACCTGGGGACAAGCTTTCCAAACTGAGAGGGTTGACAGATCCCTGCCTTTTTGCTGCAGAGGGTGTCCCAAAAATCCTCTGAAGAGCTCAAGAGCATTCAATAAGCAGCCATCTCCTTGCTGCTTTCATAAATTGTAATTCTAGATTTGTAAGGAAACTAATGTGCAACTGAAATTAAACCAAAGACTTGTCTTCAGTAGGGTCACATTTCCTAGCAAAAAGGAGGTGATTGCCCAATTTGCAGATCAATACAGCTTTATAAAGTACTCAGTAAGCATGACCATTGTGACTTTTTAAGTTCAGTCCAATATCCAGGGCAATCCTTCATTAGATATATTAATAGTTGAGTATAATATGAATAGTTATGCTTACAAGTACAGTTTTATGCAGGTAAAAATTCACACTGTATGCATTTTGCAGGGTGTTCGTATCATGTTAATACATAAATCATATTTTCATGTGTGCAACTGCAACTATTAAGAAAGCATTAGGCATCTAGCTTCTAAATTATTAACACCAAGTCTGTTTTCTCACAACTCATCCTTGCAGCTTCTTCAATCTTACTAGGGGTAGCAGGGGAATATTTTATCATGGATACCCGTACAAACATGATGAGGGAGCAGGTACAGCAGAACAGGACTGCCTTGTACGTCTGCAGCACGCCAACTTGGAAGGACCAAACCAAAGTGATCTTCGGTAGCATAGCTATAGGAGCCATTTTAGCTATACTAGTATACTATCATTACCTCAACAGCATAATTAATTTGTTATGGCAAGGTATAATAATAGGCTTTTTAAAAGGTGTGCCAGCTGCAAACCCTATCCGTATGATTTTGCATGACAAAGTGTGCCAAGCCTGATATTGTGGCTTGAGCAATGGAAAAACCAGACTTTTGGGCAGATCCCCAGGACAACCACTCACAAGCAGACACAGCAGCTGGTTTTTCCACAGACGCTATAAGCTGAGTACACTTGCAGGCTTTTCCATACCAGACGTACAAAGTCTCTTGACTCAAAGAAAGTTTAATCCAAAGGGTTTCCATCAGGAAAGCAGGAATCTCTTTCGCAACATGCCTGCCAAGCCCCTAAGGCTAGAAAGCTCAAGCAAGCTGCAGAGAGCATGGATATTATTTTTTTTCCTTTTTCTTTTTTATTTTTCTCCCAATTAACATACCAATAGCCTCGGCATCAGGCTACTTCCAGAAATGTTCTCTCTCAACGCTAACACTAAACACTTATCCAAGAGAGCTTCTAAACTGAGGTAGAGGACCACCTAATTTATACACAACCCAGCCTACCTGGAGGGGTTTTAATACACCAGGCAAAAAGAGTCAAAGAGAAACCACTGCAGCATGGAGGTGACTACTACTTGTCTCGTCTTGGAGGCCTGGGGGGCAACTCCAGGTTTGGTGGCAGAAAGAGAAGGAAATGGCATTTTCGCTCAGAAATAATATTCAGACAACTGAATTCAGCATTCAGGCAACTGTCAATGACGAGCCCTTCTGAAAATTACATTTTTTTAAATTGACCTCTAATTCTAAACAGGTTTTTCAAGGAGGAGCATAATCAACTTCTTACCATATACCTTTGGCATTTTTGGGTAATCATGACTACACCTACCTAAGGGATGCTGCGGTGACATAGTTAGGTCCTTCATTAAATTATTCCTTCATTTAACCTACACACAAAGCCTTCTGGAGGCTGAACACCAGTATTTTTGGCTGGTATCTGAAAACAGCCAAGAAAACAGCTGCTTAAGGCATCCTTAAGTGAAACGAGGTTAAAGAAGGGAAGAAAGTACGTCTTTTCCTATGGAAATAGAAGTCATTACCATGGTTGAAGTATTACTCCAGGTGAATATAAGAAACCACTGCATAATTTTGAAGAAAAATAATTAATATCCCTCCACATCTATCACCAAGATTCTCAGAGGGGCTGACACAGCAAGGCATGACTTGAAAAGAGGTCAAGGGCTGAAACAGGAGGATACAACCTCCTCTGCTCCAAGACCAACCCATCACCAGCAGCAGGCATGCATACTGCAGCTGCCCTGCCACAAAACCTAACCAAGGAAAAGCATCTCCCAAAAAAACCCAGAAAGGTTTTAACTGTGATTAAAAATACTCAAGTTTGCAGTTTTAAACACATGAACTCGGAAGAGATGCTCCCAGAAATGTTCCTCTCATGTGGTTTCTCTAACGGCACTGTCATTAACAGTATAAAGGGGAGAAACTAATTCATCCAACATGCATTCAAGCCTCTAGTTGCTTAATCCAAACATTTCTCTATAACCGTTTAAGCAGTCAGATGACATAGAGGCTGTTTTGAATAGAAGACGTGCCACTGGTTTCTCATATGTGGATTTTATTGCAAAATTCTGGTTTTTGTTTTTGTTTTTTTTTTCTGGGGAAAAAAGCTAGTTCAAAGGATAAATGAGAACAGTGACTTGAGAAAAGGAGAAAAGGTTGTTCATCTCTACAGGTGTTCCATTCTCCCACTCCACGAACCTGTTGTTCGTTTCAGTGCATCCAACTCGGTTATCTGCGGCAAGTACTGGGATTGCACCGTTCAAACAGTTAACACTCAGGAAGCTTATCTCCTGAGCATCAGATCACAAGCTGCAAACACTGCAAGGTCATGGTAATTAGTGGTTGAGAAGATCTCAGTGACTTGCTGTGGGTAGCTTGCATCGCTCCCCGAGCAGTTTGCTCATCCCAGTCCTCCCACTGCCGGATCAGCAGGCTCCTGGTACTCAAGGGGTGAGGACATCTTGTCCCCCTCGACAAGAGCAATGTTCACTAGCAGAGAGGGAAAGAAGTCAGACACATTCCCAGAAGACACCACTGCTGTGCCGCAAATACCATCTACCCGGGCTGATATAACTCAAAGCCTTTCACCGGTATTCAGTGCTCAAAGGGCAGGGGGAAAACCCAAAAATGCAAATAAAGCCCGCTTCTCACTTAAAAGATAGTTATTTCCAAAAAAACCTGAGTAGAGAAATTAATGATTGCAGCTCATTTTAAATTAGGGAAGCAAACCTAAGTATTTGCACAGCCAGAAGATCACGCTCTGAACAAACCAAGGGAGGTCTGCAGATGTGCACTATGCTGACCACAGGGTCCAGCTTCTGAGTTCAACATAAGTAGAGAGATAAACATCTTTGGTGCAAAGCTATATCAAGCCTGGTAAATGCATATGCATACAGATCCTAATAATAACCTGTTATTTCTGGAGGGAATTGGGGGGGGGTAGGGGGAACAGGCATCGGGCCGGAAGAGTAGAACAGATTTAGCACGTGGGATGCTATGTAGAAACCAGAAGTAGCAGGGTTTGTTATGTCATTAGAAACGTTTCAACAACAGTCAACTCCATCAAGCTTATGAAGTCTTGCTTAAAGCTGAACTTAGTGCGATCTTAACTGAACCCTGGCCAAAAAAAAAAAGCAAAAAGCTCACAAGAATCACACCTTCAGAAACGCAAATGTGAGCACTACAAAAGCAGTTTTCCTGCCTGGAGCTTTGAACATGAGACCTTCTGTAACAGGAAAAAAATATTTTCTGCAAAGTGACCTGAAAGACTCCAGAAGCATTCAGGAGGCTGCCTTAGTCGAAGTCAAAAGGGGGGAAAAAAAAGGCCATAAAATTGGAATACAATGTGAACAATGCTGAGCTATTGATTCAAAAATGAAAGCTGCTGCTGGGAGGGAAGGGGAAATGCCCACCACAATGGCTTTGGAAAACACTACCCAAAACCCTCAGGAAAGAAAGAAAAAAAAAAAGAAAAGAAAAACATACTTTCAGAAATCGAGGATGATAAAAGTAACACAGAGGAATTACAGCAGTTGCACACTAGGAAATAAAGACCAAAAAGAAAATCGCCATGGTCAAGCCATTTATCCCAGCTCCCGCAAGCCGGGTTTTTACCTGGTTTAATCCAGGAGTGCATTTGCCAGAAACCTGGTGTGTGGGTTTTGGCAGCTCCCAGCGCTCGCACCACGCAGGGATGCATCCCCCCTGGTCCTCCCCACCCAGGCGTGGGACCAGCCCAGCCACCACCACGCCTGGGCCGCTGGCACCGTGCCTCGAGGATGTCTCCGCTTTGCACGGTGCCTGCGGCAGAAAACAAGGAAAGAAGGATTGATTGTGGAGGGAAGGAGGTGCCTCATTGGCCATGAGAGTCCCTCTCCACCCTCAGAAACAAGTTACAACTCCCAATGTAAAGGGTGAGGGCCCTCTCGAGATGGGACAATGCGCACATGGAATAAATACAGGTCTGGGGACGGGAACAGCAGCGAACATCCCACTTGCCCTCCCATTACTTCAAGAAAATTTTTGTCTGCTGCTTTGCCTCGTTCTTCCATGGATCCCTCTTTTAAAAAATCCTCATTGCAGGAGAGAGGCAGAAGGGGCATCTTCAAGTCACCATCGATCTTGCAGTGACAAATCTTGGCAAATTTAAATGCAACCTGCTAAATCACTGGGAGACCATGCTTCTCCTCAGTGTGGTCCTCGCCATGCAACACGGAGGTATGTAAACACATGTGGGCTGATGGCAGCACTGTCAGCATCATTGTATGCCATGCATGTACCAGTCCCTGTCCTCGTAAAGCAGCTTTCAGTCAGTCCTATTTCCACTCAAAGGATGGCCAGCAAGGCCCCCAAAACAGCTACCCTACACAAAACTTTTTTTAAAAAAAATGAGTATTTCAGGAATGAGTTAATACACCTGGAAGTACCAGCCACCTCCTTGCACCGGCATCTTTCCAGTCTACCAAAGCCTACCACAGGCACTGCTACAGCAATTTTGCAGGGTTAGAGAACATGAACAATGAAGTGGACAGCAAGTCTCAATTCTAGAAACTCACCAGAAACCTTTGCCTGCAGGTTGCCATTTCCACTTTCTTCCTCAGCATCATCTTCCTGCACCCTGGCAGCCCAGTGCAGGACCCTCCAAGCATCCTCTCAAGCATCCTCTGCATGCCGGCCAGCCATGGCTTAACTCTGCTTCTCCTCTACTGGCTAAGAAGCCAGGAGCAATGCAAGACCAGAAAGATCCAGTATGGCCAGAAACCTGGAGTTCACACGGAATGCGCCATTCCTAGCATCCTGGATACCAACAAAAGATCCAGGCAAGAGGCCAAGCAAGTAACTTCGGTTTCATAAATCACCAGCATACCGAACACAAGTCTTCCAGCAATGCTACTGCTCTCCTTCCCTTGCCTTCAGTTACAATACCTCAAAGACCTAAAAATACTTTTTATTATTTAACAATCCAGCAATTCTTCTGAGAGCCACTTCGGATAAAAAAAACCAAACAACCTTATCAGATGAGCTCAGCACGACTCCAAAGCAGAGCACTGGCATTTGTCTAGAAAAAGTGGCACCATTCAGACTGTCTGAAGCAAGGAGCAAAACATAGCCAAAACAAATCTTAATGAAAGCTGTATCTTTTATCTGAGGAAAACAAACAAGTGAACGACATGGAAACTCAGCCAAAAAGAAAAAGCAACACAATCCCTTGTGAACTGATAAAATGTTAGATAGCCCCCTTGCATTTCCAGCTTACAGAGAAAAACAGAATATCCTTAGTGTTTAGTTTCCTTCTAATTCTGGGATATGTTTTTTGGCAGCAAGCCTGGGTTTCACCTGAGGGTAATGCAAAAAGGAACATAAAAAGCCCCAACGTGAAATGACAACTGAAGAGCAGCCATCTGTGTGGGTGTTTCTCTTTCCAAACCGAACTCAGAGTGAAAAGGTTTTCCAACAAGTCAGCCAAGGAAAGGGAAACTTCATCAAGAGTCACAGTGGGATCTGCCTGGAGAGTATGTTTCATGTGATCAGGGCTAAAACCGTTCCCCCTGCCCACTACCAGCAGCCCTCCCAGATGTCCATCTGTCCAGTCTTCCCTATCTTCCCGTTTACAAACTGCAGAGAGAGCTGCTGGGAAGCATGCAATGCCTGGCAAGTAATTACAGAGCAAAGCAGAGCAGAACAACCTCAAGGGACAAGCAGCAATTTAGACAGGCACCAAACGTTGACCCTCCGTGGGGGAGGGCTACATGAGATCTCTGCCTGTGAAAGCAAACTGAATGACACTCAAAGACGTAGGGTGTGATCACAGGGCTGGGTAAGCACCAACTGTGAAATGCCCAAGAGACAGACCCGCATGCCACAACACCTCATCTGTGCTAAACAAAGATTTTAAAAATGGTGATCTGAACCTTGCAGAAGTCAGCTCCGTCCTTTGCTGCAGGTAACCCATAGACAGCCTTCCCACTGCTGGAACCACACATGCAGACCTTGGTTTCAGCGTGGCCACAGAGGTGGCTGCTTCTGGCCTGACAGACTACCTGGGGCTGGAGGCTGCCAGCCAAGTGAAGCTCTCAGCCAGCTCAAAACCCAGCACATGTGCAAGACAAAGTCAGGCTAGAGCAGATGTAGTCTTGAATTAGGCTGCTCAGCTTCCATCCAGCTCCTCTACCCGCACTGCAGATGGGGTATTGCTTTGGACGCAAGCAGCTTAGATGCACCTTTGTTCCAACCCAGGACGGCTATCTTCACAGTGTCTTTGCCAGCAGATTACAATATATGCCCACATACTTTAAGCATAGTTCAACAACATCAGCAAAAATTCCCTGATAGGAGAAGCATTTTCCACCCAGAGTACTCCAGCCTCGAGGTGGACACCTCCTCCTCCAAGCACTCACACACTGGAGCGAAACCCTGCTTGCTTTCACCCAAGGGTCAGAAGAAAAGCTGACCCAGGGACGCTCTGAGATTCCTGCTCGTTTCGTAACAAGCCGCTGTAAAAGGAAATTGAGCTAAATATGCACATGCTTAAGGCCATTTAAAGTAGAGACTGGCTTTCCTAATGCATCAGGGTTCTTCTGGCCACTGAGGGCAAGAGACAGAGAGGAAGAGAAATACCTTTCAGGGAGAAAGCACTAATAAGATATAAGTTCCCCTGAAATAATTAGCAATATAAGGAAAAAAAATAAAGAAAAAATCCAACCAAAAACCAACCACCCACAAACTTTCCCTAAGGAAAAACTTCAAACTTATGAAACCTACATATCCCCAGGTCATCAGGGGTATGGCAAGTACGGGGCCAACCACTGCAGCAGTACTGGGACACATGCAAGATGTTCTGCATCCCATGTGGACAGGGGATTTGCAAATAGGTTCGCAACAAGCAAGTCCACAGGGAGCCAGGGAAAACTGAGTAGCTAAAGCAATCCTAATTTGCCAGCTGATACAGATGGTTTTTCAACAGGAAGATAATAACAGGTCTTAGGAAAGCATAAGCCTCCCCCAGAGAGAAGAGGGTCATTTCAGCACTTAATTTTTCCCAGTGTTCTCAGGAAGCTCAGCAGGAAATGGCAGAGACTTCCCCCACTGCATAAATTCTTTTATCAGGTTAAATTAGATTAATTCCCCCAGGACGATTACTCCTCTAGACACTCAATGGGTGCTCTTACCTTGATTCTCATGGTGCTTCTATTCCAGTGACTGAGACACCACTCAAAAGTTTAATTCCCAACTCTTTCACAAAGATACATCTCTGTTACCTGCAGGCAACGTATACCCGCTTGGACTGAATGCACAATACACCTAATAACCTAGTGGTACTTCCCCTCTTTCTTCTAGTTTCCAAACATTCAAAAGAAAATTGAAAATTATCAATTTCTCCTTGTTTTCTTAATGGAACCGTGACAAAGCTGCTGCAGTCACCCGCTCGCTGGTGTCATCCTCAGACATCTCGGTGTTTGCAGCATTAACAGCTAACAGTAGCAAAGACGCCTCTGTAAAAGGAGCGGTGGAAATGTCAGGGGAGATGCAAGAACAAGAAAAGCTCTCTGCACCTCTGAAGGACAGTTGCTCACGCGAGAAGCCAATTCAAGACCCAGAATGGCTCTGAGCAGTTGGTGAGAGCAATGGGGCATATGAAGACAAGTTTGTCCCTGCAGCAGAAGCTGGGGAGAAGCAGAGGAGACAGCTGCAGCACCGCACCAGGACATCCCACACGCCGCTCTGTTCATTCCAGGGTATCTGACAAGGGTCCTCAAACATGGGGACGATAGTGCCTGTATCACTACAAAGCTCAACCCTCGGCGAGCCTCCCGTGGCCCTAAGCATGGATGCAACAGGGCAGTGCAATGTCCTGCATGGACGTACTCTCCCCATGGATGCTGCGGTTCAGGTGAGTTTGTTAACTCACTGCTCAGGTTCAGGCCAAAAGGTTGGCTACACTGACCACCAGACCCTGAACAGCAGTTCCCACCCATCCACTGTTGGTTAACCTCTGTGGCAGCTGTTGCAAGGAAAAAATGACCAACCCATATTGAATTATCCACTGCAGCCAACGCAACGCTGTTCTCAACTTGCATTACCCATCCTTGTGCTCTCACAACAGCGTCTCACGCTATTTTTTCAAGTCAGCGTTTAGCTTTTTCGCTAGCTAATACGACATTTCCTCTCCCTTCCCCCAGCCCGAGTATTTGGTGAAATCGCTGCTTCTGCAAATTGCGCTGCAAATGCTGAACTTTTGCCAGTTAGACAGGGAAAGCCTTGACTAAAAATAAACCATGTTTCAGAAAATAGATCCCTTCCCAGTACGATGAAGTAGTGGATAATACACACAAGCAGACCTGCCAGGAGAACACTACCTCCAGATTTGCATGAGAATCTCATCAAGCTCAACAGATAGACAACTGCAACTACTGTGACTTGTCCCATCTTAAAAAAACCCCAACAAAACAGGGGGGAAGAAAAGGACAGAGTTAGGGCTGAGGGTGATGGGATAAATCAGATTTCCACCTGTTTCGGCAGGAAGAGAAGTGCCACCACCACCACCACTTGCCTGCATCCCCTGTGAACCAAGCTGCTCATAACCCATACAGGAGGAAGAGGATGTCACACCGCTCCCTACATGGCCACTACAGGAGGCAAAACCCCTTTACAGGAAATTCACTGCAATTCAGGCATGTAAGAGAATGATTTGGGCTTCTGCCACCTGAGTCACCAGGAGTCTGAGGCCCTGACTCAGTGCTGGCTCCCTCTGACTCAGACACACCTGCAACGGCTTGCTGGCAAATGGAAGCACTCCTACCTTTGCTGTTCCCCTTCTCATCACACTTCTCCCTTTAAAAAGAGGCCTTTTACACTAGAAAATTAATTAAAGGAAAGGGAAGTACAACAAGGCGGCCAGCACCGGGAAGTGCAGGTGGTGCTCTACTAACCAGTTCTGCTTTAAGCTCTGAATGGAGAGCACATCTGCTTGCCTGGTGCGATAAACCCTGGGAAACGCAAGGGATTTAGGTGGAAACAGCTCCGCCCTGACTCCTACTCTTTCAGTGCGTTTGCCGCACCGCCCAGACAGTCCTGGGTGAACCAGGTTTTCAAGAAAGATCACTTTCCATAATGAATCCACTTTGCTTTTTTAGGGATCAAGAAAGCTTCACGCAGCAAGTTACAGTAATGTCCTCCTACAATCAAATGGGCCATTCAGGCAGGCCAAATGCAAGGCAATACCATTTTGGGATGAGGCCCATCAGGGACATCAGGAAGGAGCTTCTTTTGCTCTGTAAGCTCTTATGGCAAGCTGAAGGCTTGAGCTCGGCATGCCAGGCCAATCCTTCCTTGTCCATCGATGGTCCCGCAGCAGCATCCATCTACCCACTTCTCAGACCTCCCCTAAGCGACCACAAATGGTGAAATATTCCACTCCAATTCCAGTGGTTGCACGCACACCTCTGCTCAGCTGGGAACATAATTCCAGCTAATAAAAAAGCAGCCTGCAACCCAGCCCTACATTTTCTCCTCCTCAAAGTAATGCAGGAATTGAAAATTGAGGTGTGAGCGGACCTGCTGGTAGCACAGCGAGGGCACCACTGAAAGCATGTTCGGTATCTCAGAAAGTACAACCAACTCAAGCAAACCATTTACAGTGCCAAACAGTTGCAGAGAGCGCAGATGAGATTTTTTCAGTTGAGCACCGATGCCTTAAAGCAATAAATATATCAAACAAATCAGGCAAAAGGATGCACTGGGCAGCGCAGCGGAGGCACTACTCCACTGCTTCCGATAGCAATCAGTGGCAGAGCAGAGCAGTAATTATCCAAGGAGAAATAAGCTGCTACAGGCTGTTCTTGCCATACATTAAGAAAACAACAGGAGATTTGTTCATGGTTGGATACTAACATGAAAACAGCTTCCTCCCACCCCGGCTCGGGACGGCGGGCAGATGCACGCCACAGGGAAGCTACCAAAAGCCAGCAAAGCAGGAGGGCACAGGAGCGGCGTGCGTAGCCATGAGCTCGACTGGGATTTCCCAGCTGGTGCTATGGGAAGGAAAAGGCTGTGCCTGCCTAAGCAAGGAGCGCGGCCTCCCAGGAGCGGCTCTGCAGCCACGCTGTGTTTTCCAATGCTTTCCTCAGAGGGCTGTCAGCAAGGCTAAGTGCAAACCTTACCTTCTGCCTGGGTGTTTTCGCAACACATTTGAATGGAAAAAAAAAACATTCACTGCGGAGTAGTCTCTCCCACAGTATGTGTCAATCCACACCCATAAGGGAAGCCTTGCGCACATTTCACTCTTAGACACCGACAGACCCTCTTGCCCTCGCCAGGAGCACAGCAAACGTACCTGTTCAGAGCATCGGCTTCTCTTAAGGCACCGTCAAGGACCCAGAACACGATCCCCATCGGCGTACAGGAACTGGCAAATCCTGTAAGCATTAGAGAGAATAGTAATTAGTGACATTTATAAGAACTGGCTGGTGAAAGGGAAAGATGCCAAGGCAACCTCATGAGAGATGGGAGGGTGTTAGATCCCTGCCCTGAACACACTCCTGCCTAGTCCTGGCACCACAGTGGAGGTACCCGGCATGAGGCTGACGGGGGACTTCTCCAAAATCACAGAATGAAGCCACAGTAAAGACAAGATGATCAGTCCCAAACCAAGGCTGTTCATCCTGCAAAGCCTCCTCAACAGTCAATGCACTGACATTAACGTCTAAGTAGAGAGGCAGAAAAGAGGCTGATAAATGGGATGGAAGCCATCACCTGCAACTCCTCTACTCCTCTCCCTGAGATGCTGCTGAAGATCTCCTGCTCCACAGCACTTGTGCAATTTCTCCTAGTTTGCAGAGCAGATGAATCCCATCTGATGTCAGAGGCAGGTTGCTGATGTCAGAGGCAGGCTGCTTCCATTTTTTCATTATTATTATTATTATTATTGATTCATCATTACAGTTTCATAATATAAATAGTTTTATATTTCCTACAGATTGTTTTATAAAGCTTTTGTACATTAGTCACACAAAAGACAACTAGCAGCACTGAGCAAAAGCTGTCACAGAGGTTGCCTCTGCAGGCTGCAGAAACACCTCGCTGCAGGCATGCAAAGTGCCCGCTGCATGCCAAAAAGGTATCAGAAAAAAAGATGGTTTACTGGAAACAATTCTAAGCAGCCATAAGGAGACCTTTTCTGATGCAAACTGAAGCAACTGAAGCAAAGGTCACCACATCTAATACGGTTTTACTTTTCCCATTCTGTTCATGCAACTGTTTGGGGACAGCAAAGAATACAGCGGATGAACAACCATCTGCGAGCACCTTGTAATGGAGAGAGGATATGGAAGCAGGGGGAGGTAAGGAAACAGGGTGGGACAACTCCAGTCAAAGCACCGAACCAGCAACGGGAAGGTACAGGATCAGGCCGACAGCATCTCACGTATTTCCTGCCAGCTAGACCTCGTTATGAACGGTGAGAAAACTTACTCATGCAGTGCATTGGTTTACCTTGCACTGAGAAAAAGAGACTTGCTTGTTTTCCCCAGTCTCTGCAGGTGACTCACAGACATCAGCCATTGCCAGCCAGTATTTATAGAATTGAGAAAAAACATAATCCATTTGGCCCCCCATTTTCCCCTTTCTCCTTTCCCACTATGGAAGGGCTGAAGGCATTTCTAAGGATGAAAACAATGCTGGAGACCACAAGAGCACAGCACAGACCTTGGACTCCAGCCTCAAGCACAAATTTTCCATCACCATTTATAATTGCTCTCCCTGTTGCTTTAAATTACCACTCTAGCCAAAACACAAGAGTTATTTACTTGTGTTATGTACTTCCAGGAGGGTCTTCTGTTTGTCTTTTGAAGTCAGTAACTGAACACTGTTCTGCAGTAGAATATAAAGTCTCTACAAAGACAGAAATAACATGACAAATACAACCTGGCCAATAATCTTCAGTTGCAGCTTATTTATAAAAGTAGAAAACTTTCTGCCCCCAGCAAGGAAATTCATACCTTCACATGGCTTGCATCTAAAGGGGCGTATTAGCTTTGTAGGACTTCATCTGCATTGGCATCAACCCACTCCTGCACCAGGGCTCAGTACGGGGAGGGGAGAGCCTTATGGCCGCTGTGCAACCTTTTCTCCCTTCCTCCTCCGGCTCCTTTTTCCTCTAACAACTTTCTCAATGCAATTGCTACTATTAGACAACATTGCAGAAACATCCCTGGCAAAGTTCAAACTCCTCGCCTCCCAGTACTGCTGAGCAAGGCAAACAGAGATGCTTGTAGCTTCGCTAAGTGCTGCTACATTTAATCAAACCCATATGAAGGTGGCCTGGCCTGCCTTCCCAAAGCCACTGCAGCTCTCAAAGCATTTTGTCCTGCAGCAGCCAGACATACTGGAAACACAGCTGAGTTCCAGGAAATCAGCCCCCCATTCCCAAACTACCTTCTCAAAGGGCACAGTGGCATCACTCACCCCAGGGCTGCTCCTCCCAGGAGACATGACCATGCTCCAGGCAATGCAGACCATGGATGACACACTGTCGTAGTTTAACCCCCGCCGGCAACCAAGCGCCACACAGACACTCGCTCCACCCCCAGTTGCGATGGGGGAGAGAATCAGAAAAGTGAGGAAAAACTCGTGGGTTGAGATAAATACAGTTTAATAGGTAAAGCAAAAGCCATGCACACAAGCAAAGCAAAACAAGGAATTCATTCACTACTTCCCATCAGCAGGCAGGTGTTCTCCAGGAAAGCAGGGCTCCATCACACATAATGGTTATTTGGGAAGACAAATGCCATCGCTACGAACGTCCTCCCCTTCCTTCTTCTTCCCCCAGATTTACATGTTGAGCATGATGGCATATGGCATGGAATATCCCTTTGGTCAGTTGGGGTCAGCTGTCCTGGCTGTGTCTCCTCCCAACTTCTTGTGCCCTCCCAGCCTACTCACTGTCGGGGCGATATGAGGAGCAGAAGAGAGAGCCCAGCAACAACTAAAAACACCAATGCACTATCAAAAGTATTTCACATCCCAAATCCAAAACACAGCACTATACCAGCTGCTAATAAAAAAGTTAACTCTATCCTAACTGAAACCATGGCACACACTTCTGCCAGCAAAGCTCTTCTGACGCCTTCCTGCAGCTCCAACTTGTCCACCAAAATACACATTTCTCGGTGCCACCACTCTAGCAACCACTTTCTGTCCTTGACATCGTGACCTGTTGCTTCTTGGCAGACTGAACTAGTACTGCAAAGACACAGTAACGTTTTATTTCATCTAATGTGGTAAATAAAGATTCACCACAGTTTTAAATAAAAGTTATGAAGCGTAGGGGCGGAGGACTGAACAATACCAGGTGACCTACAAGGGGAGAAAAGATCACCAGATCAGGACTGAAGGGTGCAAGCAAAACAATGGGGCAGAGAAATAAGGAGGGCTCTGCATAGCAGGAACGACCAGAGAAGTCCCCCACCCCATAAGCAGTAACGAGAAGGGTGGCACTGGCCAAGAGAGCAGGCACATGACCTTGGGGGACGTGCCAGACCCCAAGCCTGCCCATACACCCACCATAAAAGAAACCCTAATTTGAAGCCTAAATAGGGGGATGGAGTGTTTTCTGACAGCTCTGAGAAATAATAGTTTTGTTTAAGAGGCTTATGCTAATTTTCTCCCCCTCCCTCCTGTGATGATTGTGCAACACCAGCAATTTCAAGCTCAAGCAAACAGCTCTGCCCCCCCATCACCAACAGCAAGGCTGAGTGTCTGCGCTGCTTTTACCAGGAAGATGTGCAATCCCCTTCGAGACAAGCATGTATGACGAGCTCCTCAGATACGGGTAGCACATCGAGAGAGCTACCAAAACCACACTGGCTCCCCAGCCAACAGACCTTGAAAAGTCATCCTCAAGGCAATAATGTACTTGCAACGAGCACCTAACACAACAGCTTTTCTGCCTGAGATGGGTCAGATAAATGCTTATAACTAGTCGGGCAGGAAGATAAACCTACCCCTAGCCTTATGGCTAAATGAGAACAGGACAGCAGGATTTGTCCTGCTCCCTCCCAGAGAGGCACTAACGCATCAGGCCCTGGCCTGCAGCGTATTTATGCTGAGAAATCATAGAATCACAGAGTGGTTTGGACTGGAAGGGACCTTTTAAAGACCATCTAGTTCAACCCCCTGCGGTGGGCAGGGACATCTTGCACTAGATCAGGTTGCCCAAAGCCCTGTCCAATCTGGCCTTGAACACTTCCAATGATGGGGCATCCACAACTTCTCTGGGAAACCTGTTCCAGTGCCTCACCACCCTCATTGTAGAAATTTTCTCCCTTATATTGTCCTTGATACGTTCAGTAGAAGACTTTATTTAAAAGCTGTGCTCAAAGTCCTCCCAGAGGGATACCTCCTCTGGGTTAACTGGGAAGCTGAACATTTTCCGCGCGTACGTGAAGCCATCAGTCAGCAGTGCACCTCAAAGGACTCTACGGACATTGTAGCCTCCCAGAAACATTAACACACTTTGCAATCCTCACTCCTCCTTTACAGGGAGGGAAACTAGGGTAGAAGCGGGACATGCTCTACCAGGAGCTACACAGCTGCCCTTCAGCAAGCCATGCCCACTCCCACATATTCATCAGCTTGACTAATCCAAAACTATATTGCCAAAACAGACAGTCCTGCCTTGCCCTTCCTCCCCCTTCAACACATCCCAGTCATCTCTACGCTTGTGGTAGCAACCATCGTTTGCTTGATCCAACTGGAAGCCATCCCAGAAAGAAGAAAATAGAGGGGAAGGATTTCTGGCAGAAGAACAGCCTTAGATCAGCTAAAGCTGATGGGAAGCATGACCTCAGAAAGATGGCACAGTGGTACATCTGGAAACCTAGATGAGGCTTTCAACCTACGATGCTTCAACCCGATACTTTGTCTTTGCACTGTGGTAATTCACTTAAAATCTCTTTAATGGCTCCATTCACTGCTGAACATGCCCAACCACTCACTCTTCTTAAGACCCATCCAAAACAGCGTGGTGAAGTCCTACCTGAGGTCTCTAAACTAGGCTGGTGCACCCAAACGGCAACACACCACAGCTATGCAAGCCTCGCAGCTTAACAAGGAATAGTGGTAAAACAAAATTTCTCCAAGAGATTTAGCGATATATACTTTTTTGGTGTGTTTTGCCAGAGCTGAAGGGTATTCTCAAATGGTTTTCAGGAGAAGAGGAGCAAGGACAACAATATGCAAAGGATCTAGCGAAAGCTCTTAAGCAAAGCAGACAGCAGGATGCTGAAAATAAATACTCAAAGCCCTTTGCAGCACCAAAGTTCAAATCCATCTGGACATTTCTGAGGCTGTCACAGGAGCCCATAGAAGGGATTTTCCAATTCCTTGCAAAGAAACCCTGTAAAATAAGGACGGAAAAACCGAAGTATAGGCTCAAACTCTAAGCCAGCCCTTCATCCTGAGATGTGACCTCCTTCAATACCACCAGGAGTGCAGAGGGAGAGTGCGGCACAGCCCTGTGTGGTCCCTACAGGCTGGCTTGTCCCCAGCACAGGGTGGCCCAAGCTCCCCTTCACCTCCATCCCACTTCTCCTCCAGCGCAGGGGTGGATGGAGGGGTCCTGATGGACCCAGGTAAACCTCCAGGTACTGCACGGGCTGTTAGCACAAGTCTTCACAGCCAAGCCAGCCACCTCACCTCCAAAACCAGCAAGAGCATGATCCCCACCTAAAAACATACACGCTACAAAGCTGTGCTGAGTGGAGGGAGCTGATGCACCAGCATCTCCAGAGGTACCATCCAAACATCCCGGCAGCAGTCTGATGGAGCTCCCTCACCCCTAGCTCCTGACAGAGGTGAAGGAGGTAGAGCTAATCCTCTCTGGTTTTTCTGAGTTTACACAGCATTAGTCACACAGGCTCCTGACGAAGCTGCCCCAGGGCTCCCAGGCAAGCCTTGCGATCACTGCTGTGCTCGCACCGAAACCACCAACTCCGCCAGCTCTTAACACGAACAGACAAGCACAGTTAAAACCCTCACATTCAAGCCTCCTTTAAACACTCTTCAGAAAAATACCCAGAGCTGCTCCTCCACTTAACACAGCTTTTTTTTTTTCCCCCCCCACCAGAAAAAGCACAAAGCTACTCAAACTTGAGTTTCCGTGGCATTAAAATCAATTAACCAGCTAGGCATCTCCAATTGCTCCATTCTCGGTTGTCCTGATAACTGTTACCATGCAGAGTGTATGCACATCCCAGAAATATCCCAAAGCATCCTTAAGAAAATCATGGACTTTATTACAAAGCTCAACCTTTCACCTCTGCAGAAATTCATCTTATCTTAAAGAAAAAACAAAACAAAACCAAACGAACCACAATGGATTAATTCAGGACCGTTTTTACAGAGCAGAGTTTTCAAAGTCAGATGCAACTAGCTGTAACCACAGAGCTGATGCTAGGCAGGACACAAGAGCCATCACACGTGTGACATTTATGTTGGAGACCTTTCAGTTACCTGTATGCCACCTCCCAGCAGTGGGGACTTGGGGGAGAGCACAGCCCCTTGGCTTGCAGGAAAAAAGCAGCTTGTTGCACTCACCGAGGCGCAAGCGACCACTGCTAATAGACAGAAGCAATGCCCACACCTTGCTCAAAAAACCAGCTGCCAAAGCAATCACCCAGCTCTTCGGCAGCACCTCCCCAGAGTTCTCCTGGCCTGTGCCACAGCTCTGCAGCACCATGAGGAATTGCTCTGCCACACAGCTTTGCAATCAGACGTCTGCAGCGGGAGCAGCCTCTGGTGCACAGCCTCTTTTGCTCATTTCTTAATATAATTTACTGAAATAAAACAGGAAGAGCTAAATTCATGCTCTATCAGCTCAAGCAGGACACCGGCTAACCCAATCCTTTCATTTCAAAGCCTGCCGCTTCCAGCAGTTGGAGAATATGGACTAGCAGCACTGTTTGAGCTACAAACCGAAGACCAGGGATATGTTTCCCAGCCTCGGGCTGGAGAGGCAATCACCCCTCCTGCCCAACCTCTCTGGGGCTGGAGCTCCTGGGGATGGAACTAGATGATCTTTAAGGTCCCTTCCAACCCAAACCATTCTATGATTCTATCATATGAACCTCTCTGTGCATCCAGCTGCCCCCATGCTGGGTCCAGCACCCTGCAGGAGATAACTGCTTAATCCCCCAAGGACTGAACTGCTTTGACATGCTGCAGGAAGAGGTCAGTGGAGATCCAGACGGCCTCTGTGTCCAAGGCAGGAAAGCGGTAAGGGAAGAGATCTCTGTAAAAGCCCAACAGTGACTTGGAAAACCATTTCCTTAGATACACAGGGGACTGACAACAGTCCGCCACTACCAAAGAGGGGCATGGACCACTTCGTCTCCCTCCTGTTCCCTCCACAGACTGGAGGGAAAAGCTCTGCTTGCCACCGGACCGAGCGCTGGTGTATGAGAGGGCAGGAAAACAACAATTTCCATCTGGATCCTCAGACATTAAAAGCACGGTGAGGGCAACACTGCAGGAAAGAAAGCTCCCTGCACTCTCACTGCTCTGTGAAAGGCGAGAATAAATGAGGGGATTTACAGACCGACCCTGAAAGCAACACACATGCTTGCCGAGTCGAATTCGTCCCTTGTCTCGACACACGCACCGTGCAATTTTTTCCACGGAAACCATATTAGAGCACCTCACTTCAAGAGGTAGCTAATCACATTTTAAACATGTCAGCTGGAAACAAGTTCAACCCCTTCAATGGTTAAAGTTTTCTGAAGCTTACTGGTTTTCTCAGTTATATGTTATATATACCCCCAATTCCCACTCCCAATTCAACTTCAAATTCCACCAGCCATATCTCATGGCATCTTTCTCTCACAGCATGGGAGACTCTGAGCAGCCTCCAGCCAGATCCCTTCACCACACAGAGGTGCCAAAGCACAACCGTCAGGTCATCCCTCAAACACCCCAAAGTTGAGCAGATGCAGTGTCAGAAGGTCTCCAGCCTCAAAAACTGAGGGGACCCAGAGGAGCTGACTCCCTGATACTACAATATGAATTAATGCCAAGTCCAGTTGCTTGTGGCTTTTCAACAGGCATCTTGTTAGAGCCCAGCAGTGAGGCAACATAGTTCACCAAATATTGTACTGCTCAAGGCATCTCTAGCGCTGCTCAGCATCCTCAGTTCATGACCTGCAGAGCCTGCTGTGGGATTTACACCATTAAGCTCAAGACAGTCAGAAGGACCATGTTATCAGGCTCCACTTGCTCAGCCTCTAGATGTCTAGAGCAAACATGCTTCGAGTCTCCAGGAGGCCAGCCAATGGTCCTACCAGCCCTTCCTCCTCGGAAGCAGTGTGATGGGCATCAGTCCACAGTAGCTCAGGCCATTTCTCCACAGCTGTGCTGGTACAGCTGCCTGGTCAGCCTTGTAGCAAACCAGATGAGGATGCAGATGTGGCTCAAAAACGCTTCAGTAAAGAACAAATTCAGTGCTGAGTCACCCAAACTGTTGTGCCAGGGTGCAAGAAGGTGGCTGAACTGTGCACCTAGACCAGAATAGCCATCAAGCAAATCCATGCTTTGCAGATCAGATACAGGTTTCCCTGTGAAACTCATGCAGCAAGTCAGGGAGCAAAGAAAATAGCTATGCGTTGAAATATTTTGGTAACTTTATCTGCTTAGCATTGTAATCATCAGCAATAGCACACACAACACTTCTGACCCACTTTACTATCGCTCAGAGGAAACGAACGTATTACATCCTCCCTGATAAGTCCCCCTCATTCAGACAAGGATGCTCTCATGACCAGTTTAGACTCACAGAACTGAGAGGGGAAGGAAGAGAGAAACAGTAAGAACAAGACACCACAAGCACAATATTTTTCGAGAAACTGAATTTCTAAACGTGAAGGTCATTTTCTTACCTGCCTGCTCCTCACCTACTCTGTATTGAAACGTTTGACAAGATACACAATTCACTATTGGTGCAACTTTGCTCCACTCAAGCCCAGATTAGACGTCAGAGCTACGAAAGCAGGAAAGGAGATACTCAAAAATTTTACCTTGGGAAGAGAAAACCATGCTACTAAACTAAAACTTGAGTAGTCAGCTACGAGGCAAATGGAGGAAACAAACAAACAAAAAAAAAAGCGCAAGTGCACTAGCTCAAACCGATACCTGCATCCCCCCAACATCCTGCCACCATGGCGGTGAGCAGCAGATGCAGCTCTCACACGCTTGATCGAGGCAACTACCAGACAGCTTTCTACAGCAAACCCTCCACGTGCCTGGCAAGCTGCAGCTTTAGCAGCCACAGAAAGGCACGCAAAGCATGACCCCCACCGATTAGGGAACAGAACTGAAAGGAAGGGGAGACAGGAGATTTAAAAACTTGAGCCAAGCGGCAAGTCTCAATGAGATCCTGCTGATTTCTGGCGAGCGAGCTGGCCCGAAGCGTGTGTGTAAAGAAGCCAGGCACATCTGCACGGCTACTGCGAAGAAAAGTAAGAGATGCATGAGCAGGGTGCAGGCTTTGGATGGCTGTCCCAGCTGCTGCTAGGTCATCGGCAAAGCCTGCACCCCACTTTGTTGAACAAGCAAGTCTCCCCCACACCTCTCACAGCAGAGGCGGCATCAGCAAGCTGCTGAATACACCAACAAATACACATTTCTGAGCAAGCTGGCTTTAATTCTGCTGTCAGGATGCCAGCAGGGCCCCAAGTCCTAAGGAGATCAGATTTGTACCAACAGACACTCGGGCAAAGCTGGTGTGATGGGGGCTTGCAGGGGGCTGAGCATCCCCAGCACCTGCTTCTTCTTCATGGACCTTTTCCCCCCGCCCCTTTGGACTGATGAAAAGTAGTTTCCCAGAAATAAAATCCTGCACTGAGCTCCAAAAGGTGGGGGCAAGGGCCTTGTTTGCTTGGGTTTTGGGGTACCCACAGCACCGGGGTTCATGGGGGCTGTGAGCTCCCACCCTGCCGGATGCAACTGCTCGGCAGCCGCCTGCAGCACGGGAAACTCCTCAGCATAAAACTGAATGGTGCTGGCTCCCGTGTTTGATTTCCAGGATCCGAGCCACAAGGAGAGCTAAAAATATCACAATTAACCATTCCTTTTCAACGCAAGACTCGCTGATGGGGCCATGGGGGTATTATACAACTGCAAACAGGAAAATGTGGTCTGCAAGAAAAAAAAAAAAAGAAAAAGAAATCGAGCTGGGAAAATAGCTGGCCAGAACAGTAATCTCTGAATTCAAGCATGGACCACAACACCCAAAAATGTGGAGAAGCTTGTGCTGCTTGCAATTGTGGTGGCTTGCTCTGATGTGCTTGCAAGTTTTCTGGTGTCATATACGCAGGGTATCATTTTTGCTCTGCACTGATTACACACAGAGAGCTCATTCTTGCTATACCCCATATAAGCTGTCTCCTGAACCAGCTGGCTGCTTAGCTCTGTGTCATTCTGCATGTCAGGAGTTAAGCGAGAAACTTTTATTCCTGCTAAAAGCCATTGCAAAGAGACAGCTAGGCTCCAGAGCTCAGGATTTCTTCACATGCAGATTGAGCAGCAATTTTATTTTTTTTTTTATCACTCCTCAGTCTTTACGCTGACATCTAGACTTTAAACATCATCTGTGGGTAACACAGGGGTACATTACTCACAGCGGCACACCCAGGAGAACCAGCAAATCCTCTCCATTTGAGCCTAAGCGTCGGCTTTACCCTGGAATTACATTTATCTCCCCGGCACTAGGCTCCCATTAATGGAATTACCAGGCAGGCTGCTTCAAACTTAACACTTGAGGGAGGCGGACTGCGATGGCACTGCTCCAGCCTCAAGCTGCAAAGCCTGCACTGTTTCTCCATCCTCCAACGAGCTGCTGCCCTAACGAGCCCAACCCTGCGATGAGAGCCAGGGAAACAAAAGAAACAAACTCGAACTGTCCAGGGCAATCAATATCTTTCTAGGAACACACAGGCCTCTTGCCAGCTCTCTCCCAGACCCAATTTAGCTCTCCTGCAGCACGGACGTGGATGGCACGCGCAAGAGCAACCCGGCGGAATGCCGAGCCAGGAAGCATGGCTGGCCACCAAGCAGACACTTAGGGAGGCGAATCTGCACCAGTCCCTCTGCAAATACCCAATGCTGAGGGTGTCAAAGCAAACCCACAGCTAAGGAGAGCATCCATCCACCTCAAAAATCACGGAGCAAGCACTCGAGGCAGAATAGTTGTGTCATCAATATCTGCTGCTACGTAAAATGGGGAGGCATATCGTAGCAAACCAGCCAAGACTGCTAACCAGCATGGGAGATTATCTTGCACGTGCTAGAAAACTGCCTTCCATCACACAGCGGCTATTGCACTGCCCTGCTGAGCGATGGGCAGCGTGGTATGAACCAGTGCCTTAAACCAGCCCTACACTACCCAATAAAACGGACAACTGCGAGTGCCACAGGCTGCCGAAAACTAGAAGGGATGCAGCAAGCAACCCTACCGCAAAGCTCCACCGATAGCACTGTGACTTCAGCATCCCCGAGGGCTGTTCTTTGCACACAGCAGCTGTAAGTTTGTTTGGGTTGCTGTTTTTTTTTTCCCAGTCACCTGCAAAGGGACTTCTCTGTCCTTGGCAGGGAGGGAGCGCAAGGAGAAAACAGAGGTTCACCAGCACTTGAATGATGTTTGCCCCAGGTACGGAGACCCAGGCACACAGCACTGCCATAGCAAATAAAAAGATAGCACGGGGAAACCTTATTTGCAGAGTATAGATGTGCCCTTGCAACAGCTTGAGCTGTGGGAGCTGAACTACTCTCTCCTGTAATTAAAATGCAGAAGAGGAAAGCACAGGAATTACTCCAACGTGACTGTGAAGGACTAGCAGGCTTTGAGTTTCAAAGTCGATCTTAACACACTCTTCGGTGCGATTTTAATTCTTAAAAAAAAAAAAAAAAGAGAGAGAGAGAAAAAGAGGTTTTGCTGTGAGGAAAGATCCTGCACAGCCCTGTTGTCAAACCACACAAGGAGCAAATGAGGGAGACTGTGGCTGGGACTGACAAAGCAAGGCTGAAGGCAGTCCTCTCTTCCCCCTCGCCCCTGCATTGGTTCTGCCAGTCGTTCTCAGCAACATAACGATTCAGGGAGGCAGACATGCCCCGTGACAGGAAAAACACTCGTAACACCCAGGCGGTGAAATCTCACATCTGAGAGCATCTATGCAAAATGCAGCCTGAAACGTTTCTTCCAGCTCCATAGAGTCGACTAGATGTTTTGCAAAACTGAGCTGGTGAAACACTATCGCTTGCATTGAAGGTGAGATTCGCCAGCAAGAGATAACTCTTAAGCATCTCCACATTTTCTGCATATCAAGAAAACAAAAAAAGAAGCCTATGGGTAAGATTACAGGGTCCTGCAGCTCAGGGTGATGTAAAAGAGACAGAAGGACATCAGAAAAAGAAATGACACACGTGCAGCGCTCTTCAGCCTGGCACCCAGGGGAACAGCTTAGCTAAGAAAATTACTTTAATTTTTAAATAACGATAAAGGTAAGGAGCCGTCAGAATTGTGAGTCAAGCTCCAAGATAAGAAATCATCCTGCTGGACGGGTGCGGCTGCCTGCTTGTTTGGTCACTGTTAGGGTTTTTTTAAAAGATAAACGTCTTTCAGAACATGTTTGTTGGCCAATCTTCCTTCTGCTGAAAAAGAACACAAGAAGCTCACAACCACGAAAATGATAAATGAAAGGCAGGACAACTTCTGAAGAGCCGAGATCATGCTTCACAGGCCCTTTAAAGTAAGATGCAACATATTAGTATGTTAAAAAGGACAAAAGAGGAGTAAATTTAAAATTCCAAGTATCTTTGACAAAATATCATTCAGAGAAGCTAATAAAGCAAAGCGTGCAAGAGGCAGACCCCACTCACAGACCGGAACCTGTCAAGTCAAAGAAATAAATAGTTTTTTAAATCTATTTTTCAATTGTAAAGCTGTTGCTATATAGGATTATTTCATCAGAAATTCACAGGCTGGAGGATGCTAGCTCAGCAAATGCATCCAGGAAAAAAAGTATGTACATCAGAGGAAGAACCAAGGCAAGTCCCTTAAGGAAGGGTGTAAAATTGAGCAGAGTGGGTTTGAATCCAACAGAACAACAGCTTGAACACAGCCAAGGTAGAAGTACACAAGCACCACAGGAAGGCAAACAGTGTGAAGGACCCAGGAGCTCGGTGAAGCAAAAGCGGCAGCAAGTCCCATCGCGCTCTCTAACTTCCCCGCTGCTCAGTAAATTGCAATAACCTGAGGGCTGGCATCACTGCCTGCAGCCCTGACAGCTCAGCCCGGGACTTCGCTGCTCTCCCAACAGCAAGGTGTTAAGCAGGCACCACCAAGCTTATACAACAGAAGCGATTCTGCAATCATTTGGGTTTAGAAAGCATTTTGCATTGGCCTTTACCCCTGTTCGGTTTTGCCTTTTCTTATTCAAAAACATCAGATGGGAAGAAAAGTGACCGAGCATAAGGCAAGCCCTTTACTAGAGTGACAGGTTTTTAACTAAACCCTGTGTATCACCACTACTGAACACAGCTTTAAACTAAAGCATCAAGCCCACGAATAGCCCTCTCTTTACCAGCATGGCGATAGCACAGGAAGGTCCCGACGTTCTCACCCACTCTGCCACGCGTGCCCTGATCGAGCACATCCCCTTTTCCCACCAAGAATGGGGCACCAAACCCCGGCTGGTCCATGCAGCTCCTCAAAATACTCCAGCACGTGCCCGAAGATCCCTGCTCCTGACCCAGCATCTCTGTCCTCATCCAGTGGGGAGCTGTTGCCCATAACTCAACTTCGGCCGGAGCACAAGAGCAGAGCCGTTTATTAAGGGAAAAGACCTCATGGTTCACCATGGTGCCAGATTTCACTTTTTTGGGGTGCTGCTTTTAAAGGAGGTATCGCAATGCAAGGACAGGGGGCAACCAACTGCGAGCAGCGGGTTTGTTAACCCAGGCACCTGAGCTGCCACATCTCCAACTGCCCCTGCCACCCGCAGGGACCAAACCCAGATGTCCCACCAGCGTCGACAGCTAACTCTCGAGCAGCAGGTATGTCAGAGGCACCCAGGCCACGCCGGTGCCACCCTGCATGTCCCCGGAGAGCAGCAGGGCTGGGGAGGGCAGGTGGAGGCTCACCACCCCGTCCCTCCAAGGAGCACGCCTTACGAAGTCCCCCCAAACAGCAACCAAGAAGATCATGGGCAGCTCCTGCGCTGCTCCATTCAGTGCGAGGGGAAAAAAAGAGTATTTTGTTGGGGTTTTTTCCGTTTCGTTCTGTTTTGACCTCAATGCAGCCCCACCTCGACACAAAGGACCCCCCCAGCCCCCTGGCAGAGTCTCTGCCAGGTGCACAGCCCTACGCTGTGACCCTCCACACACCCCCCGGCACACAGCCGTGTGCAGCCCCCCCACCCCATCGCCCAGCCCTGTGCGGTCCCTCATCCCCCCAAAACGCTTCCGAGTGCACACCAAGCCCTTCGCAGCCTTCCCGAGGCCCCACTCGCGCACCCCCCCGGACACTCCTCGCTTTCCCACTCGGCGGTGCCCCAGGCTCCCCGTAAACCCCTGG
>VWZL01005377.1:291588-363349 GCA_013396915.1 Stercorarius parasiticus | reverse complement strand
GGGGGGGGTGTTGGTGTGGGTAGGACCGAGCCTGGTGCCCCGAAACGGGATTCTCCCTCCGCTTGCAGAAGAGCGCAGAGATATTTTTTTGGGGGGAGGGGGGGAAACACCTCTTTTTTGATCCAAGGGAGTTAAAACAGGGACAAACAAAAAATACAGGGAGCCAAAAAAAAAAGGGAGGCGTTTGCTGAATTATGTAATTGGCGTCCTTTGAGCTGTTCTCTCGCTTATTTCCACTGGTTTTGGGTCAGGGCTGATTTTTAACGCCGGGCGATTGCAGCCTCTGAACGCGTGGGGCCAAGCCACTGAGGTTTTTTGTTTTGTTATGTTTTGTTTTTTTTAAGAGTATATACTCGGGACCTCCCTCCTCTCTTGGCACTTCCTCTCCCCACGTGGATGAGGGATTTCTTGTGGATGAAACCTCATGTGTGCCGTCATACCCAGCTCACCTCTCTGAAAAGCCTAGTTTGGGGTACCCTTGATTTTATGGGCCTACAGGAAAGATGGGGAGGGACTCTTTATCAGGGAGTGGAGCCATAGGACGAGGGGTAATGGTTTTAAACTGAAAGAGGGGGGATTTAGATTAGCTATTAGGAAGAAATTCTTTACTGTGAGGGTGGTGAGGCACTGGAACAGGTTGCCCAGGGAAGTTGTGGATGCCCCATCCCTGGAAGTGTTCAAGGCCAGGCTGGATGGGGCTTTGATCAGCCTGGACTAGTGGGAGGTGTCCCTGGCCATGGCAGGGGGGTTGGAACTAGATGATCTTTAAGGTCCCTTCTAACCTGAACCATTCTGTGATTCTATAAGGAGGTAACTGAGATGAGAGAGGACAGTGATGAACTGCAGTCAGTAACGCCTGGTGGTTTGGGTTTTTTTTACTGTTCACATTCCAATGTGATAGCTCAAGAGATTTTTTAATATTTTTTTTTTTTTTTTTACAAATACTGTGTAGTCTGAGTCATGTTAGCAAAGCCAAGACACTGAGACTGCATTTTGTCACCTACTGGAGCGCTGCCTTTAATACTGTTCCTTGTAGACTCGGCCTAGAGCTCAACTACTGGCTTTGGCATATTTTTGTGCATGTTTATCTGGAGCTGCTCTGCACGGTGCTGTGTTTACATTGGTTCAGAAATGCAGTTTGACTGCAGAGCAAAAAAAAATTCCTGCTTACCAGCTTCTCTGTACATGGACTTGCCCAAGCAGAGTGACCTTTCAAAGCTTGGATATCAAATCGTGGAGGAACGCTTCTCCCATCCACCTAAATTCCACCTCTCACATAGGGCCGCATGGCCAGCAGGATTTTTAATCAGAGCCCAGTCAGTTCTTATGCTCATCTTCCTCATTCACCTTCATTCTCTCAAAAATACCCTAATTTTAAGTATAGCTGGAGGTCCCACAATCAATCAGGTGTGCCACACTGGTAATTCTCAGCGGCTGTGTGTCCCAGTAGTGCGACAGTGAGAGCGTAGCACCAGTGCCTCTAAAAACCTCATTCTGGTTAAGCTCCCTTGGAGAGGGAAGGGGAGCATCTTACTCTCGTACAAGATAACAAGCTGTTGCCATATCTCTCCAGGATCCATGTGCTTTTGCCCCTTGGAGGAGGGCCTTACCAAGTCCCAGACAAAACTGCTCCAACACTGCTGGCTCGTACTGGTGCTTGCAGCGGGCTGGTGTTGGAAAAGCACAGTCTGTCCTCTTTGCACAGTGTAACTCATGGCTGAGAGCTGTGAGGGTTGAAGAGGATTGTTGCGTCTCAGTCAATGACAAAAATAACAGTTTTAAATTTTTTTTTCAATTTTCAGGTCTTATCTCAACTGTCAAAATGGAGCTCGACATCCAGTGTGAGGAGATGAGCCCGTCTAGATGGGCTGAACTTCTGGCCACCATGAAATCCTGCAAAACCATCAGGTAGTAACTAGTTGCACATCACCTCTGCTAAGTAAGAACTGTTGCGTTTCTCTCCTGTGTTTTTGAGCTGCAGAACTGTTGACCCGTGACTTAGAAATTGCACAGTAACAGGAATGATTCTACCTATTTTTACCCAGAAAGTTAAAGGGGGACGCCCCCGCGAAGTTTTTTCAACTATGCATAGCATCCTTTGGTGTGAAGTAATGCTGCTCTTGTTCTGTGGCATGCCACACAGCTCAGCTAGGTAATGTGGTTATTTAAACATTTGACCACTGTTTTGGTAATTCTGTCTTTCTCCCTCAAGAGAGGGAAGACATCTCTCTGTGCTCATTAGGTTGCACGCCCTCTGGGCTGCAGGTCAGATGCTGTCAAGTAACTGCTAGATAATAGTCACACACAAGCCACATGCCATCAGTTTTTACTTCTTCACATGGCCTTCAAAAGTACTTGCCTTGTGGGTTGAGCAAACCAGCATGAGAGAGCCATCTCCTGGAGTGTAAGCTGTAGGACAGGGTTCAGAAGACTTGCTGCTGCACTCTTCCCCCTCTTCTGGCTGGGAATTCACACCCTATGGGCTGGTATCGTCCTGCTTGGGCTGGAGAGGATGGGCCACATCAAGCCAGCGGTGACTTGGAGGAGGTCAGGCAAGTTGAAGGGGACTTGCTTTTGTTTTGCGAAGGAGCTTTTTGCAGGTAAGCTTCATGGGCCTGACCTTGACTTCTCAAGGTCTGCCTTGAGTGGCAGAAAGCAGAAGGATGGTTGTCTCCTGGGCAGAGGCTGGGCTGCTCAAGACAGTGGATGAGAGTGGCTGTGGCAGGGATTGTTTATTGGTGTTGAACATGATCCCATTAGGAGCCAAGTCTTCTTGCCAGAGGGAGGGAAGGAGAAGCCTACTAGAGCCTCAGTTTTCATAGTGTTGTCAAAGGAGAAATGGCCAAGCAACTTTCGGCAGTCCTGGCTGTACCTGGGGCTGTAGGGTTCTTCATGGAACCTTCCTTTTGCCCCATGTCTTTTCTGCCTCCCTGTGCACCTCCCTGCCTGTCCTGGGCTCCTGATCCCTTCCTTGGCTCTCCTTCTAATTCAGCTACCCACCCCCATCAGTTTAGCAACAACTAGAAAAATGCTGATGTCCAGTGGGAGAAGCCACCGCCACACTGCGATCTCACAGTTCCCGTGCTGAGAGTCACGCCAGAGAGAGACGGTGCAGATCAGTGTGAGTCACCTACATGAGACCAAACTGCTGATGGGTGTCTCTGGCGCTGGCTGAAGGCCCAGCTTGGCTGGTCTCAGTGCAGAACCGGTCTGACAGCCTGTATGCTGGCCTCGGGTTAGACGTGGCTTCATACACCAGGTAGTCTGTCGATACCAACGCTTAAATGCAGGTGCATCCTCCAGCTGAAGCTGTGCCAAGGGGGGATGACTTGGAGTCACGCGCCCTCTTCTGTGCAGCATGGAGGAGGTCCATGGTTTGGGGAACTGCTGTCCAGCCTCTCCTGTGCCACAGCCCTGCAGAGGCAGCACGACCTGGTTTGGGCCACGTATCGCGCAATAGGCCACGCACATACTTACAAAGGCATCCCAGGGACTGCAGAGGAGTAAATCACCCACTAAGCCTTCACGGGGAATGCTGCTCCAGCCAGGGAGAGCAGAGCAACCCTGAGGACTAAAGTGCTCCTTCTCTTTCAGGCTGGATGACTGCAATCTCTCCAGCAGTAGCTGTGAGGATCTCTCCTCCATCATCAATATGAATCCGTCCCTCACTGAGCTGAAGCTGAACAACAATGAACTGGGCGATGCAGGCATTGAATACCTGTGTAAAGGGTTGCTGATGCCAAGCTGTAGCCTACAGAAGTTATGGTAAAGCCCCGTTGATTGTCTTGCTCTAACACGCTTGCAAGTCTGCTGCAGGTGAAGTCATGAGGCAAACTCGTATGTGATGGTAGTAAGAGCCATGCTGATGCATCTCAGCAGTTACCTGGGTCAGATGGTTGGAAAATGCCAGTAGTTTTTATCTAAGTGGTATATTTATTGGAAGACTCCAGGTCATCACTCTGTCTTCCTTTGTCTTCCAGCACTGAGGGAAGGACAGGTAGGGTTTTCCCAGCCAAATGCATTTTTTCAGAGGGCTCTTCTGCCAGTTTTAAGCACAGCACTTAGGGTGTGGTGCAGTTTGCTTGCTCCTTTCTCTAGGAGACAAGCAAAAGGGTGTTCTCATGAGCCTTGGCTGTCAGTCTTTTTGCACTCTACCAGACTGGCTGTGCCTCAAGCCTTGTCTTCTCAGTTGGGCAGGGCCAGCTTGATTCAAGACAGCATGTTTTGCAGAGGCACCAGCACCACATTCTAGCATCAGTGGGCTTCCCTCAGCAACCATGGTGCAGGAGCCTTAGTCAAAGTCAGTGGCTCCTGACGCTGCTCCTCGGTGACCCTCAAAGAGATGCTACCTTGTTTGACCAGCATCTCTTCTGCAGGGTACTGGAGTCCCCCAGCTCCTGAGGTGGGTCTAGGATCTTCATGACACTACCTTGTAAAAATCCTTTGCCTTTTAGATCAGATATGCCTGCTTCAAAGTCCCTGTGCCCCCTGCAATGAGGACTCACTGACAAATAGAGGGAAAGTTGACTGTAAAGCTAATCAAACTGGAACTCTCTGATGGGCCTTCAAGAAATAACTGTGATACTCTGTACTGGAAGACTTAACACAAGTAATTTTTCAGAGAGTTTGTCCGAAGCTTCAAACTTCCAGATGCTCAAGTAACAGCCTGGATTAGGCTGTTTCAGTTCTGTAGAAACACAATTGTCCATTTTGGGGATTCTGGTAAGGTGCGTTAGGGAATGAAAGAGCAGCCAAACCCAAGCCAAATTTAGTATCACCATGCACATCACCTTTCTCTTGCTGGAAAGTCTTGTCTGATAACTCTGAACACCCAATAGCAATATCAGCATGGTTCCTATGCTACTACTCCCGGGATTTAAGCCAAGTTGGATGAGATTTTTACTTTTAGCTACTCTGGATTCACATTTCCAGAGGGGGGCAAGAAATCATAAAATGCCATTGCTTTAGCCATGGGATAAGCTTCATGATGATTAGAATACTTCTATAAAACAGTTGTGGTGCTACTTAATGTATGGTGGGTCCTTCTTCTGCTAGAGGTGCTGTATGAGTGATTACACTGAAGGAAGGATGGGAGCTATTGTTTGTGCTACAGGTATAATAATAGCTGATAAAATATTTTGGGACACCTGTAAAATAGCAGTACTGACCTGGACATACCGCTTTCTAGAGGGTTACGCGCTGTCAGTGCCATGGTGTCCTTTCCAAGCTCAAACCTCAGCAATTGCACCTCTCTGAGGAGAGCCTCTGTAATTTTGGGGGTGCGTTTCCCTCACCCCAGTTACCTCTCCCCTTCAGGCTGCAAAACTGCAATCTGACGAGTGCCAGCTGTGAGACTCTCCGCTCCGTCCTCAGTGCACAGCCGTCCCTGACAGAGCTGCGCATAGGTGATAACAAACTGGGAACTGCTGGAGTGAAGGTGCTGTGTCAAGGGATGATGAACCCCAACTGTAAGCTGCAGAAGCTGCAGTAAGTAGTCACTGGGCTTTTTTTGGTCATCAGACAGGTCGTGCTTGTCTTTCCCTTGAGACTAGCAGGAATTTTGTTGCCAGGTGTGGATTTCTTCCTGTTTTATCTGAAATTGCATCATGCTTATTCATGCTGGTAGGTCTCATGGGTTTGTAAGAGTTGGGTATATATTCCCGTAGGCTTTGTTTAGCCCTCCTGGCAGTGGTGGCTGTTGGTGCAGGACCTCTCAGGTGCCCAGGGAAAATCTGATTCCGATGCACTTGGTCCTTGTTTTACAGCTGAGAGGGATCCAGGTCTATCCACAGCCCCCAGCTCCTCCTGGGAAGGCTCGGTGGCGAGACTGACTGCATGATGTGTTGCAATGCAAAACTCAGTCCTGTGTTCCAAGGCAGCCTGTGCCTTGGTTTAACGGAGGACTAGTGTAAAAATGGGGTGGGTAATTAGTCTTTCTAGGGTCCCCTGGGGTCTAGTTTAAGAATTAACGCTTCCTGAGATGAGCAGGGAGATGCTGTTGAAAACTCGTATGATTATCTTTATTTTCATGCATTGCCTGGTCTCAATTCACATTGGCATGTTTTCTGACCTGGCTAGCACACGCTTTTGCCACAGCTGATGTTCGCGGGTGGCGGGACATGGTGAAGATGATTGTTTTTCCCTTGGACTTCTTTTCTTCTCGCAGGCTGGAGTATTGTGAACTCACAGCTGACATTGTGGAAGCTCTCAATGCCGCTCTGCAAAGCAAGCCCAGCCTGAAGGAGCTCAGCCTGAGTAACAACACGCTGGGGGATACAGCTGTAAAGCAGCTGTGCCGGGGACTGGTGGAGGCAAGCTGCAACCTAGAGCTATTACAGTAAGGAAGAGCCGGTTATTGCTAACTTCAACTAGTCCTGCTGCTAGTCATACCATCCGTAAGACACGAAAAATTATCGTCAGGAATGCTTGACATTTAGGCCAGATTTTTTTGCCAGCTCAAATTTCTGTAACTGGAAACTGCAAGCACATGTCTGGGGCTTTCGGTTTTGTGGTTTTTTGACGTTTTTTTTTTTGGCAGGTGGTTCTGAGCTCACTCTTACGCCCATTGGTGCAGTGTGAGCGTGTACCCCAGGTTAAACCTGCAACTGCAAGGGGAGACTGCTCACCAGTATGTGAGAGCAGAGAAGCAATCACTCAGTGGCTGCAGTTCTTACCCCAGAATTACCAGCCAACTGAGTGTATTTACTCAGATCCCTTTTTTGCTTCAAAACAGAGATGCTGGATTTGGCCTCATATCTGGGGTAAAGCCCCTGAAGTTTAGGGGAGAAGCACGCCTCGTTTTATCTTGCCCCTGTGCTTCAGCAGGGGTTGGCTGCCAGGGACTGTGCGATGCAGCCAAAAGTTCCTCTTAAAAAGGAGAGTCAATATAAAGGGGGATTTTGGCAAAAATGATCCTTGCATTAATGGATGTGAATGGGTGGATCAGAGTAAAAATGTCCTGCAGCCTTGTGGGGTGCAGGAACCGTGTGTTGCCTGACCCAGAGCCCGTCTAGGATACCTGTATCATCTCTGAGCCTTGCAGGGTTTAGCAATGCCCAGCCGAGCTGCACTGGTTTCCAGCAAGGAACCAGCCCAGAGCCCCTTCTCAGTCTGAACCGGGAGTGTTGGGGTGTGTCTAACACCAGTCTGAACAGAGGGTGTTGGGGTGTATCTAACACAGCAGGTCTGGGGCAGCAACTCCAACTGTGCTTCTTTCTGCAGCCTGGAGAACTGTGGCATAACCAGCGATAGCTGTCGGGAAATCAGCGCTGTTCTCAGTAACAAGTCGTCGCTGATAGATCTCTCCGTGGGGGATAACAAGATCGGGGACTCTGGTCTGGCTCTGCTGTGCCAAGGACTGATGCATCCTAACTGCAAAATCCAGAAGCTATGGTAAGGGTAGGCAGAGGTTACTTAAATCCAGTCCCTCTTGCAGCCTCTGAGCTATCTGTGTTGTGCTGCTGGTTTGCTCCTGCGCAGAAAGTTTCTCAGTTACACCCCCTAGTGAAACAAGAGTGTCTCTGCTGCAAATTAGCTGCTTCTCAAAAGTGGGTGGAGGACATCATGAATGAGCAGGACTGCACTGAAATCACTTAGATCAGATTCTGGGAAGAGGCTGGATGGAAATTTGTGATGGCGTTGGCTTGGCTTCCTGTTGAGTTATCTGTCTGCTAGAATTGCATGTTCCTATTTCTTTTTTATTACAAGCAGAGCTTTTGGTGCAACAGATGGAAAGTCAGGAGAAAGCTGTGTGGTGTGATGCATGAATGGGTTTTGTAAAGGGTAGAAGAAAATGAGATGATGTAACCAGAAATTCAGAATACTAAAATAGGACTCTATTTTCTAATCTAAGTTGCTCTTGGGGGAAAATAATATTTTGTTCTTCCCTGCAGGTTATGGGACTGTGATCTCACAAGTGCTAGCTGTAAAGATCTCTCCAGACTCATCAGTACAAAAGAGACCCTCACAGAGATCAGTCTGATAGACAATAATCTGAGAGACTCGGGGATGGAAATGCTGTGTCAGGCACTCAAGGATCCCAGATCTAAACTCCAGGAGCTATGGTGAGCTGCTGTCAAGTTACACGTACCCACTGCCTTCTTTGGAGACCTCACTGAAGAAAGATGTAGTTGAAGTAGTGTCCACCGGGTAGATCCTGAGTTGCAATGGTTCCACGAACAACTCGTGCCAGTTGTCACCTAAAGGTTTTAGACTTACAGAGCCAAAGGGATTTGTATTTCTAAACTCGTAGACGCTTTGAAGATCCATCCCACAGTCATCCTGTTACAAGCAATAGGAGACCCAGCATCACTTGCAGAGCTTCTGTCTAATGTATTTTATTGTGCAACAAATGGCAGCTAAGAGACTTTTGAAGTTTGAAAGGCCTCGTGAAATAGTAAAGTGAGTGCTGTGGTCAGCTATCTCAGGTTCTCCACTGGGTCCAAGCTCTCTCATTGGCGAGCCAAAAGAAGGCTTTAATGACATAAACCATTCTCAGCATCCTCTCTGCTGACAGTGTTACCTTTTAGGCTCAGATGGTCTGGTATCATGTGGCTGGGAGAGGAAAATTGTTTTTTCACCCAGAACTTGAACAAGCAGCACTTGAACTTTCCTACATTGCAAATTCAGCACCTGGCCCCAGCTGGGTTCTTCCTCTGCCCCATTGGCATGGGAGTTGATGAGGTGCCTCAGGAGTGCACGGTGGAGCTGAGAGTGACTGTGGGAGCAGCACACTTTGTCTCTGGTTATTCCTGTGCTTTATGGGCAGGTGCCTTTCCGAGGTGCACACTCAGAGACAGACATCCCAAATATAAAGAGTGGGAGAGGTGCTGCTTAGAAAGGATTGAGCAGATGAGGAGTTGGGAGGAGTACAGTGGTTGTGGGAAGGCTGTGGTTCCTCTGTTCCCACAGTCCAGGCTCCTGTGCAGCAAACGTGAAGAAGTGAACAGCACCTGATACTCTCTAGATCCCCCATTCTAGATCTCACGTCACTTTTGCCTTGCAGGGTTAGGGAGTGCGGGCTCACAACCGCTTGCTGCAAGGCCGTCAGCTCCGCTCTGAGCGTGAACAAGCACTTGAAAGTACTGCACATCGGCGAGAACAAGTTGGGAGATGCAGGTGTTGAACTCATGTGTGAAGGGCTGCTGCACCCCAACTGCAACATCCAGTGCCTTTGGTAAGCTGCACTCTCAGAAGGCGTCTTCTCTCTTGCTGTGTTACCCTTCCAGGAATGGCGTGCAGAGAGAGGGAGACAGCAATAAATGGTACCATGGTAATTTTTTTGCTCACATGAAACAATTCACACCACAAGCAGATGTTTAACCAGTCCACTAGCAAGTAAGTGGAAGCCACAAGTGCTTCCATGTATCCTGTCGCTCATGGTGTCTTGCAAGTACAGGCTGTCACCCGTGCAAGGGTGTGTTCATAGCCGTCCACAGGCACTCTCCCGGGTGCAGAACTGAAAGTTCATGGCGCATACCTTCAGGATCTAAAGCAGTGTGGGGAGGCTGGAGGGATCTTGCTTTATTCTGCGAGGAGCTAGCTCACTGTAGAGCTTCCCATGCCCTTCTCTGAACTTGCCCTCTCTCAGATGGGACTCTGAGTTGGAGGCACTGCTGGTCCAGGTCTGGTGTGCTAATTCCTGTGCCTGCCAGTCGCAGTGCAAAACCTGCCTGACTTCACCAGTTGCCTCCTGCTTTCTACAGTCTCTACGGATGCCAGTGCAAGCGCTGGGCCAGCCTCACCAGTAGGAGCAGGAGGCCAACTAGAGCATCACCTCCAGCCCTGTGGTGGGACTCATCTTCCCCATCTGCCCGTTCCCTTCCCAGGCAGGCACCGAGCTCTGGACTGGTGTGGCTGTGGTCTGCGTGATGCTCAGGGCACCGTGCTTGTCTCCTCCGTGCCATTTGACAGAAGCTGGAGCTGTGCTCCCATGCCCCCGATACTCACAGTGAGTGAGCTGAGCAGATCAGTTGTGGGAGACATCAGTAAGGCTTGAAGACTCTGCCCAGAAAGATGTGTTTGCTGACCAGTTAAAGCTTGGCTCTCAGCTGAGAGGCCTGCGTTGCCCTTTTTAGGTAGATGGTTGCAAGTTTCAAGTGAGAAACTTCAGAGATGATTTATGATCAGTTTAAACCAAAGAGAAGGTTCTGTGTGATGTTGAAGTGGGAATATCTTCTTATGGTCCCTTCTCCACCCGTAGCCACAAACCATAAGGCTTTAGGGAAGACTTCTAGGTGTTCAGCAGTCAGCAGAAGGATGGCTGTCTCTGTGGAAAGACCACAGACCAGCCCTTGCTGATATCTCAGACATGCCAGCCTAACGGGGATCTCTGGTCCATGCTAGGGATGTCCGCACCTGCTGCCCGAGTGTGGGCTGGTGGGCTGGTCTCTGGAGCTATCACTGACTGCACTGGCCTCTCCATCCTCTCCCTGCAGGCTGGGTAACTGCGACATCACGGCAGCCTGCTGTGCAAGCCTTGCCACTGTCATGGCCACCAAGCAGTGCCTTACCGAGCTGGACCTGAGCTACAACCCTCTGGAAGATGAAGGCATCAGGAAGATCTGTGAAGCCTTGAGGAATCCCAGCTGCAACCTGCAGCAGTTAATGTGAGAGATGTTTCTGGTCCTGATTGCATTCCTCCTGGGAGGTGGTGAGCTCCAGTGAGCTTGGGGGGCTGTGGGGAGGGGGCCGCGAGCACCAGCTCTCTGGGAATTGCACCTGAAGGTAACTGGTCACCCAGGGAGGGTTCAAACGCCATCCGCGTGTTGCAAAACACTCCTTGTCCCTTCCAAGCTATGCGACCACAGTGCATTGATCTGCTTTGGTCCATAGGGCCCAAGAACAAGGACATGGTGTGCTGGGGAGGGAGTAATAGGGTTTTATGTTGCAAGGCAGATTTCTGGCTGGTGGGCCAGACTCTCCAACCTGGATGGGGCCCTTCCTGTTATGTGATCTTCCCATACCGGCGATTTGTGCATCTTTCTCTTTCCTTAATGGGAGGATGCTCACTAATCCAGCTTGCCTTTTTGTTTGGGTGTAGTTTGTATGATATTTTCTGGAGTTCTGAAGTCGATGATGAACTGAGAGCCCTGGAAGAGTCCAAGCCTGAAGTGAAGATCATTTCATGAGTGGTGACTGCCTGCAGAGCAACATCAAAACAACGTCCTTTTCTTAATCTGAACTGTTTAATACATAAAGCTAATTAACTTAATAGAGAATTTGCTTTGTACCAAAAACGTTTGTGGATTCCCTGAGTGGGTGTCCAGGGAGCTGATCTGTGCATCTCTGGATGTACTAACTCTGAGGCTCGTGAAAACGTTGTACATTTTCACTGCAGCATTACTATCCTTGAAATAAACAAATACTGGGCATCTTCTAGAAGTGGGTCTTTACCCTTTAGGAGCTCTTTAATCCTATAATCCCTTCTAACGCGTTAGTCAGGCTTTAAAGAGAGCTCCTTTCCAAAGGCAGGAGGAGAACTACCTACTGTATTATTATGGGGTGGTGCTTTCACCAGGTTTCTGGGGAAGGCTTTCCAAAAAAAACAAATTTTTTTTTTTTTTAATCCACAATGGAGCTTTCCCCTGCCTTTCCCTAGAAGAGATCTTGGAGAAGCAGTGGTGGCCAAGGCACTAGAGAAGAAAGAAAGGGAGGAGTGGCTGTTCATCAATGTAACTTCAAAATTGGTGTCCCTTGAAAAGTGATTTTCCTACAAACAAAAGATGCTGTGTGCATTTCTGCTAGTACAGGAAATGATTAAATGGTTTGATATGTTTGCTCTGGCAAGAGTGGTTCTACAGGAACTTTATTAAAGTCTGTTTGCAAGTAAATGCTTCATTTTTCTACTTGTAAAAAGAAAAATAAGATATATCTGTATATTTCTCCTTTAAGACCAGTCCATCACTTCTGAACTACAATACTACTAATACCATGTTTTATATGTTTGCTCTTGGTAAGCTCCTAGCTGAAGCATATCGGGAGAAGATCTTAGTCAAGGCCTTATGTGGATGGCAAGCCTAGAAGACATTCCCCTGGTTTCAGGGGACACTGACTGGGTTTTCTTGTGCAGTCAGAGTTTTAATAAACCTTGTTCCATGGGAAAACGCAGCCTTGTTGCACACCTAAAACATAAAGGAACAAATGTAGCTTTAAAAATGTAGGAGGCAAACCTGGCATCACCCTGGGGTGGCCTTGCAGGAGGAATGCCAAAAAAAAAATGCTCCGCAACATCTGTCTTCCTAGAGCAGTCACCTGCAAATCCTGCCTGAACACCCAAGCTGAAGGTGTCCTCCAGGCTTTGGTTTGTGATGCTTGCAGTTCATCCCATAGAGGCTGTAACTGGCTTTTCTTTGACTTAAGGAAAGCTTTGACCGAAGCGTAGTCTCTATGGTAGCCTTCAGAAATCCTAAATGGTGCTCAGGAAGTATCTTATTTGTGTCTTCAGGCAGGTGTGAAGGATGGAATTTGTTTTTTTCTCAACACACGTCTCTCCTGAGGCTTGGACAGGAGTCCTGTCCTGTCCAACGTGCTGTAAAAACACTCCTTTTTGCTTCAAGAGCTATTTGGTCTTTTCTGTCGAGGGCAGAAGCAGTTCCTGTGTTTAGAAACCTACCTGTCCCGGGGAGCTCTTAAATAGGCTTTTCACATTCGTGGTCTCTCCTGGAACTGGCATCTGTGGGCTTGTTTCAAGCTGTGGGAGAAGATAGGGCTGGAGAGGGGCAAGAGCACTTGTAGGGGGAGCCACAATAATCAGGCATCTGGCTGGGTGTAAAGACAGCACTCTAAAAAAATTAAGCAAACATTAGAAGTGGGTTTCTGAGAGTACCTGGTGTGGTGGATAGAAAAGGATGTCCGAGAGGGAAGTGGAGGTGCTCCTGGGCTGCTCCCAAAGCAGGTCGTGGTCAGGCAGGGTGAAGGTGAGACAGTTTGCAGGCAAATCCTCCCTTGGCCCCACCTCGCCATCAGAATGGGCTGAGGACTGTGTCAACTGAAGTCAAACCTGGGCCAAACTAGCCAGCAGCCGTGCATCGCCAGGATGTGTTCCCTGCAGCATCCCCCGTGCTGCCTACCCAGGGGGTGGCACTCTCCCCTCGCACTGAAGACCAGGACACCGCTGCTGCTGCTGGCCTCTGGCACTGACGCCTGGAAAACGCCTCTTCTTCCCCTACTGCAGGCAGGGGAGCACTGAGACAGGTCTGCCACCATGGTCCCACCACAGACATCTGATGGCATGCTCCTACCTGGGGATAAACCTGCCTGGTCCCCAGAGTGCTTTTGCATTCCCTGGGAAAGTCTCTGCAGCACATACCACTTGTCCAGTTACTAGCTTCAGCAAGAAAAACTGCAGGAGCCATATTCTGCCATCTCAATGGGCTCGGAGCATCTCAGACTGGGCCAGCCCGGCAGAGCTCTGCCGGGAACCAGCCCACGCATGATCTGTGCTTTAGGGCAACGAGAAGTCTTGTGCTTGGCTCTAAAAACCAGCTGTAAATCCTGAGATCCAGAAGCAAGCCACTGTAGCAGAGAGACGTTTGTGCTCATAAACAAGACTCGAGCAAGGATTTATATTCCTAAAAAACTCATCTGTTTTTATCCACCTATTAGTTGGTCCAGCTCACTTCCCTGACAAACCTTGTCACGACCATCAGCTTGGGAGAGTTGAGGGCAGAGAAATTTGCTCCTGCGTTTTAGATGTGTGAGTCTTCACCATTTTAAGCTAAAAGGAGTAGGCAGTAATTGAGTCACAAACCTTTTCTGCAGACTAGATCTCAGGCTGGCAGTCAAAGCCTTGCTCATACCAAGTTCCCAGCTGGAGCACTCAGCAGCTCCTGGGATGTCACAGTCACGTTCTGGTTCTCAGTCAGGGAAAATGGCACCAGTGGTTTGCAAATACCGACTTTCTACTAGGGACGCTTGAGTTTCACCTGGTATCATGAAGCTTAAAGATAAAATTATGCAGCCAAAATAGAAGGTTAAGAAATCCAGGTATGACTTTCAGTTTTCAGCAAATATTAAAATCTTAAAAAACATGCCCCTTGAGATCCAATAGCTGAGAACTTAAATACAGAGGGAGAGGGTTTGTATTTTAGATCTCAGTAAGAGCAACAGTGGTTAAAGTGCATTAAAACTTCAGGTTTCTGCTAGTAGTTTAGGATTCTGCGATAAACTTAATTTTTCACCCATCACAGCATATGATCTCGAGCAGGCAGGTCACAGCGTTCCAGTTAACCTTGCCAGAAGCAGTTAAACAAACATTTCTGGTCTTGTAAACAGGTTATACCCCAACTAAGCCTGCTCCGTGCTTTGGAAGAGGGTCATGTCACAGCTGCCCTGGCATCCCCGGCTGCTCTCTTGCTGCCTGGGCTTTTCAGGAAGGAGCTCCAGCACAGCCCGGCCCCAGGCACCGGCTCCAAATAATACAGATGGTAACAGTAATTTCAGCGCTCCAGTTGAATCTGAAAGGGGAAGTCGAGCCAACTGCATCTGAAGAGTTAACCACAGCTCCCCTTTGAAACCAGTGCTTGCCAGCTCCCAGTCCTCTACTGAAATAGTCTTAAAGGGACTTACCGCTTGCCTGAATTCCCCTTTTGTGCATAAAATTATGATTTTTCATTATCCTTTCCAACATAGCTCTTCCTTTCTGCATGCTCACTTCCTCAGTCACCCCTTTCTCCCCAGCACCTCCTTTTCATTTCATCTCTTTTACCAATGGGGAAAACACACACTGACAAAAAAACCCCCAAAAAACGAAGGGGGAAAGTCCCTCTCCCCATAAGGCAAGAAGAGTTTTGACAAACTTTACCCATTCCCCTGCTCACAGCTGCAAACGAACCATGGACAACTTGCATTTCTCCTCCCGGGGCACGGCATCGCAGCCCCTTCCTTCCTCGCTTCTCCCACTGGCCTGGCACCCATGCCATAAATGCCAGCCAGGCAAAATGCATTCCCGACTTGGCAAGGACTTATAAATTGACAGCTTTATGAATACGTGAGGTTCGTCTCGCCTCTTGCAGCTAAAGCCAGCAGCATCCACCAAGGGAGGAAAGGCAGCCCCTGGCAGGGGGAAGAAAGGGAGGCTGGGTCAGATGCCTGCACGGATAAGCCTTTCCAAGCTAGAGGGCAAATCGGTGGTGCGTGGGATTCAGGACAGCGTAGCTGGGGGGATGGAAACTTTAACGGGCCAATATTAGGTCACAGCCTATCTCGTTTGCAATTAAAGCCAGGTATGCAGCCAGATAGGTGAATCTTTGGCAATTCCTCAAGCCCTTAAAGATGTTCCAGAGCGGATGCTCAAAAATAGTCTCAAGTTGGGCTGCCCATCCGTCAGGCTGGCACACAATAGCCCACGATATCCGCAGAAGGAAATATAGCACCAGCACAACTGTTGTTGGCACATGAACCCTGCAAGCAACTCATGCAAATCCTCCAGTGCTGCTCGCTCTCTCCTACCTCGCTGGTGATTACCGCATCCCATGAGGCACAAGGTGTCCAGACCCAAAGAACCCTGCAAATCCAGCACTTCCCACCCCAACTTACTTCTTTACACCCTATATATTATTTTTGCCTTGTTTCACAGTTCACTTAGATGCTTAGTTCAGACCGTAATTACGCTTTGCAGATGATTAAAGCACCTCTGCTTCTGGGTACAGAAATACATCCCAGGCCATGTTGTAATTGTCTAGGAAACTGCCTGCCTGCTGTGACTTCTAGGTGTAGCTTAGCTAATTGAGCTCCTCGTAGCTGGGTTAGACGCGTCGGCTCATCTCTAATGTGCAGTAACCGCAATTCAAGTAGTGAGGCGGCACTTGGGGATAATTAGAATATAAAGCAGCAAAGAGTTTTCTCCGTGGCACCTCCTCCAAAGAGGGGGAAAGAAAAGACTGTTTTGTTCATCCCTGGCTGCAGTGGGGAGCTGCTGCTTTCTTCACAGCAGGCTCCCAGTGGATTCATTCCCCCTTCCGTGCCACAGCATGCAAAGCAAATCTAAATTAGACATGCTACATGGCATGCAGCCACGTCTCCTAACTACAGCAGGATCAAAGATAGCTATAATCCCAACAAGGTGGGCTGGAGTCAGCTAATGAATGCTCTGGGGAAGAAATCCGGACGGATTTGGATGGCTTGATAGAGAGTAAGCAGAGGTCCCAGGGCTGGAGATGCAGACTGGGACGGATCCAAGTCTTCTCAGGGAAAATCACTGAAGCCCAGGTGGGGTAAGGAGTGAAAACCAGATGAGGGAGGAAGCAAAGCACTGGAGAATGGTGTTCTACCTCCTTTCTCACCTCCCTCCACAGTTCTTGGCCCTGTAATTTCCATGTAACTCAGCACCATCTTCTAGAAGAGAGAACCACTCCTGCCTTTCAGATGGCTCATTGCCTGTAAGTGTTTAGAGCATCTTTAGGCTCCTGGATTTTATGCCTGGCAGCCCTGGAAGGGTATGGGATGGCATTGGCATAGCTGAGACTATGGATCTAGCTCCAGCAGGGTGTGCAAACACTTCTCATTCACTGCTGGCATCCAGCTGCAACAGCCCCAGCCCCAGCAGCCCCAGGACATACTTGCCAAAAAAGAGAGTTCCTATTGCTTCATATAGAGAAAGAAGAGCTAAAACAACTGCGCAGCAGAAGCAGATGAAAAGCACGTACTCTTATCCCACTGATTCACCCTCTGCTTTTTATGGGCTTGCAGAGCTGGGAGGACTTCACATGCCAACATGGATTGGCTGCACCAAGAGCAGCAAGGGGTTATAAATGCTCTCCTTCAAGCATCTAGAAGCTCAACCTTCCCCTTTCGTGTCCTGCCCAGTGCTGGCTGGGCCTCTCCTGGGAGCTGCAAGGGAGCTCGATGCAGAGCAGGTCTCACCGTGACCCTGACGGCTGGATTTTCCAAGCGGGCACCCAAAATGCCAGCCCTCTGCAGTTTTGCTGGAGTTAATTAAGCAGCAGCCTCTCCACCACATTGTTCCCCACGTACGCCCTGTTCTGAGCTGGCTTGGTCAATATTGGCTCCTGTCTTGCGGAGCAGGGTGGTAACTTGTTTTTCTAGTACAGCAAAGTAATCTCTTACCACGTCGGTGGCAGCGCGGCGTGTGTATGCTCTCAGAGGGCTCCGGAGGACCTGCTTTTACGCTGTTGCTGAAGGTATGATTTTTGTTTAAGTTGCCCAGTGTTGAGTCAGGCACCCGGGAGGAGCTGGGAAGGGGATCCTCTTGGTTTTGTAGGGAAACACAATGATGTCCCCAGCCTGCGGGACCCTGGCAGGGCTGTTGGTGCTCCAGTGGGGCAGCGCAGCTCCTTCTGGAGTTGCCTCTCATGGGGCTGCAGCGCTTTTGGAGGGGGGCTTGGGAAAAGAGGAGCAGGGTGAGATGTTTTCTGTTACTGGCAGAGTTGTATGCATGCGGGAGTGCCTGGTTTGCTGTAGGCTGTTGTTCACAGGACAGGGAATGGGTGACAGCCCAGTTTAGGTGATGGGGCCATGGGGAGGACAGGGAGATACACGTGCAGTGTCAAGCCTCTCCTGCCCGTCTTGTGTGACAGCAGAGAAGTTGCTCACATCAGTGCGGCCTGGCTTGTTAGCAACGCTGAGGCAGCAGCTGTCTTTATACCAGACCTATTGCAAGGGGAAGTTGACTTTAATCAAGGTCCATGAGCGCTGGGCCTGGCATGATGGTGACAGGGACATTTAGCTGCACTGTATGGTCTTATTTAAATATCTGCTATGTAATTCAGATGCAGGTTCTTAAAAGTAACTTCTCTCAGGTGAACTACAGCCATTTACCAAGTTTGTTTGAAAATTCCACACAGTACTCAGTGATGGTTGACAACGTTAGGAGGCTTCTCTAGGACAAGCCAGTCAATACATGGGTCTCCTAACCCTCCCTTGCTCACTCATGCCCTTACAAGGGAGCAGGCAAGACTCCTCTGCCTTCATGGTGTTATCACAGGAGGATGTCAGGGTCTAGTTGGTAACACCAAGGTGTCCTTGGCTCACAGATTCCCCCATCCTCATGAGAGCTCATTCTGCACCATCAGAAAAGTGCTGTCCCCCTCGCTGAGGCGATGGAACCCTTGGCTCGATTACTACTTCCCTTCCCCAAGACAGACATCCAATACTTCAACCTCCCTGCTGCTGTGTGAGCTGAGAGTATGCCCAAGGATCACAGATGCGGGAGGCTTTGGGCAGCCGTCTCTACCTGCTGGGTGAGCACAGAGTCATTATGGGTGTCTATGGGCAAAACCTGGCTATGTTCTTTGCCTGGAGGTTTTGGGGGTCTGCTAAGCCTACTAGTGGAAGGCTCAGGTTCACAAGGACAAGTGTAAGGACTGGTCAGCACAGGAGGAGGTGGTGTTGTAAGGCTAGGGAGAAGCTTCACTAGTCTAAAGACAGCATCTCATTGCAGGTTAGTAGTGAGTTAAATTTCTTGGGCAGTTTTAAAGGGTCCCATTAGTCCCATTTTTTTTCAGGAAGCAAATTATTAGGAAGTGTTTATTTAGACTGGGACTTAGGTCTCACCCTGTGGTGAGTTGACCCTGGCTGGATGCCAGGTGCCCACCAAAGCTGCTTTATCACTCCCCCTCCTCAGCTGGACAGAGGAGACAAAATAGAACAAAAGGCTCGTGGGTGGAGAAAAGGACAGGGAGATCACTCACCAATTACTGTCATGGGCAAAACAGACTCGACTTGGGGAAAACAGTCTAATTTATTACCAATCAAATCAGAGTAGGGTAATAAAACCAGATCTTAAAGACATGTTCTCCCCCACCCCTCCCTTCTTCTCAGCTTTAACTTTACTCACCATTTCTCTACCTCTTCCCCTTGAGCAGCACAGGGGGACAGGGAATGGGGGTGGTGGTCAGTTCATCACACGTTGTCTCTGCTGCTCCTTCTTCCTCAGGGGGAGGACTCCTCACTCTTCCCCTGCTCCAGGGTGGTGTTCCTCCCATGGGACACAGTCCTCCATGAACTTCTTCAACATCCTTCCCATGGGCTGCAGTTCTCCATGAACTGCTCCAGCATGGGTTCCCCATGGGGTCACAAGTCCTGCCAGGATCCTGCTCCAGTGCAGGCTTCCTATGGGGTCACAGCCTCCTTTGGGGCATCCCTCTGCTCCAGTGTGGGATCCTCCACAGGCTGCAGGTGGATATTTCCTCCACCGTGGACCTCCACGGGCTGCAGGGGGATAGCCTGCGTCACCATGGTCTTCACCATAGGCTGCAGGGGAATCTCTGCTCTGGTGCCTGGAGCTCCTTCTCCCCCTCTTTCTTCACTGACCTTGGTGTCTGCAGAGTTGTGGCTTTCACATATTCTCACTCCTCTCTCTGGCTGCAATTGCTGCTGCGCAGTTGTGTTTTTTCCCCTTCTTAAATATGTTATTACATATGAGCCCACCACCATTGCTGATGGGCTCAGCTTTGGCCAGTGGTGGGTCTGTCTTGGACCTGGCTGGCATTGGCTCTATCAGACACAGGGGAAGCTTCTATCAGCTTTGCACAGAAGCCACCCCTATAATCTCCCTCCACTACCAAAACCTTGCCTCGCAAACCCCTGCAGAAGAATATTTCTGTCAGTCACCTCCTGTTCATTGCTATTGCTTCATCTCCAGCAGTGATTGCTGGTGGTATGTTTTGCAGTGCCCCGGCAGTTGCATGGGGTTCTGCACCAAGGGTACAGGTAATATGGTCAGTGATGAGAAATCATAGAAAGCAATACCTGGTACGAACATCGACTTGTTCTGATGTGAAGAAATCGTGAATGTTCAGGGCTTCTGCACAGGATGTTTGACTAAACTGATTTCTGCTTTAAAGCTTCTTTTGGGATGCATAAACCAGCAGCAATTTCTTGGAACAGTTCTTATACGAAGCTGGGTACTGTTGCTTGTTTGCTAGAGGCGGGTAAAATGTTTGCTTCCCTGGCAAGATTACTGTTTTAATCTCACCTTAAGCAATCAAAAAGGAAAGACAGCAAATGTTATCCCCTACCAGAGCTTTATTGTGAATGGGTATAAAGGCACATATTGGAAGGCTGCTCATACATGAGCTCCCCATCCCTTCCCCTTAACAGCTGGGTTCAGTCCTGTCCTGAAATGTGTGATAAAGCTCTTAAGGAATCCTTATCCTGAGGGCACTGTGCGAATCCCTTCCTCCAGTCCTCATTTTGATTACTCAGGCTAAGCAAGGATGAAAGGCTGTGCCGAGCCATAGTCCAACACACCACCATTCATCTTGGAGCAAAGCAACACAAACAGAAGCCCAGACTAAGCTGCTGCTTCTTCCTTGGACTGACAAATTCCTTCCAGGGGCAGATGACAAAATTTCTAGATCCCTTTCTCCAAATTTCCAGAGACCTTTCCTTGGTTCCCGCTGGAGAGACCCATCAGGCTCTCACACCTGCCCAACAGATCAACAAGTGGGCACCCCAGTCCTGCTTCTCTGTCTCTCCTCCTTTTCCCAGTGTCTCCTTTGCCTGCTGTAGACTTCCCAAAGTCGGTCGACAAACTACAGCTCCATGAGCGTCCTGCTGCCTGAACAGCTCTGCAAATGAGTGACTATTTACTGCAGGCACAGCTGAAAGGAAGGCACCAAAATCTCCTCATCTGATGAAGCTGCCTGCTAAGCCAACAGTTTCATGACTGCGCGCCAGCACATTTCTCATGAGCACAGTAAGCAAGTTGAGCCAGTGACCTCCCAGACACCAATGTCATCACAGCAACCCAGCCAGTCGGGTGCCAATCCCATAAACCCGCAAAGGGTTTTGTTTGGATCAAACCCAACAAGCCATAGCCAGTGAAGCAGACAGGCTTGGCCCTTGGTAGTACAATCTCATGGCTACAGGGAAGAGCAGGATAAGGCTCAGGGAAAGCAAACAAATTTGGGAAGAGATCTGGAGCAGCTTCTGTAGGAGGAATGACTGGCTGAGCTAGGACTACCCAGCATGAGAAAGGGTGGCTGAGGGACAGGAGAGATGCCTGACATCAGGACTGTCTGGAGAGGGTGACCAGCAGAGAGTGGGTCTCTGCTGTACTCTTTCCAGTTCAGGATCTAAGTAACAACAAATTAAACCATCCTGTGAGAAGGCAGCTAACTAAAGGAGATAGTTCTTGTGTTGGGTGGGAAAACTTCTTGGTAGAGGATACCATGGAAGTTAGCATCTGACAATGTTTAAAAAGGCAATTGGATGAATAAATGGACATAAAAAAATCCACTGAGGCCTATCAGAAGCAAGTAAGGCCCTTAGCTGCTTGCTGCAGGAGGCTGGAGGAACATTTTTTTGGAAAATATCATTGGGTGCTTACCCTGGTCTTATACTGTCCCCAAGCATCTGCTGTCAGGCATTGTCAGAAGGCAGTAAGCAGAAGGGCAGGTAACCAGGAGGCAGTCAGCAGTTGTGAAGCAGTGACATACAGAGGGGAAGGAAGCAGGCTGAAAAAATATTTGTTGGAAAATCACAGGTGCATCACATTTCTAGTGGCCTTTCATCCTGGAAGAGCATAAGCTGCTTTGTGAATTGCTCTGGACAAAAGCAGGTCAATCCAGCAGATGCCTGTCTGTGTGGCAATGGTGAGAACACATCTGTGATAATGTGGCACTGGTCCTGTGAGCACAAGCACAGGTAAATAATGTTACTGATACGTCCCTGTGAGGGCAACAAGACTAATTCTGTATGGGTCTGAGCTGCAGTTCATCCACCTTTTCCTGCTTGGCTTGTACAACGTGGAGAGACAATGCTAGCAGTGCTGAGCCCTTCCTTCTCTCTCTCTCAGAGGAACAAGACACAATACAGAAGAGCTCTGTCATGCTTGACTTGCACAGCTCACGGATGCCCTTTTCCAACACCTGGAAGTATGGGATCTTGGCATTAGCCATCCTCTTTCTCCTAGTGGCCCTGATCATCTTAACTTGCCAGGTGTGTCAGCTCCAGAAATGCAACAGGACTAGAAAAAGTAAGTATTGGGCAACTGCTCAGCAGCCACCGTGAGCCTGTGTTTCTGCTGCCCTTTCGTCTCAATAAGCATCTTCCACCCCGGACCAAACACAGGAGCTGAGCAATGTCCTCAGCTTTTATGCTTCCAGCTGCCACCATTTCTGTCATAATCACTCTGTGGCAAGCTGCATGTCCAAGATCTCCATTACCTGACCTGAGACAGGTAAGGGAGCAGGTTCCTTTTGTTAAAATGAAGTTGGGTCTGTGTGCAAGAACACAAGAGGTGGGAAACTGGGGCAGGTAACCTCTCCTGGTTGTTACTTGCAAGGGGAAGAGACAAGGCACACATTGCAGGATCCCACGAGTGTGTCCTGGCCATACAGTTGTTGCAGCCTTGCTACAAGCCAGCTGCTTCTTCGCCAGGCCAGACACATAAGCACAGCTTCCTCTGTCCTCTCCAGTCCAACAGTTATCGCATGCCTCAGGTGATGCCAGGCTCACCAACTCTTCCTTGCTGTCCACAGTTCTTCCCAGCCTCCTGTCACCCAGCCTCAGCAACCCCGCTCTGCTTGGATGGCTTTTACAAAAGAAAAAATAATAAAATAAAATAAAATAATAAAATATCTGTCCCATCTGTTTCTTCCTCCTCTTCCCTTCTCATTGATGCAAGGCCACAAGCCATGCTACCAAGCATGGCTCGCCCCACTTCTCTTGTCCTGAAGCATCAGATCCGAATGCCATCTGAGCACAGCTTGCTAACTGCGCCAAGATGTATTTTTATTGTAAGCAGGTCACAAGGCTGTCCCACAAAGTCTAAACCATACGGTATTCACACCAGGTGGTCAGTGTCAGCACCCGCATGACAGCAATGTTAACACTGGACCCTTCAGCAGGTCCCACTAACAAGGTCTTGCTGGTGACAAGAAGGAAGGGAGGAAGGAAGAGAGGCTGAGAGTGGCCGTAGGATCCACTGTCCTCCTACCCATGCCCCAAGGGCTGGGGGAAGAAACACTTCCCCGCTCAACTGGGTTCTTTCCCATCTGGACTAACCCTTCCCTCTAGGACAGGGCTATGCATGAACTAAAGTGAATGTAAGTGTAAGACTGTGTGACAGAAATGCCTCCATCCACTGCGCTAATTTTTGGGGTGCCCTAGCTAAACATTCTGCTTTCCAGAGACAGGATCCTTGGTGGTTTTAAAACTCAGGGCACTCTAAAGGCTTTCACAAACTGCCAAATAAAAACCCCACTCCAAGAGTCTCATCATCGTCTCCGAATGTCATCATCTCCAAGCTGGATGGCACTTACTCAGCTTTTCTTTGTTCCCACAGAGAAGAGATGCCACAGCCGAGGCTGGATTAGGATGAAGGCAGTGAACGGCATCTGGGGGAAGAAAATGCCACCTCTTCTGCATGACGCCACTAAGCAGAGCAATGCAGATATCAAGGCAAGTACATTGATGCTAGGGTGAATTCAAGAGCTGTCCTCATTTTCGGAAATCCCACAGGGTCGAGCGATGGACCGACTGACAGTCCGGTAGGAAACAAGACCCAAAAACCTGTGTCAAGAAGACACAGAGAGAGAGAGACTCCCTGGCTGGAGGAAGAAGCAGAGGAGAGGAGAGGAGAGGAGAGAATACATTCTGTATAAAATAAAATATTGCTTTTCCACTTAAAAGGAAACTCTTCTTGTGTGGTAACAGGGCCACATGTGCACCAGGGCCACACGTCCACTCATCCCTGTTTCCCTGGCAGGACTAGACAGTCAGACAGACACAACAGGGAAGGATTTTACAGGTATTGCAGCCCACTCAACAGTACCTGTGCACTCAGTTCCCATACTCTGTTGCCCCTCACTCTCCCAGAGGGTACTAGAAGTAGCCTGGGTAAGTTCTGGATGGCAAATTCAGATGTTGACCTCTCATAAATAGGGCTGCTGGGAAGCTCCAGCTCTTCAGGCCTCAAGCAAAATGTGGCAGATTGGTATCGCAGTGAGCGACAGGGACCTTTGCTCCTGTTTCCGTGTGCGTTAAGGAGAGTTGCAGAGCTCATGGAGCCCATTGCTGAGGGAAGTGAAAACACTGGCGGAGCAATTCCTGGGGAAACTGTTGCAAAAACTCTCCTCTCACTTCATCAAAAGTTGGACTTCTACTTGCTTCTCCTTTATCCGTCTCTTACATTTTTGCTGAAAAAGAAGCAATTGCAAACCTTTCCCATCCCCTCTACCTTCCCTGTGACTGAAGACACACAGTTCCTTCTCCACCTCCAGCCTGTGTCTCTGTTACTGGACGTGGTTTCCAGTAAAATGAATTCCTCAGGTTCCTGGTGACCTTCCTGCAGCTGGCCAAGGCTCGCTGTGAGAGGAGGAAGCCCAGGCACGCAGCGCCGTGAGGTGGGGGGCGAGACAGCTCAGCAACAGGAGAGAGGAGCCAGCACCAAAATACCACGGGCAGCTGCTCAGTACAGAATGGCTATTAGAGGCTTGCAGCTGCTCCTCTCTAATTAAGAGAAGAGCCAGTGCCAGCAAGAAAAGCACGGCCAGAGGGGGGGAAAAAGGCTGAAAGAGAGCCCGTCCTGCATGACCAGGGGCGAGGAAAGCAGCTGCTTTGGTGTGCTTGCTCTCCCTGTTGCAGCACAGCTGTTGGGCTCTGCTGTGTGTTTCACCCAAGGTCCAGCCTGAGCTTACAGGCGGCTCCCGAGCCAGGCCAGGCTCTTTCCAGCTCTTTCTTCCCCATGGTCTGAACCAGGACTAGAAGCTTGCGCTGTGACAGAGAGCTGACGTGCCAGGAGAGGGGAGCGTGTGGGGTGCTGGTCGTACCACACAAGCCCTCACGGGCCCCCTGGCTCTATTGCAAAGGCACCAGGTTTAAACACACCTTCTTCTCTTCTTACCATTGTAGGAACGGGAGGGAAGTTCAACACTACCAGACTATAAAAGACCCATATCTCTCTTTTCCTCTCGTCCTCATTTTCCTTAGGTGGAGGTGTTACAAACTGAGTTGGACAAGCCGTGCACCTGCCTCATCTCCTCCTCCAGCAGGACCGAGGACTTCAGCAGCACGAGCAGTGATCTGGGGCTCCTGCCCCGCTCCCGGGGCACACTGAAGTTCTCTCTCCTCTACTGCAGAGAGCGATGTGAGCTGCTTTTGACTGGCCTGGAGGCCTGGGGGCTGCCTAGCCGCGGGTGTACTGAGTCTGCCGTCCGGGTCCGACTGCTGAGGCACATCCCATCCCACATCCCTGGGCTCCAGTGCATGGTCCAGGAGTGGAAAAGCCAGGTGGTGAAGAACTGCTGCAGGCCAGCCTTTGGGGACCACTTTGTCTTTTCCCTGCAGGATGCCGAGGTGGAGAAGAGCACCCTGAAGCTGGAGGTGAGACAGGGCGCTAGCTCAGTAGACATAAAGGGTGCCTTGACCAGAGAAGATATGTGTAATAGCTTCTGGAGATGTCTCCTCCTCTTACCCCTCTGAGGAACATAGAGGAGGTTAGTCACCAGGTCTTCTCAGAGTACAGCCATCCAGGCCCTTTGGCAACATGAATAAGACCAAGATTTCCAGTTACCATCAGCAGCAGCCAGAAGGGTCAGAAAGCCTAGAACCCCTAAAACACTTTAGCTTTCAAAGGGGTGCCCTACTAATTTCTTGGGCATTTTATTTTTGGGCTGTGCAGCATTGATGTAGGGGGGCATTTGATTTCCCTGAAATCTGTGTTCCCCGGTGCTCTGTGTTCTCCCATCCTTTGCCTCAAGCATTCCCTGTGGAAATGTGCTTGGATGCACAGTCTTGCAGCAGGATGCTGTGTAGAAGCCGAGGCCTGGGGTAAATGAGTGGCCCTGCAGTGAGTAAGCTGAGGGATATTACACAGTGCAGGGAGAGCAGAGCTGGCTCTAATGGAGACAACACGGTGAGCAGAAGCAGCCTACAACTACCGTTAGCCTCTTTTCCCTAAGTCTTTGTGACTCTTGCTTGACTGCTTCTGACTTGTCTCAGTTAGAGCTAGTTTGGGTCTAGTTGCAGATGTAACTCTGTAGGTGTACCTGTGAATGCCCAGGGATTTTAAATGTACACCATGCCTTGGCAAGAGACAGCTGTGAGACATCCTCTAGGCTGTGATGGATTTGAAATGTGTGCCAAGGGGACAGCAGTGAAGACATTACTGGTGAAATCCACAGCATACAGATCATTTTCCAACCAACTATTCCCTGCGAATGATCTGCAGACACCACGAGCCATCAGTAAGAAAGGGCATGAAGTTGAAGTCTTTGTATTTTCAACCCCTTGCCACATTATACCGTGCCCAAGAGCTCAGCTGGAGGCAGAGGGAAGTGGATCACCCAGAAATATGGAGTTGCACTAACAGCAGGATAAAGCCAAACCAGTACTGCTGAGCTGGTACAAACTCACCAGTCACGAGGTGTTAGCTAGAGGTGTAATCAACCTGGGATAGGTGGCTTTCCAGAGTCGTGTAATCCTTTAATGATCTCTGGCAGGTTTTCCTCTCTCTGAGGACCATCCAGCAATTGCTATTTCAAAAGACATCAAGTGGACTAGGTGGCTTATAGGTCTGAACCTGAATGATGGTTCCCACCTGTTGAAAAGGTCTCATGTTCCTTGACAAGTGTCCAGTTGCACGTTACTTCAAAGCCCCTTTGATTTGGCCATGAATTTGTCCTGTTTTTGCAAGCAGCAAAGCCAGGGAGCTTAGGCCAGACGTGGGAAATGGCCGCAGGCTGGAGAGCCACATGCTGGAGAAACAGCTGTGGAGAAGGGACACAAAGAGGAGACTGAAGCCATATGTGAGCACATGCAGTGATGGCCCCAAGCTGTCGTGAAGCAAGTGTGGGCAGCTGGCAGAGGACATGCCCTTGTGCAAGGGGATTCCAGCACCCTCTGACTCCACTGGCCAGCCCTGGCAGGGAGCAAATTTTGCATGGAGGAAGGGCAGGACTCAGCAAGATCAGAGGGCCCATGGCCTTCACACGTGTCCTATAGGACAGGACAGGCTTCACACAGCCCGTTCAAGCTGGTCTGAGAAAGGGGACAGGGCGAGGAAATGACACTTTGTGTTCCAGTAGGCAGATGTCCAAGGGCATTAGCAGAGGTGGAAGGACAGCAGAAGAGATTTTTCAGGTGATACCACTGAAAGAAAGCATCTGAATTTTATTCCTTGGCATGAACCTTCTTTGCTAGCATGACAGCCTAATCCTGACTCCCACAAACGCCCATAGGTGAGAACGGAAACACATGAAAATAGAATCTAAAGGCAGATAGCTCCCCCAAATGAGGTTCAGATATGGACCATGTGGATCTACTTGTGGCACAGCTCCATCATGCACTTCACTCCCATGGACATGCTTTTTCCCTCTCTCCCGCAGGTTCAACGATTTGACAAATACTCCAGAAATGCTGTGCTGGGGGAAGTCAGGGTCACCCTGAGCGAGCTAAAGGCCTCCCAAAGTTTGGTTTTATGTAAAGAGCTGCAGAAGACTACAAAGGTGATGACTCTATCACATGGACTTGCCCAGTGTGCCCACACAGTGTCCAGGGATCTGCATGTCAATACAGCCATCCCTTCATTTTATTAATGAAAAATCCCCACCCTGCATCCTTGGGGACCTTCTGTATGATATTCGTGGCAGCAGATCCCTTCTGCTCCCGGCACGCTTCTCGGGTAGGGTCGGCAGGAAGACAGGGATTTACAGGGACGGAGTTTGAAAATGCACCTTAAAGGTGAGATCTCCAGGGAAGGATGAAGGCGTGTTGATGACCGAGCTTATGTTGCAGCACCTTCTCCCTTCTCCACCCACAGAGACAAGAGTTCACTGTACATTACACTGGTGGCCATTTGGTCTGTTTAAAGAAACTGATGGCCCAAAATGAAGACATGTGATGTGTTCCAATAAGGGATTAATAGTAATTTTTAAATGTTAGAGGTGTATTTTAAGTGGTTTCTAATGACAGTAGTGTATTTTACAACAGAGAACAAGTGTCATCTCAAGTCCAGCAACCTGAACAACTCGTTTGTAAGAAACATCTATTTGTTCCTTACATATGGGAAGTTGATGTAAAATGTGAACAACACGAATTTAATTCCAGACCACGTTCTTATAGTACCCTAACATAACAAAGTCTACAGTCTGTGGGCTTTCCCATGTCCCTCCAGAAAAAATGACCATGGTGCCATAAGAGTTAGTACTTTAGTATCATAAAATTAGCACAGATGCATGTGGATGTAGTCTTTATTGTACTATCTCATGTTTGATGGGACTCAAAACTCAGACGACACCCTTACATCCAAGTTATCCAGACACAGGAGAACAGGGGCTCTTCCATTCCTCCCTAGGAGAAAGGGAAGCTGCCATGCCGAACAAATAAAGAGAGGATGCTAGCAATTGTTAAAAAGGTAAAAAGCTAAAATGCAGTCTCAAGAAAAACACTGAAGGGCAGGATATGGCCAGCATGCTGTGGTGGCCCTTCAGTCTCTGTTGCCGAGGGCCCAAGAGCACACTCATGAGCTGCAGGAAGGCTGACGTGTGGCCTTGGTGGCTGCAGAGGTTGTTCCATGGGATGTCTGCTCACCACATGCCCATACGCCTTTCACAGGATATTGTGGGAGAAGTGCTTGTGTCCCTAAAGTGCCTTCCCATCTCTCAGAGGATAGAGGTCGGGCTGCTCAAAGCAAAAACTACATCCCCTCGAAGCACCGCAGAGAAGAGTAAGGTTTTTATATCTGTTATTGTTGCTACTCCAGTCTTTATTCTGCTGCCTGCTACCTTTATCTTACCCACCCAGAGGGATGGGGAGGTGTTGGAGAGAAAGGTCCCTTATATGCCCATCGCACCCCAACCAGTGCTGCTGAGTCAGACCACTAGTCTGTCTAGCTTAGTGACCGTCTCTGACAGGGGACAAAGTAGCATGGAAAGAAGACAGGCGTAAGTGATACTCCCCCTCTCCACTCACCCTGCCTCTTCCAATTCATGGCTTAGAGATTTCTTGGGCTGGGGTTGGCTTCTGTGTATTTAGAAATCCTCAGGGTGTTTCTCCTCCCTGCACTCCTTCGGTCTCCCCTTGACCCCATGCTACTAACCTTTAGCATCCACAGTGCCCTGTGGCAGGGACTTCCACACCAAACTACACTTCTGTGAAGAACCACCTTCCCTTCGTAACGTTGACCTCGCTGCCTCCATCTGCTGCTCACAGGAAAGTTGCTGCACTGCCATGAGCTGGTGCACGACCCCCAGCTCATTTCAGCAAGGTGGCCATCTGATGTTAGGTCCCATGAGTTTTGACACGGGAGCAGCTGCTTTTGTTGCCTCATCACACTAATGAAATGCCCAGCTACTTCTCTCAGGCAATGCCTTCCACTCTTCTTCCCTCTACCACAGGACTTGAATCCCATTTCTCTGCTCTGCAGAGACCTGAAGACCAAACTTCATCACAGTCCTGTTGCCCTCGTTATAGAACCAATTTGTTTTTCCTCTTGAGGTCACCCTGGGGTGGGGGCAGTGCAGAGATGCACAGTGCTCCTTGGGGATGTAACCAGAGCATCACTATCATCCTTCAATCTCCACTGATAAGATGGCCCTCTGAGGCCATGGACACTTGAGAGCAGCCTTAGAGATGCTCTGCATTGCAGATGAGCTGTAGAGAGCTCCCTACCCTGAGAAGGCTGAGGTAGAACAACCTTTTTCTCCTGTAACCCAATATTTGATGCACAACACAACACCGCTTCAAATTTTGGGCCCTTGTCTTATGTGGGTTTCTCCCCTGCACCATTTAGCTGGTTGGAGGAATGGAGGGAGGGGAAGATCCAGCCTTTTTCCTTCTGTAGTGCTCAGCACACAAACAGCGAGAAGGTAGGCAGCCCTTTACCTTGCCTCACTTTATGTCCTGGTCTTCCTCTTAGTTGTATGTCCAAGGTTTCTCCTTCGGGACTAGGAAAAGCACAGCAGACTTTGAATTCTTGAGCTGGTCTCTTCTGGGCTGAACTCCTCCCACAGCCTTAAATGCTCAAAAGATCTTCTCGTCTGTACCTCTAAAGCCACTGTTTTCCATTTCGCTAGTTAAATACAGGCAGAGCAATTGCAAAGGCTCCTCTCTGTTGTTTTTTTCTGAGTTTTGCTGCAGGTGTTGGATTCAGCATAAGCGCTTACAGGGCTAACAGGAGTAAATCCTTTCCTCCCTCGCCCTGTTTCTACTAACTTCAGAGCTTGTTCCACAGCTACAGAGACTACTCTGAGGTAGTCCTTGTTTAATCATGCTCTACTATTACAAGATGGTGAGGTCCTACCAGGTCCTACTAGCTATGTACCTACCAAGACGTGATTGCCTTGGCCAAGTGGTCTGGTTTCCAGCAGTACCGAAGGCAGCACAAGCTTTCAGAAATGTGGGATCAAGCCTGAACAGTTGCAACATTCAGCTCTAATCAACACACAGCCCTTTTCCAGCATGACTACCTTATGCATTATTATGTCTAGATTTGAAATGCCCAGCTCTGGGACAGAGATAAATACCCCAATGCTTCATTTCTCCTTTCTCTTCCCTATCCCAGATGTATATGCAAGGATAGATGTTTCCTGCAGACACCACAGAGAAAAGCACCAGAAGTCCAGGCCACGGGCCCACACACCGCTCATCATCTTCAACGAGACTTTCCTCTTCCACATGCCTGAGCCTCCAGCATGGGACTGTACGGTCCTGATCTCCATTTATGAAGTGGACTCAAACTCCAGGCATCTCATTGGACAGGCCACCCTGGGGAAGAGAAGAGCGAGCGAAGCTGCCGACCACTGGGGCCTCATGATAAAGTCCATCCAGCAGCCCGTAGCTAAATGGCATCCTCTGCTCGTTTAGAGGGGACGTCCTCTGCAGCAGCTGCATGTGGTAAATCTGGCCAGGTTTTCTGTCACAAAGACAAGCCAAGGCAGAGCTCACAGCAGGTATATCTAAAAAAAAATGGATCAGAGCCTGAAATTCATGCTCCCGAAGATGTGAACAGTTGTAACAATCTTTTGGCTTTCTCCTGCTCCTTGCTGCTCCTTCATCTTTGCTGATCCCATGGCATCTATAGGATAGCAGCAGGGTTTCAGTAGCGCCTTGAGCTGGAGAAGGTTTGTACCTCTGAAAGGAAATAGCCTGCCCTGCTCACTATGAGCACCTACTATGAATAGACAAGATGAAAAACAGATAGGAAGGAGGAGGAGTCAACGATCTTACTTGTAAGATAGAAAAGCACTAAGAGGTTAGTTGATTTGTCTAAGCTCAAACAAGGAATGTAGCTGGGAGCTTGAATTTGTATTGAGATCCTCTCCAGCACCTCAGAAAGCCATCACCATTTTTTACCTAGTAATGTCCCAGACTTGGCTTGTTAAAACTTCCAGGTTTGTTGCAGAAAGAGTGAAAACAGAGGTCCTGGGGCTATTGGAGTGAGGCTGTCTCGGTGTGAGCACCACTGTGCTTGCACAGGACAGGTTGCTAATGGGAAAGCACCACCCATCTCTACTCGGAGATGCCAGCCAGAGGCTTTCATTAGCAGTACAGCCATCCCAAAGCTGAACACAGACACCTCTCCCCACACTGTGGGCATGAGGGTGATGTGTCTTCTCTGACCTTCAAGCAGAGACAGCTTCTCATGCCGCTTGGGAAGCGACATCTCCCTACAGTGAAGGATGCTTCTCCCTCCACCCAGGAGCGTGGCTGCTGCACTGGAAGGTGACCACAGCTGCAGGGCTCTGCCCTGGATCCATGTCCGGGCACAGGGAACACCAAAGCGAGACACATCAGCCGTCTGCCCGCCTCACATCATCCTTCTGGCGCAGGAACCTCTGATGGAGGCTGGAGAAGGGCTGGAGCTGGAGCTGCCTTCCCACCATCCTCCTCTCCACTCCAGCTGGGTCTAACGACTCGAGCATTTCCTGTACCCTGAAGCAGCAAGTTTAGTATACCTGCTGGCGTTTTTACTGCCATTAATTCTAATGAATGTAGATATTCTTGCTGTCCATATCCATTTAGTCTTTTTCTGAATCTTGATGTATTTTGCCCTTTGGAAATTCCTGGGGCATGTTCATTGCATGTCGTAGGGGAAAATAAATTAAAGAAAAAAAGATTTTTCACAGCTTAAAATTTCCTTTCACTTGTGTCCCTGTCCTGGCCTGATATGAGAGACCTTTTAGTGATTTCCTATACTCCCAGCACACCTTCTGACTGATTTCCCAGTCTTTCAAAGTGGCAAATTCCCTCACATAAGAGCCATCCTCTGCCTCGCCTGCAAGCAGATGTGGGCTGGAACTCCAGTTTTCTTTGTTTTATATTTTTTCTTAGTGGCACTGCTTGAAAATCCTCCCCCTCTGCCCCAGTCACAAGACATGTAAGGTCTCAGCTTCTGAGAAATGTGTTAAATATGTGGATGGGTTTTGCATAGAGGATGATCTAAAAAAATGAAAAAAAAGATCTAGGTCACAAAGGCTTGTTTTGGTTTGGGAAGCAAGTGAAAGGAGGCCAGTAGAAAAGGAGAGGGAGGAGGAGGAGCTGAAATGGGTGCTCCTGCAGCCATCCCCACCTTTGCACAGCTCCTCTTATGTTTGCTTGCCCTACAAAATGTCTTGGGTTGCAACACAGATCCGACTCCCTGGTCCTGTGAGGGCAGGAAGGATGAAGCTTGGAGGAGGAAGGCTGCGATGCACTGCAGGCTGGCAGCGATGTTCGAGTTGGGATGAGGTGTCCCAGAGAGGCCAGTATTCAACCAGCTAAGGTGCAAAGCCCAGGCAGGGTGGTGGGAGCAGCTGATGACTCAGGGTGCTTGCAGGAGGTGGACAGGATGGTGGCCCCTGGGTGGCAGAAGCTCTCCAAGTAAACAGCATCACAGAGCTGCAAGGCAAAAGTGGTCACCTTTTCTCTCATTCTGTGTCCTCCCCTCCCTGCAGAGCCCAAGCATGGTTTGGTTGCCTTTACGGTCTCCTTCCTTTCATCCAGGACCATCTTCAGCCCTTCCAGGTTTTGATCTCCAAAGTTGTCCAGACACAGCAGCAGCAGCATCCCCTTCCTGACACAGCACGCCTGTTGCCCTGACTGTTACTGCATCTGAGGCTGAGGTTTTCTTTGGACTTTTTGGGGACGTGCCACTCACTCATGTCTTCTACAATGGACGATTTTCCTCTCCCAAACACCATATATTGAATTTCACTTGAAGTCAATCAGGACCTTCATTCTGCTGCCTTTGCATGAGAGCACATGGCCAACAGATCTGACTCCAGACGGAGCCAAGCAATGCTGAGTTGACGAAGAAAAAGGTGGCTAATAATTAAATACATATTATTTATATAAAAATAGATATATTATAATATATTAATAAATAAATAAGTGCAAAATATTTAAATAAACAAATACATACAAAAGCACAGGTGGGTGGACAAATGAATAAAGGGCTATCAAACCACAGAGCCATAACCTCATTTCCTTCTCATGCAGATTTCCCCGTCTCAAGGCAAACGTGCGGAGAAGAAACCAGCCTCTGGCTTACAGGTGAATGCGCTGCTCAAAAGACAGTTATTCCACCCTCAATATAATGAGTCAGTGTGTTTATACAGTTAAACTATTAAGATAGTTTTATCCCTCAAATTCTCAAAGCTTCTCTAACTAGCCTCTGGCAACTTTAGGTTTGGAGCTATTAGCGTGAATTGGAGATTCACTTCTGTGCAATTCCTCCTCCTGGTTGTTGGCCGTGTTCGACTGGTTTGGGTGTGCCCGGGACAGCTCTGCAAGCCAACTGCAGGCTCAAGCCCTTACACAGCTTCCCCTGCCTACCTGTAGCAGCTACAGGCGATGGCGTTCTTGGGATGGTAAAGCACAACACCCTACTGAAGTAGCAGAAAAAGTTTCAATGACCCAGGAAACACGCAGTGACTGGGAACAGCCCAAAGACAGCACCAGTACAGAATGGAAACGTGAAGGATCTTGCATCTGATCTGGGTGGCTTCAGTGAGAGGTCTTAATTACCTGGGATTATTCCTCGTTTTTTCCAGGGTTTGGGCTTCCTCTTCCGAGCTCCTCTGCTGGCTTTGTAGTGGCAGGCTGTCATGCAGGTACCAGCAGATCTGCGTCAAATCCATGTGCAGCAGCTTTGCTGGAACCAGGATCTGGCCCAGAGGGCCCAGGGCAAGTCCAGCCTGGGACCAGCAGCAGCCCCAGCATCGCTGGGGTTTCTCTGCACGGGCATCGTGCACTGCAAGGAAGACAAGCCCTCCCCTACGCATGGTTGGGATGGAGGGGCTGAAGAAGGGCGCTTTGTCTCCTTGATCCCAGAGGAGTTTGCACGTGGGGACAGCCATGTCAAGCATGTGGTTGTGGGCACCAGAGCTGCACTTTGCTTGCGTTGCATGGTGGAGTGGGAGGGCGCAGATGGGGAATCAGGATGTGGTCCTCCCTGCCATGCGTATCTCCCGTAGTGCCAGTGGGACAACAGTGTCACACGCTTTGCTTTCCTGTTATAAACAGGCCTGGATGCACCTTCTTTAATTAATGTTTGGGTAGCCCTAGCAAAACACCATGTAAATGGACTTCAAGCAACATGTTCGGTTCAAGCACATCCAGACACCAAGGTACTCGGGTGCCATTTGGTCTGCTCTCAGAGCCGGACATGTTAGACCTCCCCAGACTATGGCAGATCTCAGATTCAGCTCTGGAGACAAATTTCAGGGCCCAACCAGTTCAGCATTTAGTTTCAAGTCCCCTAAGCCACAGTTTCCAGTGCTATGCTGCCATTCAGCTGGTGGGAAGGACTCTGAAGGCATCCAGGCTATGCCACTGAACGATTTGAGAGCTCTGGCATCCAAGTCTTGGCCCCAGCCAGGACAGTCTGTAACCAGGGCTTGTCTGGTGGGAGCAAAAAATTGAGATGATCATGAATTTGCCCCCATCGATCAGCACCTTCCTTCAGCCACTGGCCAGGCAAAAATCATTTCAGAGGTGCTGGCAGCCAGCCCCAGGCACCCATGTGCAGGGCTGAGCGGCCGCTGATCGCCTCAGCTTGTTAATCCGCCCACACGTGCCACGCATCTCCTCTTCAGGAGCTCCCAGCTGCTTTTGGTGCCTGGCAAACCTCCCATGTCCACCCTTCCCTCCCTCCTCCTCTCTAAGCACCTGCTTTCCGCAGCACGGGAGGGAGCGGACGCCTGCCTCTCCCCTTCTCCCCAATCTTCATGCGGTGCAGGTCCCGATCCCCAGACATGTCTCCCCAGCTGAAAGCAAGAGACAAAAGGGACCTGCCTCGAGCATGGGCCGTGCATCAAGCTTGGACATCTCCCCTACTATTCCCACGCTCCCCGCACTGCTGGACCCTTGCCAGCCCTCTCGTGCTGTCCCACCCAGACCTCAGAGTCATTCCCGACCCTGCTGCTTGTGCCCCACACGGATCTTTCCTCCTCCTGGCGTCTGCAGCTGCTGGCGGAGGCAGGGGGGGGGATCTTGCAAAGTGCCAATTTGTGATGGGCTGTCACGGGAAGGAGCCAAAAATGCTGAGACTCACCCTGCTTGCCTGCCTCCAGACGCCCAGCTACCCTCCCTGGCAGGGGTGGGCATCTTCAGGAGCAGGTCAAACCTCCTGAGGGCTGAGCCAGATCCGGATGTTGCCTCTCCCTTATTGCTGACTGGAAAAATCAAGTCTATGATGATGCTAGTCCTAGTGACTGAGCATCGTCGTGGTGATGCTCTGGTGCAGCTGTGTTTGCTGGTGAGGTGAAACAGTCCACCCGCCTGTCCCCCTCCTTCCTCCCCTCCCTGCATGCCATGCTGGTGGCTGCCACTACTGAAACCAGTAGCCATGCCTTCTCTGGAAAAAACAAGAATGTGATTGTTCAATCCGGCACGGCCAAAACAGTCCTCATAAGAACAATCCCTTGTCAGGAGTGCTTGTGACAACCTTGGGCAGAAGCTGCTGACCCTCCCCAGCAGCGCCAACAGAGCCCTACTCCTGCAGAAATCCCAAAAATCTTGCCCAAACCTTGCCTCCAGCACTCAGGACCTGGTGCCGGGCAACACCTCCCACCCAAACTGGAGTCCCAGAGCAAGATTAAACCATCACATCCATTAGGATGCCAAAAGCAGGGAGTCAGGAAGCGCCCTTGGCCGTGCCTGCCCACGCTCAGCTGCATACCCCCAAACATCACTCATGCTCTGCACTGGGAAATGATCCCTCTGGGAGCTCCTCCGTGTATTTTAGGATTTTTCTCTGCTTGCAAGGACAGAAGCAGTGCTTGGGCCAGCTCTGTGACTGCTTCCTCATCTGATGTCACACCACCGCCATAAGGTCCTCATCCAGCTGCATCAGGCAGTGGCGGTCCACAGCCCCTGTCCAGGCAAGCAAAGCAGGGGCTTGTACCAACAGCCAGCAGTGAGAAATGGTGCTTCCTTCCCCCTGTATTTACCCCCTGTAAACAAAAGGCAAACACGTGTTTAAAAAAACAAACTGCAGGGGACCAGGCGGCATCTCTGTGTCACCGTGTCAGCTCTCGCAGGGCCCACAGCAGCACCACCAAGATGACAGCCATCCAGAGGAGGAGCAGTCAGCCCCCCGTGAGGGCGGAACAGCAGCATCAGCCTGACCCGCGAGCCTCCAAGGCCTGCTTGGCTCTTGATAAGCATCAGCTTCCCACACACAACTCCTCTCCTTTTCCAAGAGTCTCATCACGAATCTGAGTGGCTTCACGACTGATTTAACTTTTGCAACAAACTAACTGGGAGGTGAATGTTATCTCACGCAAGAGATAAGGGCACGTTGACCGAAATCATGCAGAAAGCCTGCTATAAAAGAAGAAAGAGAATTTAAAACTGTAGAGCCCTGGTTGCCTTTGTTAGTCGCAGACAGAGGCGGCTTTACTCCAGGTGGGAGTGCAGCTGAACCCTCTACAAGCCATTTCTCACCTGGGCACCTGTTAGGAGCCTGTCTTGTTTAACCGCCCCGTGGCTGTGGCAGAAATGAGAAGATGAAGCTTGCTACCTGGTAGCAGCGTAATGTTTGCAATCCTGGGTTAAAATGAGGCTTTTTAAAATAAGCAGGCTGGGAGAGTGGAGAGGGGATAAAAGGCAATTGCGTCCTTTGGAGAAACAGAAGTCTGAGTTTCTTACTCCTCTGGGATTTGGCGCAGGGACCAAAGGCAATGTATTTGATCCACCTTGCTTTGTCCATAGCCTCGTCTCCCTGCATACCCACCAGCATGAAAGCTGATGAGAGCCGAGGCTCAGCTCTTCCCTGCTGAGAATCTGCTGGTGGTGCCCGAGGAGCATCCCCCTGCGAGCTGAGCCTGGCTTTGGGTCCCAGCAGGCGCAAGGATCTCATGCTTGCTCCCAGCACCTTCCTTTTCCCTGCACCTGGCACCTTCCAGCACCTGGCGCAGGGGAAGCCCCATGACCGCTGGCAGCCCTCTGGCCACCTCTGCTTGTCGCTTTCTGGCTGCACGGACAACAAATACAACATATCCTGGAGGGGAGGAATTCCTGACCCAATTCCTGACCTACCGTCCAACTTCTGGCTCGAAGCATATCTCGCTGCGCTGGCAATGGGGATAACAACGTGGCAGGAAAAAACTACGCTGGAAACAACGTGTGTGTGTGTGGGATGAGGCGGGGAGAGGAAGAAGTGGTGTAAGGAAAAGGAGGAAATGTTACAGCGAGCCAAATGAGACTCCAGGGAGAGGTCACCTTCAGGTACCAGTGATCTGGCCAAGCACAGACTTCAATTTGTTCTCTGAAGAGAAATAAAGGCATGCTTTGCTCCGCCCATGGCCCAGAGAGCCTTGGGAATGAACCCATCTATTGCCCTCTCTTGGAGCCAGCCCTGGTCCTACAGGGATAGTTTTGCCATCCAAATGCAGCTGGGCAAGAGTGGGAGAAAAAATTAAACCCACTGTGTGCTTTTTGGTGCCCCAGCAGTTGAAGACCCAATCTGACATCTTAAGGGCACCTAAACTCCCCCCAAAGCCTGGCTACACCCCGGAAAATTCAAGCCTCACCTGAGTGACAAGTTTGGGCAGCCGAACCCCACAACTCTCATTTTTAAGCATCCGGCACAGACACAAAAGACATCTGTGGTCCAGGCAGCCTGTTTTTGTAATGTCTTTTTAATAGTACAGAGATTTTCTAGTCCATCAGGAGAGGCCAAGAGAGGCACCACAGGGCTGGCTGGAGCTCTGGCCCTGACACAGCGGGAAGATAACCGAGTGTCTGACTTCAAAGCCGAGTGCTGGCTCGAGGACAGCCCCTTGTGACCTCCAGACAATTACAGCACCCGGAGCCAAAGGCAGAAGCTCTGCCCTCGCTGCAGCAACAAACACCCCCCCGGGCAGAGCGGCTACGGAGGGGAAAAGCGCCAGATTTAGCCAATGTTGGCTAATGACAACTGAGTTTCTCACCCGTGGGACAGGTTTGGGTTTCATGGGCAGGGGTCCAAGGGGTAGCTGGCACCTTTTCTGCGCACGGTCTACGCTGCCGGGCACAGAGGCTCCCACTGGATTTACTCTCCCGCAGCCCCGCTCCAGCACCTCAGCAAACCCAATGCATGGTGAGTTTCTCTCATTCTCACCCAAAAAGAAGCCTGCAAATGTGTCTTGGAGCCTTATCTNTTTTAGTTAAGCAAGACGGACAGCTGGAAAAATACATTTCAAGAAGCATGAAGAAGGATTGATAAGGGTCCTGGAATGAATCCAGCTGGCGCAGACTGCAGCGTGCCCTGCATGTACACGGGGTCCGTGCTGTCTGAGCAGCTGTGGATGGGAAGCAAACCCCTCCGGCCCCAGGGTGGGAAATACTTGGAGTGAGCAGCTAGGCCAAAATCCCAATCCCTGCAGCTCAAAGACCAGCTAGCCAGCGGGACGTATTCCAGAGCATTCGCTTAAATAGTACCATGAGCGTTTTAACTTGAATAAATCTTTGCTTGTAAATTAAAAAAAAAAAAAAAAAATGCAATGCCACAGCGGTTCTGTGTTTGTACCGCTGTTTAGCAGTATGGCAACCGTCCAGAGCCTGGGCAGCGGAAAGCCTTCAAGGAGACAGAGCGATGTTATTTCTTCTGGATTTCCCCTTCCAACAAATCCTGCCTAGGAAACTCCCTCTGGGAAAGGGAGATCTCAGTCTTTAACGCCTTTCTGACCTTCCCAGCATCCATTTTGACAATGTTGCTCCAACATTAGTCCTAAATTCACCCTCTGATTTCACATAAGCTGCCAAGGAAACCCATTGGGTGGTAGCTTTGGCACTCTCCTGGTCAGGGACAGATGACTTTTTGGAAGTGCTAAATCTCTAAAGGACTTAGCTCCCTTTACAATATTTTATAAAATCAGGTCATCTTTCCTATCACCACAGCTCCCGGTTTTTAAAAACAAGGAGAAAGGCTTCACCCGTTTCCCCCTAACCAGGAATGAAATGGGAAAACATGCTCCCCAGAAGACGTCATCAAAACACAGAAAAAAATTTTTCCTGAAGCATTTGGATAACGGAGAAATGTTTCAAAAGCCCTCCCATGCCTAAGGAGTTTCTAAAGCCCAAAACAAAACAAAATCCAGCTGACCAGATGCCAAGTTCAGATTCTCGAGTTGTCTGCCCAAATCACCACTGACCGTAAAATACATTTTACTCTGGGGAAATGCTTGGTTCTCACCGACACACAGCCGAAAGTCTCTGCTTAAGAACTGAGGGTTTTAGACCTGCACTGGACCCAGCTCCGAGATTCAGCTCAGCCTGAAGCCGACCTGCCACACGCTTCACGCTCCCCCATTGGTGCTGGGGACACTGGTTAAATGAGTTTGCAGTGGAAATGCAAGCCCCGGTGGCCTCCCAGTCAGCCTCACGCTCCCAGCTATATAAAGACCTTACTTTTTTAGAAATAACTACGCTGCTGGTGCCCTAGACTGTTTGTTGCCTAATTCAGGTAATAGTTTCTCTTTGTTTACTTAAGATTAGGTAGGCTCTTTCATCCCAGTCTCCAGATTGTTTAAAGGGGAAATAGTACCTTTCTGCTTGTTTTTTCTTTTTTTTTTTTTTCTTTTTTTAAGGCTTTCTGCATGGGGACTCAGGGTGCTTGGGGCAGACATTCCAGAGATGGTCCCTCTCACCATCCCAGTCTCTTCCAGAGCCCTGTGTTGTACTGACCTGTCCCTCATGCATCCGTTTTCCTAAGTGATGCAAAAGACTTTGGGATTTTGAGAAAATACCCTCAGCACGCAGTCTGCAAACTTGCTCTTCTCGCTCATGGGAAGCGAAAGGATTCCTTCCCTAAGAGAAAGAGAGACTTATAGTTTTGGTTCAAAACCCACACTAAATGAGCGCCTTCCAGAGAATGTCCTTGACATCTGGTTTTAAACGCGTGTTAATGAACAAGCCAATGCCTCCAAGCAAAGTCACGGCTCCCAGAAGAACATTTTAATCATTAACCACAAAATACGCGATTTCCCTGCAGTTTAGAAAGCAGGGCTTTAGATGGAGGTAACGTTAAAGGCCACCAGGATATGGGCGCAGCTCTGGCGTGCCTGGAGAGCAGTGAGCAGGGACCACTCACGGACCATCCATGTATTTGCTTTGGTCGCCTGAGGGTGTTTTTCCCCTCCCAGCTACTGGTCTGCAGCGAGGACAGGACCGGACTCTCTACCCATCCCATGAGGACTTTGGGTTGGTCTCTTTCCTACCCCAAAAAAAAGGTTTCTCACCTGGATTCCTCTTACCATCCCATTTTAACCAAAAGCATACAGACATTGCTGGGCAGGTCTGAAGTTCAGGTTGTTTTCAGATCCTCACCACGGTTTTACACGGAGGAGGGAGGGTTCAGGTCAACCCCCACATGAGCTCACAAAAAACTCATGAAGTTTTTAATCAAGGCGTCCCCAAGCTAATTTGTTTCTAATATTTCTGTATTTGAATGTTCAGATGGCCTTGTGCAAGTGCCAGCTAGCTACATTGTGGTGACCCTGGAAGGCAGAGCTTGCTTTGATTTTCTTAAGACCGAGGAGAGGGGAGCCAGCGGGAGCTGGAAGCACAGAAGCCATGCTGGTGGCTTGCCTTGCAAGGACACTGCCCCACTGACAGCCCTGCGTCTGTATCTGCTGCCCCACAAACAGCCTCACCGCACACACAGAATGTTTGCTTTCTAAGACTGAAGCCAAAATCAGTCACTGAAAAGGACACCCAGGACCCGAATGGCCGGGAAAGAGAGAGGTTTGGGGTTTTTTTGATGTGTATGTTTGTGTGTACACAGGACACATTGAGCCAGCTCAGCAAACAAACTGGTGCCATCAACTGGAAGTACCCAGGGTTTCCAGCAGCGGGAAGGGAAAACTGGCACTGAACAAAAAGCCAAGTCTGCAGCCATCGGAGGGCACGCAGGAGCTGAATGAAGACCAGATTCGGGGTCACTGGGCCAAAAATGTTCTTTGTCTTTTCTCATCTGTTTGCAGAGCTTCTGCAGTCCTTTCCCCACACTTTAATGCAGAATCCAAATAACTTTCTCCTGGCAATAGGAGGCAGGGCTGAACAGCATCTCAGGAGCTAGTAGGTGCCTGCAGTCTTCATGGAAATCCTGATGTAATTAAAATACAGATGCATTAACCAAAAGGGCAGCGATCAGCATATGGTCTCCTGCTCTGCATTGGCAGGAGGTCAAGGTTAAGCCAAGAAATCTGTAATTTATCTAGGACTTGAGGTGAGAGCTCTATAAAAATAACCTTTCCCCTTCTGAGTGACATCCTCATCTTCTGTGGTGGGGTTAGAAATCCTACACAAAGGGCAGCTGGCCTTTATTTGAACTGCCCGTTCCTGTGACTCGGCCCTTCATTCTTCAGGGAGGACATAGGGAAAACCACTGAATTCACTCCCAGTGACCTGAAAGCAGCCAGGAACTGTAGGCAGAGCTTGAGCGCAAAGGGTTCCCCTGGGGAAGGAGCAGAGTCAGGACTGGCAAAGCTATGTTGCAATTTCTGGGACAAAAAAAAAGTGTCAATAAGCTATTAACCCACTGAACTCCAGCTACAACAAGGGGATAAACCAAGCAGGAACACTGAGCCCTACTGGATCCTGAGTCCTGCTCCCTCAGGTCAGGTTCCGGTGAGCACCAGTTACAGCAATTAAAATCGCTTCTTTAAGCAGCTCCACCCACTGCTGCTTCAACTGGAAGCATACCAAGCTCCACAGGATCATCTCTAGGCTCTGTTGGCTCACTGGAGATAGATAGGCTTTTGAAGCCCATGCTTCCTACACCTCCTGCCCAGTGCCTTTGCAACTTTACACATGTATCTTGAGCCCAACACAGCAACGCATTATATTCTCAGAGGCCAGCAAGCTTGTACTCGCAGAGCATTCAGTTTTGCCAGAGACCATACAGTGGTGCAATAATAGCAGCCTTCCAAAATAAAGCTAGTTCGATGTGTGCACATTGCCAGGTTTATGCTGTTGTACCACTGAAGGAATCCATGACGCACAAGCACACTGGAGCTAAGGTTACTCCTAGAGTAAAATATTCAGTGAGAACAGAAAGCAATTGTCTTACAGATTTGGTCAAATCCTTGCCAAGATATCTGGCACATATGCCCCATCCCTGGAAGTGTTCAAGGCCAGGCTGGATGGGCCTTTGATCAGCCTGGACTAGTGGGAGGTGTCCCTGCCCATGGCAGGGGGGTTGGAACTAGATGATCTTTAAGGTCCCTTCCAACCCAAACCGTTCTGTGATTCCATGATTGCACAGTTCAGAGATGACTTAGACTTGACATGGGAAGGCTGAAGGTCCTGAAGGCAGGGTGAACCTGCTTGTTGTGCTGAAGGCAAGGGTGCTAAAATGTGTGTGCTGCCCAATACAAACCCGTACTGGAAATGGAGATGAGTCCAACTGAAAAAGGTACATCCAGAGGCTTCAACTCATAGTTGAACTCTGAACGCTCAAGTCTCTCCCACACATGACGATAAAAAGGGAACATTACCAGGAAGCATGAGATCTGAGATATAAATTCTTTGAAACTGTTAAACATTTCAGCGTTGTTTGGTTTCTTTGGATTCTGTATTACTACATCTAGCAGCAAGTGGAAGCAAGAAGCCTAGTTTGGGTGTCTGAAGAAGTGAGGATGTTGGTGTCCCCTTCCTCAGGCCATTCTCGCCTAGAGGACCTTTCCTCGAGATCCCCACTCCAGCATCGCAGGTTCATTTGAAAACCACGCTCTTTTGTCACCAGCTCTTACGCAGTGCAAAGCTCAAAGGCTGGGAGGCTGCGAGCTGTGAAGCAGCCAGGCAAAGGCCGAAGCGGTATGAGCTGGAGATGGGGGAGCCCCTTCCCTGGAAGGTCCACACTGCTGTGTTGCCACCTCACTCCGGCACAGAGCATCAACCTATGGTGGCCTGGAGGGGCCCTGGCAGAGCAAGGCCCTGAGCATGCCCAGTGAGCAGCTGTGATTTATGCAACAGGGGCATTTGTACAACCGCTATTTACAGTGTCTCCAGTTTTGTCTTTCTTTTCTGCCCCTTCCTCTTTTTGGGTTGTCTCTACTTTCTTGGGAAGTGAGAACACAAATTGTGACACAAACGGTGGTTTCATATATAACACAGTTGGAGCAGGCAGCCATGGAAACTACTGCTAAGGTATGACTTAATAGTTCTTATTTTGTCTTCTTTTGATTAAATTGAACAGTAGAAAGGACCGTAAGCATGAGATCCACCTGCTTCTCAGGAAACATCCTTACCTCTCGGTTACTCAGTACTTTCATAGGTGTAGAATTACCTGTTTGTATAAATATTTTGTAAAAGCCTGCATATTTATAAATAAACCTAGCAAAAAACATAAAAAACCCCCAAAACTAGGTGGGGGGCAGTCAGAAAGAAAAACAAATGCAGCTGTTATGGAAAACTTCTATTTTACTTTAGGTTGTTCACACTTTCAAACTGGAATGAAAAGATCTCGGAACGAATGTCAAAAAACTGAAGTTTGAATCTTGAGTCTTCATCCAAACATAATCCAATGTAAATGAGTGGTCTGATTTATTTTATTCCTAAAGAGGAACTAGTATTTTTCCAAACAACTTTACCAAGGGATTTATGAAATGATCATTTTTTCATTACATCTGTAGCCTTCTAATTAGACTTTCATTCTGAAGTGAATTTTTAAGACCTGAGACATTATACACCATCCCCTGTAATCTCTTCCTGAGGAAATTATTGTATTATTTAATACTCTTTGTGTTGGGTAATTACAGCAGGCTTCCTTCCTCCTTTCCATTCCTTGTTCTCTTTATTTACACCTGCAGTAGGCTCATATGGCCACAATCTCTGCCGACTTCCAGATTCAGCGAGATGCAGCAAGAAGAGAGAAGAACACAGGCTCGGTGGGACAGTTCAGCAGCGAAGATTTGGGTTTTTAACACAGAAGCTGCAACGCCCTTTCCTTCAGTATACATAGTCAAGGCAAATACAGCATGGCAGCTTCCTCGCAGGCTGCAGAAGGAAGTGCAATGGCAGGGAGAAAAAAAACCACACGCAGAGGAAACAAGAGAGTTCCCGGTTGGCAAACACCGGAGCAGAGGTCAGCAAATGTTTGGGGTGAGTGCAGGCAGTGCTTTTTCTTTACCCAACCAGAGGTTAAGCATCCTGCTAGGTGGGAAGATCTCTGTCTCCAAGGCAGGACGCAGGCAACTGGTAACATTTCGACCCTCTTCAGGGCTCATAGCTTTTGGCTCTGCTGTTTTCCCAACGTGGTGGGAATTGGCACCTTCTCATGCATGCCCTCACAGGATGCCGGAGCTCCTGAGCTCTGCTGTGTGCCGTGTAAATCCTGCCACTGGGCCACTTCAGACAGTAGTTGCCAGCCCTGACGTCACAGCACCTCAAAAGTTGTGGGCTTTGAAAATTGGGAAGGATGGCTGACTCCCAAGTCATATTTTACTTCCATAAGAGCGGAACAATGAACAAAAGTATCACACCCTAGGACTGGCAGCAGTGGCAGCGTTTGTAAGGCTTTCTGAGAAGTTATTTGTCCAGCACACTGGGCCGGGATGCGACTGCTGTGTGCTGTTCCTGGCTCTGCCAGAGACCACCTGTGGCCTGTGACACATCCCGTCACCTCCACTCACCCTCCCGCCTTTCCTAAGGCCATTCCTCAGCCAAGCACTTCAGGGCTGCACCACTCCAAGGCTCAAACCAACTCCTGGTCCAGGATGCTTTCTCCTAAGGCAGGGTTCAATGTAATCTTAGAAGACAGACTGGACTGCAGGCTTTAGTGGACGATCCCTATTTAAGGAGACTGGCAAATACAAATCATATATACACACACGTACGCAGCTTTGTTTGCATGTTATAATACAATTGCACTTAATGCTGAGTCAGTAGGAACTCTGCATACTTTAAAAATGGAAGCCATAAAAAGTGAATTTCACATCAGGAAAAAAACCAAGTTGCCCATTTGCTCATGATCAGCTTTGTTGCCTAGGTACCAAGTACAGTAGCTCTTTTTTGGTCCCTGCCAGGGCTCTGTAAGTGCATGCTGTATTTTATTTCAGTCCAGAACCATTACCGCTATTTATTCATCTCTGGTGAAATGCTCCATTTGCTGCTTCACGCGGACCCAGCCTGGCCTCAGAGACAATCCTGCCTGCCTGTTGAGGGAGCTTGCCCAAGGCTGCCTCAAGGATCTTTCAAGGAAGGATTTGAATTCTTAAAAGCCTTATTGTCTTTGTAAGGCACAGCAAACAGTGCTTCGCTTCTTCCTCCTACCTGCTTTTCTGCAAGCCACTGGAACAACGCAGGGCTGTGCTGCGGCTGCCTGGCAGCTCCTTGCACTGGCTGGGTATCACGGAGATAGCTGGATTCCGGTGGAGAAACAGCAGCAGGATCTATTGACTTCTGGCTGCTGGACCCGTGGTGTTACTGACACTGAAAAGCTGTGATAATTTGCTGAAGACGTGGTCTGCAAAGAAGACAAGCTGGTATCTTGAGGCATCAGCAGATTCAGTCGCTGTGATTTAACACGGCATCACTCATCAGCTGAGCCTCCGGAACCCACAGCATTGCAGTCGTAAAGCAGAACACATAAGCTCAGAGGTGCTGGTGCTTGGGCTAAGGACAGTCAATTTTCTTCATTCTGAGAATTAATTTATTTGCTGTCTCCTCTCTTTGCGAGTCAGAAGATGCATTCTTCACTTCCCATTTTTACAGATTCTCACAGAATTAAGCTAGGTTCTTTTCTTCCCACCATCACGTCTAGTCAGTGAGCTCCAGGAAAAATCAGGTCCCTGGACAACATGGCTGCAAGCCCCAGTGCCCATATGGGGTTTCCGCAGCCATAATCAGCTAGGATAAATCATTACATCCATCTGAAGGAGTGAAACCCAGCTCATTCTATTTAAGCTGCAGTGCTACCTCAGCCAAGTTAATAGGGAGGAAAAAGCAGAAGTTCTTACTGATACTAGCAGATTTAGAGACACACAGACAAAGCTGATCTCCAAAGTAACATTTTCAGGTTATTGCTTTTCCGAACACTATGACACCTCAAAGAGGAATGCCAAACAGCCGTGGTGAATTCTTCCTGCTAGCTTCTCCAGTGCTGAGGAACAGGGATTTTCCAAGGTAGCTTCTGACCCTTAAGCGAAGAAGCCTGGCAGTACAAAACCAACACAGTTCTCAGAAAGTAACTAACTGGTGAAAATACTGGTAATAATACTGGTAATCTCAGTTTCTCCCCACTCTGGCAAATAACCATGCATTTGGTTGAAAGACCAAGAGTCATTATGTTGGGCGCAAAGGCTGCTCTTGCTTTTCACCACTGCTGTCGGGAAACACAGAGCCTGTTTCCTGACAGATGACCCACAGGCAATTTGCACCAAGCACGTGTGGGCAGGGGAAAGACTTTGCTCCGGCAGAGGCAGGAACTGTGTGCTTGCACACTGCCTAGCCTCCCGCTGTTGGCCAAGGACACATAGGGACCGAGCTGCCAGGCCCTCTTCTTTTTCCTGGCATATAGAATTGCTCAGTCCAAGCAGATAAATCTGATGTGTCTATAGATTGTGGCCCTAATAGTTCCATAAGAAGGGAAGCATTTGATGCTCCGTCTCTTGCACCAGAATCAAAATACCTGAAAACAAGCACCTGCAGGTATTAAAATCCACCTCTCCCCTCTTTGTATCAAATACTGTAACTGTCTAACTAGGGATGCTAGTACAGTATTTCACAATGAGGACTCAATTACTCAAGTACTCAATTACAAACACCCTAGAACAGAGGAGAAGCACCAGCGTCTCACATTGGTGTTGAGCAAGATCTGAGGGAGGGCATAGCAGATTTGTCTTCATGTCCTCTTGCAGCAGATCCCAGAACAAAGTCTCTTACAGCAGTACAGAAACTACTGCTAAAGCGTTTCACTTCTATATACAAGCACATACATACCACTAGATGAGAAACATACACACAATCCCTGACGATTTACACATCATACCACTCAAATGGAATTTTGCAGGCTGAGATCCTTAACAAGCTGTAGTGGGACATTTTCCCCTAAGTCTGAGCATTCAGATTTTCACCTTACATAAATGCCTATAGGAGCGACGGGGGTACACCCTAGACTGTGCTGATCACCCACTGAATCACCTCCAAGTGGCAGCTGAGACTAGCTGTCTGGCTAGACTAGCCATAGCTTCCTTTAAAAGGAAAAGGTTGTTTTGTTGAGTTTTTTTTTTTTTTTAAACTCTTACATCAAGCCACCTTTTCACCAGTTAATAGCAGTGACTTGTGAGGCAACATGGAAATAAAACCCAGCAGAGTTTCAAGAAAGAGCTCAAGCACTAGTTGTATTTACAAATCAACTGAAAAGAGGATTAATCAGTAGTTTTAAACTGCCTTTATAAAAAACAAATCAGATTGACCATAGCTATTTTGAAGTTAAAGAATGAAGAAGTGTTACAACTACATTTATATTAAGTCTTATGAATATGGCTTCACGAGACAATATCCCATTACAGAAGTGCCGATAAATTTAAATAGCTGCTTGCTCAGCTTTTAAGTCCGCTTTAACATTCAGGGACTACGAGCAAGAGAAGACTGTGCTCCAGTTCCAGTTTGTCTACTGAAAGTTCTCAGTTCTCAAAGAAAATTTAAAGAACTTGCCCTTATTAGGCAAATCTACCAAAAAAAAAAGTCATACCAGGAAGAGACTAAAGCATTGCTCTCTGCTCCTTGGTTTTGACTTACCTGTATCCCCACTAAGCCTGCTACACAACACCTGGGCGATTCCTACCCTCTTTAAAACAAGTTTACATTACAAGAGATACAAGATGGAGCATGCTGGGCTTTCCTTCAGGGCCTTTCCTTCCCCTCACCCTCAGAAATCACAGCAGTAATGTACAACTGCAGCTCTGGGACTTACCTGAAGCAGTCTTGCCAGGGAACTTTATAGCTTAATTTCCTCTCAGAATTTAACGAGAGCCATCTCACCTGTAAGAAAGGGCTTCACCTCTGATGCGACCTTTTATTACAGTTAGTGCTACTGTGACCGAGTCTCCTTCCCTTTTTGGTTTTACTGTGTGCAATAGTACCTGTTAAATGAAGACTTCAATGACCTAGAGAAATCACCTGGCTATTCATACGACACATACTTCATCTGCTGTGCCAGTAAGACTCAGTATATGCTAGTAACTTCTACCTTTATTTTTAGGGTAGTTAACAGGACAGATACAGTAAAGTGTTTAAACCTAAACCTCTTCCCACCTCTAAAACTTTATAACTCTTCTTCTGTCTACTTGTCATCACTTGCTTTAACTGCCTTTCTTCCCCACGCTTTCTAACAGTATTCAGTTACACAATAAATGCTAAAGATGCATTTAAGTAGAAGCTATATCCTGTAGTATTGAGCCTAAAGTTTAAATTAGTCTGCCTTGAAGATAAGAAAGTATGTCCAGCACAGATTCAGGACAGAAACAGCATCTATTTTATCCTGCAGATATAACGAAGACTTAAGAACTATGATGTTTTTAAGTGCTTTATATTTATTATAAAGAATTAATAATTAAGCATATGGAAAATGATTCTCTATACTAGAGAATAAAATGACAGCTTTTACAAGTTATGCTATACAGTACATGAAAGGCTGCACACTTTTTCAGCTGCTTGAAACAGTATTTGCTATACAAGTGAAAAAGGGTAGACTTAGAAGTTTATTATTTATAATACAGTGTGTTAGAAAGCACAAACAAATAACATTCAAAATAAACAAGTTCTCAAAAATCTAAAGAAATCTTTAGATGACATGTACACAGATTATACTCAAGTTTCAATATACATGTTATTGTTCCCCACGAGATGCTCCACTTTACTGGATTGCTGGAACATGATGAAAACTGAAGGTGCAAGAAAAGCACCTCCCAAGCCACATAAGCATTGGATGGGCAGAACAGCAATTTCCTGAAGTGTTCTCCACAGTCTTTGGCTCTACTATTTCTTACAGCCATATACTGTGGCAACACAAGAAGAGAGATGGGATCCAATTACAAGTATTGTCAATGCCAATCCAGTTATCTGGGGAGTTGCTAGAGCAATTCAAGGCACTCTTCCCAGTGCTGCCAGCCCACAGAACCCCCTGTGCAGGACACAGCATTTTGAGAGAACCAGGCTGGGCTAAAGCATGTTCTTGAAGGACATGGAATGAACAGTTCAAGACAAACTCCTTCAGAATGGCCAGTTCAAAGTCCATTCATACTTCACAGGCACACCAGCTTAAGAGAAACATTCATGTATATGTAGGTAACACTTGAAAGCATAGCGCTTCAATGTGTTTAGTTGCTTTACGGTGAAAGTGGTGTAACGTATCAGCAGCTTTGAAGATAGTGTTCATGGGGCATGTTGAACCTACTCTCACAGTAAGATTTTAAGCCTACTTCACAGTTTAACAGTTGTCTCTGCTTTTCTTTCTCATTAAGAGGCAGTGTCTACAATGCATCATCTTTTACAACTGTTCCGCTTACAACATAAGCCATAATGCCAACACCCCCATAGAAAACGTACTCACAGTAACACTGTTTGCTCTGATGTGTGTGGTATTGACACTTAATTGTAAGCTTCTTCCATAATATAAAATACCTTATAGAGCAAAAAAAGATTTAAAGATATTGCACTGTTGTATTTTACTTTTGCCTCCCAATCTCATTCCAAGTATTTATGAAACTGTAAACAAGTCATTTTTATACAGTCTTCTGTACTGTACACCAGTGTTCCAAGGAACTGGAATTCAGTGACACCTTCGTTAGAGATACAGTAGCCTAAGCACAGTGTAAATTCTGTCCAGCTGCCCTCTTTGTACAGTAACCAACAGGCCACTCCTCCCACATTCACACCTTCAGCTTCCTCTTCTGATCAAAGTATGCATCAAATCTGGATAACGCATATTCCTGGAGAAATAAGGGACATTCAGTACTCAATGCAGTAAACACAGCTGAGTTCGCTTATTTGGGATGGGAAAGCATAATGAAGGTATCAACTGTGTTACCTTCCTAACCCATCATCTCAACGCATTAATTAGCTCTATTTGGGAAGGATAATCTCTCCAGAGGTGTTCTTGCCTCTTAGATTTCCTCCAACCTTATTTCAACTCTAACACTATTAGCTGCTGCCAGCATGTCAGAAAAAAACCAAACCAGGAACTAAAAAAAGTCAGGATTTCACTAAAAAGGATAGCTTCTGCAGCACTTCCTGCAGGATATTCAGTGTACCTGAAAGTTATATCACTTTACAGTACACTAAGCATGTATCAAGAGTTAGACTGATCCATTTCTCAAGTACAAGCAGCTCCCCAGCATTGATACTGTTGCACACGGAATATAAACATGTTGTTAACACATGCACTTTGACTACTCAATTTCCAAATTCACACTTACTGCATGCTAGCTTCCCTCTTGCACATGATCTCTTATTGCAAAGAATCACTTCACTGCACGGCATCATCCCACTGCAAGGCCTGACACATAGGGCTATAGTCTCTCTATGTAACAATGGGGAGAATTTCTGAAGTTTTGGGGATTTTAGATGTTCTTTAGATTCTTAAGAAAAGAGCACAAACTAGTAACAAATTGATTTTAAAAAATTTACTCCACCCACAAGATATTAGTTGCTGTGAGACGCCATTTCATTTACTTTCTGATAATGCATCACAGGTTACTTGAGAGTATACATTTTTAATTACCTGAAACCATAATTAAATAACTTACCAGGTAACCAAACTCAATGGATGAGATCTTTGCTTGTATAATAGACCACAGACCCCAGAAGAAATGTGATGCAAGGGCAAACCTGAAATTACAAAGCTATGTTTATTGAAATACCCAGCTAAATCACAACACCTTATTTCAATAGTATTCCCCAGTTTGGGGATGTCCACGCCTTTTCTTTAACTATGACTCTTTAATAATAATTCCATTAGCTTCCCCACAGAGTAGTATTTTGTTTACTCCACTAATACATACCGTATACCACACATCTAAAGGTTACAACGAACAGATTTTTCTTCGCCACATGTAAATTGCTTAGAATCTCTCTTGGCTGAAGTTTCTCCAGCTAGTGAGGTATACAAGTATAGGTGGAAGTTTCAAGATACAGTTATGAAAGACAAGTTACCTGTTAACTTCTATCAACACTTCTTCTTCTAGTTTGGACTTCTCTTCATTGCTCAGATTTTCAAAGCCATCATGGAATGCAGACAAGTAACGGGAGATAAAATGGAGCTGGAAGGCAAGTAAACAGAGTTACAACTCTTCATCTCAAGACATATTTTCTTCTTTCAGAATTAGACAGGACTTCTAATAAGTTGTCGTTTTTTTCCAAACAACAACAGTGCTGGAGTTAGCTTTAAGATTAATGGTTGTTTTACTAATTGCTTGGAAGTCTGGTTTAAGAAAAGCCATAATATTAGGACAACACATGACATTTCACTACTGCCAACTAATTTCACAGCTGCAACCAACAACTACTGGACTTTGTGGTGGACAGCTACATAGCATATAGTAAATCCTGAATACCTATTATGACATTTCTATGATTTTTAAAGCAAAGCTAGTCGGGATTACAGGAAATGGAAGTCATGGACAAAAGGTCTTGGGACAATAAGTCCAAAACAGAATTTGAAAACAGAGTTAAGATTTGAAGACTGTGAACACTGGCATTTTATTATGTCTTATGCGCCTACCTGTTGCTGCTTTGTAGGATATTTAAGAACACTAGCTGTGAAGAATGGGTACTTCTCATATGTGTAATCATACATCCATTCACAGAAATGATTTCCAATGTCAAATCCTCTGAAAGAGAGATAAAGGGCAAGTACCTCAGTATTTGCACACTAGCAATCTGTTTTTGCTTAAGCAAGCCTAAAATCAAGTTTAAAAGCACAAGGCTACTTAGAACTTACTGCAGTTTTGCTAAATGAGGTAGAGAATTGATGACTAGAATACAACTTTTTTTGCAAGTTATTAAAACCAGCTAGTAAAGATGGGCAGTTAAGAATGACAGCTACCAGCTACGTGAAAATACTAGACTTTGCTACCAAGTTTTATACATATGAAGACAGTTAAGATACTTGAGTATGCACTACTTCTCAGCATGAAGTCAGACGTATCTCTAATCTTAGCATTATTGTAGGCAAAGGGGTCATAACTCGAAGTATTTAACATATCCCACTTTCATGTTATCAGAATTCAAGGTTCCATGATATCTGAGCTATGCTAATGTTTAATGATCCTCATCCTTAAACAAGGATACTGCATGACTGAGGTAAGAACAGAAAGCATTTTGTGTAACCATGTAGCAAAAAAACTAAGATTATTCTCTCCTACAGAGATGAGAAAGACATTTGAAAGGCCTGAAGAAAAAGAAAAACAGTAAAAGCAAACCTGCCCTACATATGTATGTACACACAATCTACCATTTTCCTTATTACCTACTAGAAAGAAATTTTGACATGCAAGCAAGAAGCCATTTGTGCTTAAACAAGCCCTCTAGTCTGGACAACCAAGGAGCTCAAAACCTTCACTCTGGTGTATGCCTGTACTCAACATCATCAGGACCAGAGCTGTTTTGACTAGTTATATTTGCTGTCCACCACTAATAAAGCAGAACGCAATTCACTGGAACAGACACAATCAGCAGTGCAGCACTTGCTCTCACTGTAGCATGTGGAAAGCAATGCATCCTTCTGCTGAATAGAAAATATAGTGATTTACCGGTAATTATAGCTGCTGTATTCAAAGTCAATGAGCATCAGCTTTTGGTTTTCCGAATTCTCTCTGCCTTCCAGAAGCAAGACATTACCTGAAAATTTTAAGATAATACAGCATATTTAATAAAGTCCCCAGAAAATTATAAAAAGCAGTACTCTTAAGAAACATTGTTCAGATAATCCCAGTTATCGCTTACATCTGCACAGAAGAATGACAGGAATAGCCAAACTGTACTGGCTGTGTATCAGCTCATTGAATGTTGAGATATATACTATAAAACCTTGTAAAAATGAAAGCAAGAAAGTTTTCTTCTGTACAGGCAGAGGTAGATCTTTTCTCCCAAGGGTCCTGGCTTCTCCTGTGTTTAGCTTGCAGCTAACTCAGGTGACACTGTCAGCCTTAGCAGTCCTTGCTGAATTGTTTCTTTCCACAGCTTGAGATCTAAATTATGCAACATCTCTCATACCTGCATAGCACTATCACTGATCACACAACACTTGGGACAGGAATTGCCTTTCAGCAGCCTGAAAGCCAGACTGATCACTTTGCTATTCTAATATGTGGCACAACCAGTACCTATAGAAAAGCTCAGCCTAACAGGGAAATTGCTTTACCCGTCTTTCAGTTTACTTTGTCAGCATAATTAATCTGAAAAAACACCAAGTCTGCATCTGTCAAGTGCCATCTAGTAAATAAATTTATAGTCATTTCAACTTCCACAATAGTTTGTCCCCTCTCCACTAGTACATCTGTTCTCTATGCAATATCCTTGCACCAACAGAACAAGCACAGTATTTCACAGCCCCCACCTCTGCCTTGGAAATTTAGGTTCCAAAGCTTGCCCCAGCCCAATCATACTCAGATTCCTCCAGTACCGCACCTTGCCACACCAGCAGTGAGACCTCAAACCCCACCACTACTGAACTACCTCTTCATACCTCAGATCAGTGGCTTTTCCCCCTCATGCTGCCTACCCTTATGCACCTATCCTCCAGGACAATCCTCTTCCAGGTCAATTCTTCAGCCTTAGCTAAGAAGGCCAGGACTCCTGAGAACACAACAGCCCTGCATATGGTCCTAGTATAGCATCCTTCCAGTTCAGCCCAGCTTACCCACTGCACAGGTGAGAAGCAGCACAAACACCACACACCTTCAGCCCTGCCTCCTTTTCATCTCTTTAGAGAACTAGCTCAGAAAAATTTTTATTCCCTCCATGACTCCCAGAGAGAGAACACTAAAAAAAGGTAGATAAGGTTTTCCTAATGTTTCTTACCAGTACAAGCTGAGAACTGCCGCGTCAAACTACCCTAAGGCTCTATTTTCACCATTCACTGTGCTTTTTCAGTATCTTTCTTTTAAAAGGACCAAAGTATACCCTATCCTGATCATGTATATTGCAGAAAGCGAAAAAAGGTACTGTCTTAACAGAAAACACCCAAGGCTCCCATTACCAACTGATCTGTACTAACAGAGCACGTATACATGCTTGGCTTAATTCAGTTATGATACTAGACGTTCTCTTAATTAGCCTGAAGGGTTGCTGAAGCCAATGCACTTCACTTTCCAACTGTTGCACACTGGGAGTGCACAGGCTGCTGTTTCAAGTCAGCTGCCAGGGCAGTACCTCGAGCACATGACAACCTCTCAGAAAGCAAACAAATGACCAGAAAAGGCTTAATACTGCACCACTGAACATGGTCACAAAATATTAGCAGCTTACCTTCTTGACAGTCATTGTGGCAAAATACAACTGGTGATGAAGTAGCTTCAAGCATAGCTCTAGAAAACAGCAATATAAGATCTTATAAGAAACAAGTCATGAAGTTCAGTTCCACTTCCAAGTAAAGAATGGATTTTGTTGTAAGAATATGAAGCACCTAATTTATAGCAAGACCCTATTTTCTCAATTAGAAGCCCAAGATCAGGACAACGAGTTAGACTTCACTGATCAGCAACCGATCGTATTAATTTGCAGTCATATGAGACTCTAGTTGGTTACAGAACCAAAAAAACAACCCCCAACTTGTAAAGTAAAATGAATATAGGGAATTATACTACATAATGTGTTTAAACAAGTATAGAATTTCACACTGAAACTGTGCAAATATGAAGATAGTGGCAGACAAAATAAGCCTACCTTAGATTTTTCATTTCCTGGGGCAGATTGTAACTGAGGAGTTTGTTCAGCTTCCTAGTTCTGGATTCTCTGGTAAATTTAATCCTCAGCACTTGATTTAGGTATCTGTTAAAAATAGATACAATAGTACAGCATTTGTGACAATAAGTTTATTAGACTTCCCATACCAAGATACCATTTAAAACTAAAATCAAGACAGTTTAAAAAAAAGAGTTACTAGAGAAAATGTTACTATTCTTCAAGGTAATTGAAGTTCCTCAAGTAACAATGAAATAGTTTCCAGGTATAGTGAGAGCTTGTGCTCTCAGGCATTCAGGAAGAATGATCTGCTCATCAAAATTACAACAGGTCACTTTTTTTCCGTACTTCAAAGTACTGCATAACTTACTTTTCCATTGTTCCAAAAAGCCACTTAGGTTCTTTATTAAATGGCATTTTCATGCCATGAAATCTAGCCATCTTCTCAGCTATTTCAGCAGATATGTCAGGTAAACTTAGTTCTTCAGTACTTAGTTTCCTGCTCTGTAATAAAATATAGTATTCTTAAAATACAGTTAATTAATCAATTACAAAAGTGTGATTAATTACAGACATTAGCATTAGTCTCTACATACAATACTATAAAACACTTAGCATAGTACTTAAGCAATACACTTTTTTTCATCCCAAATGAACTTACGAAATTGCTGTCTGGAAATCTGAGTTAGACAACCTAGCTTAGTTATGACTTAGCCAATTCTCTCCTAGATCAAGACCTGGGGAACATCACATCTCACACTAAGAATATCTTCAAAGCAGATTGGGTATAAATATTTAAGAACATCAAAAGCATCTGCTCTTGTTGCTGTTAAAGGAAAGTGTTACTCCATGGTTTCCAATGCTATGTTTGATATCTAACGGGCTTTTTATCTTCATTTATTAGTCTCTGCTACAGCTGAAGAGTTTTTAGATCTCTCTCCCTGGCAAGAGCTATAATTGGGCTCTCCAACACCCACTATAACTGTATCAAATTACAGCTAGCAATTACTACACATTGCCAAGTATTTCATTCCCACATCTCTGCTTTTCCGGGCAGTCCAGAGACCTTCTTGTCATGATCAATTAAAACAGCTACCAGCCCACTAAATAACCATGAACAGGACTTACGGGAATGAATTCCTCCAGTCTCCCTTGTGGAAAGATTCCATACAGCTTTGGGCCAAGAGCTCTCTCTGCAAGAATGGCAAACATAACACTTTCCAAAACCATGGCTTCTGCCCCCTACAAAAAAAAAAAAATTAAAGCATTAGTTGGTGCTTGCAGAGAAATGAACTTAGGTGTGCACAATAGCTAAACTGCTACAAAATGAGAAATTTTAGGGTCAGCTTTAAAAAGAAGACTCAACATTTTACTAACCAAAGTTTCACTAATAACAACTCATAGTTAGCATGGGAGCAATACAAATATTTTGCTTTCAAGTTTAAAGCTAGGGAGGAAAATTTGTATTACTTAACAGGTACTGTTGGTGGGCCAGGTCAAAGGAAAACTATGCAAAAATTGAAACACCCTCTCCTTCCTAACCTGTGGGAACTCTCTAAATTCATTTCCTGAAGGAGTTTATCCTACTGAAGCACAGGAACTATAAATATTATCCTTGGCTATTTTAACACACTTTGGAACGCTGCCTCACAAAAGGACATTTTAACTATGCAAGTGAATGAAGCAAACGACTGAACTAACCAGTTTTTCATTTAGAAGAATGACTTAGGATTTCTTTCCATTAAGCACGTTTTAGGTCTTCCCTCTTTTTTTTCTTAAAGAGAAAGAGTAATTTAAACTCCTGCTAAGGAACATGTGTGTGTGAATAAACATTTTTCCTTTTCTGTCTCCAAACATACCTAAAGTTTCAATAACTTTTCTTCAATGTTTTCCTTATATCAATAAACTTAGTCCATAACAATCACGAGCAGACAGCTTTTTAATATGAATGTTTAAAAATAGAAATATGAAGTACATCTCAAAAATACAGTTAAAACCACTGAAATATAGCTTTCTTGATGCTTAAGATTTGTGGTAAGTAAAAACAGAAGCCACAGTGTAAATCACTACTTCTAGCAATTATGTCAACCAGAATCCAGGTTTACTCAAATCCTGGGTCTGCTAAGCCTCTGCCTACTTTTGAGCAACTCATCTCAAAGTCTGACCCATAACACTTAAAAGCATAAGAATTAAGAGCACAAAATTAAGAAAGTGCTCAGATATTTTGGACTATAGAGCCTTTTGCATTACTGTAGTCACTGCAGTCTCAGACAGTAAATAACTCTTTCTATCCAAATTCCATTCTTGAGTACACTCCAGGCAGTTCTGTTGATCAATTATTTTTACTACTGGCCCACACCTTATTATTCTGACACCTTCTCAAGAAATTCTAGCATTTCATATTGACGTGTAGGACAGACTCGTGTACCTATGTTCTCAAGCATTAACTTCAATAAAAAGTGAAAGAGTCATCAAGAATATAAATTGAGAGTTTACGATGATTTGCATATGAATGTATTACATCTGTGTCCTTCAAGGTTTTTCATCTCAACTCCTCAAAGCAGAACTAACACACCAAAAATATGTACTTTTAATCATTTCACATGCTTTCACCACCACAGATCTGAACTTTTCAGTTCAGTTCTGAAGCCTAATGCCAAGAACCAAAAAGCACATTAGATAGAGGTTACTGAATGTCTACTCCATTATTAGCCGATATTGAATTTGCCTGTGCCCGGTACACCACCAGGGTGTTTTCCAAGCCTGATTATAGCAATACTGTGGCTGTTCCCATCAAGATGTCAGTTCCTTGTTTTCACATCTTAATGAAAGACCAACTCATGATACTTAGATAACAGCAAGTGCCAAAGAAAAGAAACAATATCCTACACATAACCAAAATTACTCCGTTGTTCTTGATCTCGGATAATATCCTATTAACGTGATCCACTTTCCACAGAACAGGAGGAAAAATCTGGGTTTTTTTCCTGGTTTCACCCCCTTAAGATTCCTTGAGCTCACCTAGCTTGGTAATTTTATCTGAAGAAATTTTAACAACAATTTAGGATCCATCAACAAAAGTAAACTCCAGTTCACAATCATAGCTTTTTTCCCATAGTCCTTCATTTACAGATGAAAACCTGGTTATGTTTTATTAGCAGAGCTTAACGGGGCCATGTTTTTCCACATACCACGTGCCTGTTCTCATTAAGATGTCCCTTAATGCATCAGAAGCAACAAACAGAAATAGTGATATTACCAATTACTCAACAGTGCACTTCTGGTTTACTTCTGCCACATCTGCCTAGCCCTAGTCCTTTAAGACATGTTAAAGAATTTAGAACCTTCAGATAATCCACAGCTACACGATTGTGAGTTAGTAAACTTCTGTGTCAGCAGTGTTAACAAAGATGGCTGCATATCTCCATGAAAGATCTACTTCAAGATTAAAAAGTACAGGCAAATATTCTCTAAAAGCAGCACTATAAGAATATTCAAGTTTGAATGCTCTGGGGCCTGACTCTTAAAAGACAAAAAGGTTTAGAGCACCAACAGAACTTCCTCTACTGTAACAGAATGGTCACTTGAGGACAAGTCCAATAACAGCTCTGGAATAACACCATCTGTGTGTCTCAGGCACACGAGCTTGGCTGCTTCTTCATAATACCTGATGGGCCTTTTACCAAGTCCCCACACTACTATCAAGTACAAGTGTGTAAATAAACTAAGTAAAGGACATTAGAAAATTCTACAGGATACTTCATACGGACACTGAACAGATCTAGGTATCTAACTCTTCAGTTAACTGTTCACCTGATTACTTTTATAAAGGACCACGCATTATAAATAAGTAAATTATGTATCTCAACGCCTTCAAACACTTTGCAATATACTTACACTACCAACACAACAATCTGTTGGTTTAAGCTCTGAAGCTCTCAATTTTAGTCAGTTTCAACCAGGCATAACCACTAGCACTTGTATTTGAAACAAGCTTCTGGAGAAGATTTAACCACTCATTTTTAAACAAATACTTAGAGCTCAATGTTGTATTTAAAACCTAAGAACTACAAACACTCTTTACAAGACTTCCAGTACACAACTCCCATTCAGGCAAGGAAAGATCAAAAGCCTTTCTATACTTCAGTTTCTATACTTTCTATACTTCAACAAAAAGCTCACTAAAACCAGATGAAATGGTAATTCTGAAGAAAATTACCTCTAACTATAGCAAAATCAAGATAAAACATAGATAATTGCTGTTAAAAGACCTTATGAGCTGCCAGAAGACAATCCCATCTCTAGTCACAGTTGTTGAACACCAGAGAGCTCTGAACAGCTACAATGCTTTCACTAGTGATCCTGAACATTTTGGTATTACCCAGAGGTTTTTCTTCTCTCCAAAGGATGGACATTAACCCCTCTGATCAAACTTACCTACAATTTTTACTTAGACTCAAGAAAATTAACAAATCCATCCTGACAGGAATTCCTGAGAAGACTGATCCAACAGTTAAGTTTTGGCACTATGAGATTAATAGCAGAAAACAATAACCTACCAGCATAGAATTACTATTTTCAGGCAACAAACGAAGACAGTTCTGAAGTTCAAAGCTTTGCTTCCTGTACTGCAAAACTTCTATGAGCTGCTGGCACCAGGGTGGGGCTTGTTTAGATTTTTGTTTTCTCTTATAACTTCAGGAACTTTTTTTTTTTACTGGATTGGGGCAGGGGTGAAATCAAGCCACCTCCATTTTTCATCTTTGAAGAAAACTGAAGAATCAAACCAGTACATTTTTCAGTTCAGTCTTGGTTCAACTGATTGAAGTTGTTCCAGTAAACTTAACTGAAAGTTCAACAAAACTTCAAAAGCAGTCATTCAACAACAAAAATTTTAAAACCAGTTTCAACTCACTAGAAGAGAAATAAATGCTTGAACTGTTTCAGATGACATTCCCACAAGGCAGAAAATAAAAGGGGAGAAAAGCAGCACTTACCAAATGGGTAAGATGTATGTCTCCCTAATCACTGACATAACCATTACAGAGCTGAAAAACGATAGCACATAACAAGAAAAGCATCTGGCTAACATGCTGCAATGTTATCCCTTACTGAAAAAATACTGCCAGAGTAAAAATCTAAATTACCAAATACTGTTCAGATGACTTTACGAAAAATTACACTCAGCTAAACATTATGCTGCACAAGCAGAAATGGTTCCAAACACAAGAACTTTAAAGTTTGCAGAACACAGATGATCCAAGCACAATGCTAATCAGAAACACTTCATATTCAAGAGGAAGTTCTCTCCAGCTCCACATACTTTCCTCAGAAGAGTTCAATGTATTATAAAATAGGGATTTGGTAAAGCAGAGTACTGATCTTCCTCTACTAAAGAGAGAAGAGCCTAGTATTAGAAATAGCAGTACTGATACCAATGTTAGAAATGGTAAGAAACTATTTAGGGCAGAATTGGGGTGGTGTTTCTGTTCATGTGGAGTGCTTACATCTTTCCAAACTATGCAGACACTCACATTACATTACTTCTATGAGCAGAAAGATTTCTTTTCTTCATTAGTGTTTACAGTTTTTAGAAACACAGCCCAGACACCACATGGAGCAACTACTGATTTAGAACGAGCAGGATCGCCACGTTTCTCTGTCATCTATAAAATTCTGTGGAATAAGCAAATTTAATTACTCACTTGCAAGTCATTTTCCTTCTGAGACTGTACAGACTCTCCTTTATTACAGGACCTCTATGAATGAGAAAAGGCAAACACAATGAGAAGATGAAATTTAACATGATTAACCTGCAACCACCAGAACAAAGGGAGTAGAAGTGCCAGCTACAATTAACTAGATGTCTCACTGTCTTGATCTGTGACAGCTACAGCACTAGTATCCATCTGACCTCTGACCACCACACCATTTCAACAATTCCAAAATCTTTCAAAAGGATGTGCCACTGAGACCAAGCCACTCCTGTAAATAGCCTGAGAACTGATTTTCAGGTATGTTTTTATTGTTTCCTAGTATTTCAAAACAAGATTTCAATGTATCATAAGCTTAGATGAACATTTGTAATTAACAGAAAATTAAGTCCCTCTGCATGACATCTGGGATGATATTCTTCTTGCAGCTAAAGCACTTAAGAGTTGCATTACAGAGATTACATAAAAGCCTTAGAAGGACTATTAGAAGAGGCATGTTACAAAGCTTGCAAAGCACTTGCTTTTTTCTATTACCTTATTTTCCAGATTTTTTGTGGCTAGAATTTCCTTATTTACAGTATGCTGTCTAGGCTACATGTAAAATGTACCACTGGCCATGCAAATCCAAGATTTTTCTTCAAATGAACTGTCCATGTAAGCTAAAGATATCTCGGTAAGAACTGCAGTATACTAGCAAATCTTTAACTAATTCCACGCATAATGTATTGTGCTAGGATTGTTAACAGTCATTATAAAGCAGTTCCAAAGTATCAAACCATACCCTCAGCAAGTGAACCCTCAATGGCACATGCTTTTAATAGAGCTGCACATTTAAAATTCAAAATGTAATAAAAACCTTGTCCTTTAAAGGGCTTGAAGGTAAGGAGAAGAGAAAGCAAATATTTGCTTAGAATTAGCGACAGTTTGTGGCTGCTATTTATGTTGCAACTCCACCGTTGACTGTTTAAACCAGACTAGCTTTAGAGGCCCATAAAGGTAGCCTGCATCTCCACCTTCTCAACAAAAACATTTCGTTTATAGAACCATGTGCATACCTTTCTGTTCCAAAGCTCTAACATGTCCAAAACAAGGGTGGAAATATGAACTTAATGGAATACAGTTAAGCAACACCAGCTGCCTTAAAAGTACAATACAACAGACTAATGATTTACACAAACTATGCAGTTACAGTATTTCAGAAGCTACAGAAGTACAGTTAACATGAATCGATGGTCTTTCAGCAAGTACTTCCCATTCCACTAGGATAAGTTTAAAACCAGACAATATGAAAACTACTATTAGTTTATATTCCTTTCAAGGAAATTAATAAAGTCAAAACATATTCACTAAAGCTAAATGCATAACTACTCAATAGTATTAAAGTCATTTACAGAGGGCTCCTCTGAACAAGCATGTCCTACATCAATACCACTCTTGCATCTTACAGATTTTTCTTGAACAGTCAGAAAGTTACTCACCATCCAGGAGTCTTTCCTGATTAATGGTGCTCTCAGAATGGTTCAGTTCATCAGAAGGTAAGCAGATTAGGCTTTTCCCTAGAACCTGAACTGGCATCCACTTTCCAGAAGTCATACTGTATAAAGAGCTAGCCAGTTCTAAAAGCCCACCTCAAATTAGCGTTGGAGATAGCCTAATGGCATCTACTGTGCCATTAGAATGAGACAATTAGGGATATGTACTGCAGAGTCATCAGAAAAAGGAGACTTCTGCATCATCCCTTCCTCTTTTCTGTTCCCTCAGCATGGAGCATTAGCATCCAAAGGACAATGAATACAAAGTAATTTGTAAGTAACTTGCAAATATGAATGGGAGCTTGGAGAGGATCGGTCTTCACAAGTGGCCATGTACTCAGCCTAGAATTAGGAAAGTCTCCAGTACATGTGGTCAAGGACAATGAAGTAAGCAGGATGCAATTTTATGTAACAGACTTTTAACAGTTTAACAGATGTTAAAGTGGTAGGATTTGATTGTTTTCTGACTGCACAATCACCTATGAGATCAGTGGTTGAAACTGAAACATCTCCTACCATGAGGTAATTTGATCTACATATTTAGCTCACGTGTTGTTGGCCAAGCCAACCAAAACTTCAGTTTTTCCATAAACTCTAATAGCTCACTCTAATTTATGGCCAATTCTGGGAGCTATTTACTTCCAACAGCAACGAGGAGATTTTAATTACCCAAATAAGAGAATGACTGAATAATTCCTGGAGGTTTTTAATCACTCTCTCTATATAGAAACATTAACTAGAAATGGACATGTGTTCTACATCTTTAAGATTTAATAGTTCAGTACTTTCTTTATTGTGGGAATGTTTACTCTCAAAGCAAATTAAGAAATCTCACTACAATTTTACTAAGGGAGGACAGCTACATGTACAGAGACAACAGCAGTTGTCATAGAGTCTACTTTGTGATCATGTAAATTGATTTTAAGACAAGGGGTTTCAGGTATAAGAAGGTCCTAGAATGGGAGACCACATTATCTGATCTGTGATTAGAAGATGACCAGACAGTGTTTATACATCTGGCAGTTTGACATAGAAAATTAAGCTCTTCATTTTCTCCCTAATGTTCCAGATTTATTTCTCTTGTAGCTGGCAGAGGAGATCTGTATCAAAAATCCCAAGTGATGCTTGGCAGTGAATTCTGTATAGAGGAGGAACTTGCAACTATTTCTTCTCCCCACGTAACTCTTAGCTCTGCCCAAAAATTTAAATCTTACATTATAACCCCATTTTTCTGAATTTACTCAGCTTTAGTAGTTTTATATTATACTTTGCTTTAGACAAATCTCTAGGAATTCAAATACCAAGGAATTACAACATTACAAGGAACTGCCTGAAAAGTTAGAGGCTACCTATGCAGGGGAAACTTTTCTTAATTCTAGAAACTGTTGGAAGACATCGATTTGAACTTTGGTGTATAGGAACACAAACAGTTTTAGATTCATCAATAACTGTTCCTCCTTCTATTGATCTGCTGTTGATCACTGATCCCTGCCAGACCTGAAGGAACTGATACTAATTTGCTGAAATCCTAAAATCTAGCAAGTGAAGAAGAATTCCCAGTTCAAGCCCTACAAAAGCCACAAAGACATCTCTAATCCTCTTCATGCCAAGTTACCATTCTCTTATGAGGGAGCAGAGGAAAGGAAGGGGCAGTACTCTGATATTTTGTTATTTCTGTAAACATTCAGATGCACAGACAGTAGCTGGTGCTACTTAAGCCTTACTTTTTTAAACAATGAAATCCAGTACTAAAGAAAATGAAAGCTGTAGAGAATGCTCCAACTTCAGAGATCTCATACTATACCGTGAATCGTGTCTGTCACCTGGAAACCAGAGTGCTCTAGGCACGATCGCATGGGCAAGCCTGCAGCAGAGAACACATGCATATACAACTAAAGTGGTACATTACCCCCAGAATACCCTTAACTCCACCCAACACAAATATATCCCCGTAAGAGGTGCTTGGTTTCTTTCAAGCCGTCTGCCAGTGCCAGGGATTTGTAGTTACTCCATGCTACAAACAGACATGGACACCAACAACCACAGAAGACGTTGATAATTACAGTTACACAGCAGTCTGCATTTTATTTAGTTACAAAAAATAAAAGGCAGCAAGGCAGGTATGGAAAAAGATTTACCACTGAACTGTGGCAACCATTTTACTTATTTTGCGTCTGCTCACATAGAAATTGAGAGACTAGAGAGGAACATTAGGTATACTGGTTTGGTTTTGCTCATTTATATACAAGATTTTGTTTTGGCTGTTGCAAAGTAACAGAGCCCCAGTGATCAGAGTTCAAGGTTCTTTTGACATGTGTAAAACAAAGGGAATCAATCCAAGTTACCTTTTGATAGGTGAACTTCAAAAAATTCACCTTAATTTGAACTTCTTTTTTTTGTTGATGCTAGCTTATGTTGAAATCATATCAGCATTTCTAAAATTTGGGAAGTTTTGGTTGTTCTGAATTTAAGTAGAAACACTACAGTGACCTGCATATGAAATCCAATCTTAAAGTTTGAACATTAAATGGCATACTGTTGGAGAACCTTTTGTTTCAATAGTTTTAACACTGATATAGCCAACAGTTAAAGACATTTTGTCATGAGGAAGTTTTACTTTCAATGCTCCCCTTTAAATTTAGCAACTAAGCTGGAGCAAGAATAAGTGAAGCAGAGTAAGACATTTCCCCTTTTTCAACGTAGAACATATCTGCATTGTGCCTCAAACATTTGAGTTTTAATGTGGTTAGTACTTTAACCTGTCACAAGCACAAATACTTGTCTTAAAAAAAAAGTTCTGCTCAAGGATATACTCGAGAGAAGTCCTTGATTTTTAAACATCCATGCCAGTGCGACCATTCATAATAATGGCCGAGCCAGTTCAGTTGAGTCTCCCCCCAGCTCCCCCCAAAACAGTCATGCACACAAAAAATTGGCTTAAACGTATCAACTGTGACAGAGGAAGACACAAAGCCTTCCCTGTGTGGCAGCTTTAGCCAACTGGCATGGTTTATATTGGATGAGTTTCATGTACTGACATTTGTGTCTTCCAAGATTCATAATAAGCAAACTGGGGCTATTTTCAAACTGCAAAAAAGGCTCCTTTAAAAGGTGGCTCAAAGAATTATGGTGCCAGTGTCATTCATTTTCAAGTTAGTATCAGGTATCTATTTTTCATTTCTATTCAAAATTTTAAGTTAAACTTCTCTTCTGTACGTACAACAATTTGGTGCAGATTGCTATAGGTCTATAGTATTTACAGTAAAGGAACAAGAAGAGCTGATATTATCCCTGTTTTGTGTTCCAATTTCAACAGAAAATAAAATGGACAAGAGTTAAAACATGCTACAAAAGGCTCAAGCAAACAAGTGGTAACTACTAATACCCAGTGGCAGTTACAGTTAAGTCATCAAGAATTAAGTTGTGATTTTAGCAAAAGGTCTCAAAACTCAACTTACTTAAACAGCATCCCTTAATTTCTATAGGGCTCTAAACTTAAGCAACATTACTAAAAAATATCATTTTCTCCCTCTTAACAGGCTTGTCATAAGATTCTGCTTATGCCACCCAGAAATTCATAAGAATCCTAAGTGAGGTTTTCAAAATACCCCAATAAAACAGTTTGCTTATATTTTAACTTGCATTTAAGGTAGAGGGGCTGGAAGAGACAAATGTTTGTCGACAAAAATTGTGAACCTCAATGCAATCTGAAAGTTTTACCTTGGGACTTTCTCTGCTTACTTAACCTTTAGTGAACTGCACCAACAAGAGCAGTCAATTTCACTGCCACTACGGAAATAAAGGAAGTTAGACATCTCAAAAGATCCTTCAACACCAAGAGTAGAAAGGTTAGAAAGTTATGAACACACTTTCAATTTTCAAACCAAATTAGTTCTGATTTTAGAGCCCAAAATTTTATTTTGATTTATTCAGTGGATAGGGGCACAGAAAAGGCAAGTTAAAAAAACCCTGAGGGAAGAGGAGGGCAACCAAATTCTAGAGTCTACTTTTCATTTGAAATATAAGGGAAAGGCCACATTTCTTCACAGCTCTTAGGCAACAGAAGTTCTACCACTACAGAAGTTTCACAGCCCATGTTCCTACTCAAGCCTTCTACATATTAAGTCAGCATTACATTAAAGCCATTAGTAATTCTGAAAAAAATTCTTAGCATCAATCCTAGGAGTCATTTCAAAAACAAAGTTTCTCACCACCATTTTTTTCACGTTGCTTTTGGTTTCTGTTAAACTAAAGGAAAGACTACTTAAGCTTGAATTAATGAACTTCTACACACTTTTCTTGTTCAACAGATTAACCTTCCCAACACACGTACAGTGGTGTAGCCAAGGGTTTTGTGCTATTTCAAACCACTGGAATCTTTTACATATTTCTGGTACCATGGGAAAGTTAATACCTCACATAGTATAATAAAAGAACACTTTAAGCCAGTTAAGTGACAGTATCCAATAAGATTTAATAGTAAGTTTAGTCAAGGCAGCAGAAGCAGGAAGAATGGGCTGAAATTTCAGGAACAGTCAATCTCCTGCAGATATTGGATAAGTTATTCAAAGCAAGTGACTGAGTACTGGAAAATATCAAATTAATGGATAATAAAACCAGACCCTGTAAGTCAAATAGAAACAATTGCCAACATCCAAATGTAATTTTATGAAGCTGCTATTTTTCATACGGTTAAACACTTATGATTATTTATTTACAATATAATCAAGTGTCTAGCAGAGATGGGTAAGAGAATATTTGCTCTATAGTCCTACCGTAAATGCTTGTAAGCTTTGGAAGAGATCACCTTTACAAAATACTCTTGATTTTAAACCTTACAATTTGAAAAAGATTTGCCAACCACTTCTCTTAAGGTTTGACAAATTTCAATGCTATTTACGTTTTACTAACCAAATAGAATAAAAGCAACATTAGAAGAGTTCGACAAACATCTGGTTAAGCTTCTATGCCAGCTACAAGGCATATCACACATTTAGGAGAGCATGTTTTGGAATGAGATGGCTGTGCTTCATTTTTATTCTAACACTCTAGATCAAATTTTCCAGCAACACAATTACCCATGAGATCTCTAATAAAATGCTTGAGCACTGTACAAGTTTGACAAAACCTTCAACTTTTATCTCCAAAACTCGTGTTACCAAGGTTAAGATTAAGTGGTTTAGTCTCTTGCAATCTTGCCAGTTATGCCAAAGTCCTACATACTGTACAGAAGCAAACTTTAATAACTTCTGAAACACCACAGTCCAAACTTAACACCGTAAACAAAACATTACTGATCAAACAGACAGCAAGTGAGCCTTCAGCTGATATGCGCCAGTCAGGATCTGTATAGAAAGCAGTGTAAGCTCTAGACAATAACAATAAAGAAAACTGCTTTAAGCTAGCAATCTACCCAACTACCACTAAAACACATTCCCAAAAGGATAAAGCAGCACACACTTGCAGTGTGTCACAAATGAAGATCTCCAAACATATTATAATTAAGCTACAGAAACCCTCCCACTCCCAAATCACTCTACGTACTCACCATCTGCAGGATTGCACCATATAAGCGCAGGAGAACTTTCCGTGGTTCATCTGCAACTGTCTCAACGGTATCAGGTAGCGAGCACTGAAACAGCATGTTGCTGAGGCCACCTCTATCAAGAGAAAGGTAAGTTTAACTTTGGATGTGCATACATGTTTCGTTTTCTACATATTAGAGGTGCACTAATCATCCTTGCATGCACTAATCAACTGACCCACTCTGTTCAGGAATGACAATTTTCCAACAGTACCAATAGCTCCTAACGTGTAAGGCTTCAGTAAAAAGATTGGCAGCTTTGTGATTCTTAATGTATAGTTCACCATCAAGATCTGTTTATTCAAGCTACAGCTCAAGCTACAAACAAATTGATGTAAAACACAAAAGGCAACTAAGACAAGACATAGGCCTCTGTTAATTATTTTCAGGACTTCTAGAAAGTGATGCTGGAGTCTTGTCTGATATACTTGGTTGCACAAACAAGCAAGAAGACAGCAGAACAAGCTTAAGCAGTGAGTATAAAACCCTAAGTTTGAATAAAGAGTCAGTATCACTGGGTTGGCAGCTACAAAAATTAGCTGCAAAGATTTAACGTGAATACCTGTGCTACAGCATCACTGATCAAAGTTGTACTTATGGTATCATTCTTAGGGACTCATTTTCAATTTTGAAATTTAGAATTAAAGCAGTTCTTTAAGACAAACTAGGGAGTCCTGTGCTTCAATCATTCAGGGGTTACACCAGCATGCTGGGTTTTCCTAGAATGACTGTTTTACAACAGTGTTCTTACAAGAAAAAGTGACAGCATTTGTTTTCTGCAGGTTTATCAAGCTAGATAGATACTAGATTAGAGAAGCTAAATTTCTTGATTTCTAGTAGCCCACTAAGAACACCAGTCTACTCAACCCACATTTTCTTTACTACATTGTCTTTCTGCATCTTCTTCATTATCAATATGTTCATTAATAAGTTTTCAAATTTCCCTTCTGCAAAAGATTTTCTTCTACTGTAAGGGGGAAAAGTACTGAAACTTCTGGTTTACTTGAAAGCAGCAGTTTAAATCAGCTCTACTGAACAAACTTGTCTGTCTCACCATTAAAGAACAAACTTTCAAGAACAGATACAATCCAAATATAGTAGCTAGTAGTAAAGGGATGAAGTAGCACAGATTTTAAAAGTAAGTAGTTTTACTTGTAGCATGCTACTTAACTTACTGCAGTAACTCTAGAATTTAAATAGCAGTACCTCTGTCATGTTATGATTTCCTTCACAAAGTAATGCAGTTTTTCATAACACCCAAAATGTAAGTATTTAATATTACTTTGCAGTGAGCTTTGATTCCAGGCATACATGACAGATCCAAAATGCAGTGGCTAAAATGCAGTTTAGTCCTAACCTGATACTCCACGCAATGCTTTTTCAAATAATTTTCTGGGTTCTCTTACAACACAGTGGAGAATTAGTAAAGACTTTCTGGAGAAAAAGGCTACCAAGAAGTAGACCACCTGCATGTATTTACTGGGAGATGACACAGAGAAAAAGGGGCTGGCCTATATATCCAAAGTCAACAATTGAGAAGGAAAAAAGAGAACTCAAGAAACAGGGTAAAACAGCAGCTGCACAATATGCTCAAGAAAGAAGACAAATGAGAACCAGCTGGCTTGGCAAGCATCCAAAAAAAGGATGTTTAGAGACAAGAGAGATGAAGTAACTTTGAACCGTAAAGGTGAACAGGTAGGAAAAACAGACAGATAGAAAGGATATCAAACAAAGAGCAAAGATAGCCTATTCAGACACAATCAGAACATTGGTTACCTATACCAACTACATTTCTGGCTTCATCTAAACTGTGCTAGATGGGTTTTTTTGAAAAACATTTGCCACCTTTTCTAAGCCCCTGCAGACTTTGGTGAAAATATCAATACTTACATAGAAGAACTAAACACACTGAAACCCACTTTACAAAAAAGATCCTGGAGTAGAGCTCAAAATCCTATAGAAACAGCTGTTGCACACGCTCAGCCTGCATACACTGCAAGAAAGCCCAGCACCTCTTCTTTTTCTATCTCTCCAGCCAAGCAGCAGTGTCTTACTGAGGCTAAACTCCATTAAACTGAAGTTTCACTATGATTTTATGCACTTAGGACTTCAGAAGTTATCTCTAATCAAGGCAATCCATACGAGAGTCTAATAAAAGGTACTGTTCTCCTGAAAGGTCAGTAGACTCAGCAGCTTGTCCAAAGGTCAACAGGGCATCTCTCACCCTTATACAGATAAAGCTCCCAGTTAGTATATTGCTAGAAATTACTTAAAGGCAAGCCCTTCCAAAAAGGTCACCCATCTTCAGAGCTTCACAGAGCTTTCCCCAAATCACAGCCACAGCAGTTAGATGTGCTTACATACTTGCATTCTGATTAGATTTGAACCTGTTTCTTTGCTCTCAAACAATAAGGACCATATTCCTTCATCCTAAAATGCCAAGTATCTAACAGCTGTTCACGAACATGATTTGCACTAATGCACTCAAAATGGCAATACTGACAGTGGAGAATACAAACTGAGTGCTTGACTTTTGTGAAACCAGAATCAAACCAATACGACAATGAGTACTCCATAGACAGAAGCGGTGAAGATACTTTTGCCAAAATAAATGCAACTGCTAATTAGCATGTTTTTACACACTCTAAGAATTTCAGCCCATCCTCTCTTCCTCCCAATCCGGAAACCATCAAGCCATTTTGAAGTGGTGTCTCCAGAGGGGAAGTTAAAGCCAAAGGCTTTAGAAAATAAGTACCAAAGTCAGCAGTACACACTAATAAGGATGAAAACAGAAATAAGCACCAGATTACAGACATATTATCAGACTAGTCTACTGTCTAGGAACACTATCAGTCTTTTAAAAATTCTCTCCCTTTATAAACTTATGATGATCATGTCAAGTGAGGAGAAATGATCTAAAAATACAAATACTATCTGCAGTAGCTTTCAATAAGTTGCTCATTTTTAATAAGGCTTTAAAAATACATTTAGAAATGAGCATGATGGGTTTTGATTATGCTTTTATACATCAGAGTTTTGCCAACAGTTTATGGTCTCTTAAGTAACCGAGGGGTAGGTTTGCATGTATTTTGTGCCTGAACAAAAGTAGAAACATTAGGAAAGCAAACTCAGGACTCAAGAGGATAAACTAACAACTATATCCTTTGACACTGTATGCGACTTTGCATTTGATCAGGTAGAATGATCAAGCACTAAGACACTAGACAAACAGGCTGTAAAAGTGAAATTCTGAAATAACACCAGTTTAACTAGCATCCAGGGCTGATATAAAATCCAGACTATTTAATTCCACAAAGGTGGTAAGGATCTCCAACACATTACATACAGCTTCTAGAACATCCCCAATTTACATCCTTCTGCTGCCAAAAAAATCAGTCTCCTGCAAGCTGCCAGCGTGCTGAGTCACAAGTACTTGTTACTATATATGATAAAAGATGATTCACATCATGGATGCACCGCATTCACCTGCTAACCTCGGAATTTCAGCACCCACGCCAAAAAAGGCACTTTTTGTAATCTCAGGAGGGAGGCTCCACACTCAGTGCAGCGGTTCCTACCAGCTCCATCACCGTTACCGTCAAGGCCCCAGCCCCTCCCCCGGCTCAGTGCCGAGGCGCTGCAGCACCAACACC
>VWZL01005377.1:232043-291185 GCA_013396915.1 Stercorarius parasiticus | reverse complement strand
GGTCTCGCCGTTACAGAACTTGGTCTTCATGGCGTGAGGCGGGCGGGGGGGGCGGCGGCCGTTCGGACGAAGAACGGGCAGAACAGCTCGCGCGCTCTCTCTCGCCTCGCGTGCACCCTTCCACTGCAAGCGCCAGCGGCGAGTGAGCCGTGCGCTCGCTCCCGGACCCACCTTTTATAGGCCGCGCGGCACGCGGGCCCGCTGGCCTCACGCCTGTTCCCTCCGTCCCGATTGGCTGCCGGCGTTCGGCCCCGCCTGGAGCGGGGGTGGGAGGGGTAGGGGGGCAGTTGCGGGCGAGCGCGGGGGGCGCGCGCGCCTCCTGCCAGCGCCCGGAGCGCCCGGTGATTGGTGGGCGAGAGAGCGCGAGGCGCTCGCTCGCGGCCTCGACGCTGTGCGCGAGGGGCGGGCAGGCAGCGCGTTGATTGGCCGTTCCCCCGGTGACCGGCGCGCGCGGCTCGGTGGGGGGGGCGCAGCGCAAGGTGACACCTCCCTTGTCCCCCCCGCTCCAGCTCCATACAACGGCGCGGCCGCCGGGCCCGGCTTCCTGCCGCCCGGCCCGTTAGATCCCCTCGGGCCCCGCTTCCCCTTCCCGCCGGGCGCAGCCCTGCCCCCACCGCCTCCGAGAGCCCCGCTGCCGCTGAGGCCTCGGCCACCCGCTCCCGCCGCTCCCCGCCCCCGGCCCGGCAGCCGCCGCTCAAGCCTGAGGAGGATTTAACGGGGGAGGTTCGGCCGCAGCGGGGGCTCGACCGCGGTGGGGGGCGGGCTGAGGCGGAGGTGAGCACCGAGGACTGAGGGAAGGAGCTGGCCGGGCCGGGGCCTTGGTCACCTTACGGCGTGCTGTGCGGGGGAGCTGCCTTCCTCGCTCCTTTGGTTTTGGGGCGTTTAATTGAGCTGGTGCCCCCTCAGGGCCGGCCGAGCCAAGGCTTCATAAGGTGCCAGTGTCATTCGTTCCCGTGACTTGCCAGGAAAACACGTGAAAAATCCCTGTGCTGTACAAAGGGGATTACAGCAACCAAGAATATGTTTATTTAAAGTCTGCTTCTTACGGAAAGTTACTGAGTTACTTAGTTATCATGTGTGAGGGCTGACTCATGCCTCTCTGGTAAACTGGTCTCTCTTGGCTCAGGAGAAAATCATACCTGAACAGAAAGGTAAGACACAAGGAGAAAAATAATTTCCACATGCAGTGCTTCGAAGTTGAGGTTTTTTGTTAGTTTTGGCGGCAGAGAGACATTCTGTTATGGAAACGTCAGCGCTTCCCGGTCCTTCGCAGCACATGGGGAGCATCGGAGCTGTGATGTCACAGCAGCTGGAAAGAGCCACAGCTTTCCTGGCCCTCCTGCAGCCGGGGGGGATGAGAGTATTGCCTAATGCGTTATATCGCCTTGTCATAAATGAGCAGTAAAAGAATAAATTGCCTTTAAGCTTTGGACTGCCTTTGCACTTCCCTGATTTCTTTATTCCACCTTTGGCTGTTGTCCCTTGGTGGTCTTTTACTGTCTATAAGAGAAGCTTGTGGGATCTTTTAATAATAGTTGCCATTGTCTTGAAGATGGTTGTTAAAGCTGGGGATTGCTGGTTTGCAAGGGACTTCCTGATATGCTCCTTCCCTTATCCCTCGCCAAACTATTTCACCGTATGGGCTGCTCCTTCATCTTGCCTGCACACTTCACTCTGGTACTCCAGTGCTGGAAGTACCCAAATAGCCCAGGGATTTTCTGAGAAGTGGCAGGAAAGCTCCAGAACTGGCTTTGGAACTGCTTTGTGCTGGCAAAGCAGCTTCAGCACAACCAAAACCATCACGGCTGAGGCATACCAGACCTTAGTTTAGAGGAAGAGTGATGTGTGCATTAGGGATGCCAAGCTGGAACAGAAGTGACACAATTTTCTCCCCTTTGTGCCTCAGCTCTTCATTTACAAAATGAAATCTGTTAATCTGAGCACAGACTAGGATGCTGGAGAGGGGACATGCAGTGGCTGCTGGTGGTGGTAACACAGGGCTGCAGAGAAGGCTTTTCTTCTGCAGGTCCCTGCTGAAGTACCTGACAACATCACTAACGTTGAATAGCTAAATACTAAAAAGCAGTTCTACATATGGAAAGTCTCATTCGGGAACAAACACCGATGATGTCTCTACACATGGGAAGAAGTGGTGAAAATACCAGAAAACTCTCTTTTGAACTGGCCCTTCTGTTTCCACATGCTCGAGTTTCACACTACTTTGTCATAGCATGGGTAACAGGAATTTATTTTTTTCCCTAGAGTTTTTCCCCTAGATTTTTTCTAGATTGCTATTACTGTGGAAAGAGAAGGCAGACAAGTCAGAGAAATAAAAAAGTGTTTTTCCTGGGTAGAGAGAATTCTATCTAATTTTACCAGACAAGAAAACTCCAACTTGATACTGGCCGTTTCACTGACATTTGTTGATAGCAAGTCATAAGCTTTGCTTCAAAACCTCAAATAATCTCTTTCAAAGCCTCGGAGAATTCAGAAGAAGATAGGAAAAATCATGGCTCTATCTGTTTTATATCCTTTTGATCACAACACACCCTTTCTTAGTGTCAGTCTATCTTAGATTTCAGTCCTGTAATTACTTCTGTTTTGATAAGTATCTTGGATCCATATGAAGCCCATGCACATGTTTCCTTTAGACATTTGTTCTGCTCACTGCATCATTTGTTGGTTTAACACTTCATTAGTAGTTAGTACCTCATTGTAATTTATTGCTGAGTTTACAAAAAGGGTGTAACTCACTTGAAAACTGTTCAGAATGTTTTACAACAAACATGATCTATCTTTTGGGGAGCCACAAGTGTGTACAGTGCAATAAAGGCAAGAACAAAGCAGTAGAGGAACTCATGATAGAAATAAAGGCGAGTAATCATAAGGGCTTGCAAGTTTAGTTGATATGAAAGCATATCGACATGTTACTTGCCAACATTATTTTTCTTTCATTATTCCCAGCACGTAAGTGGTGCTTAGGGAATTCATTATTGGTTAAGACGACTTTCATCTTTAAATTGTGGGTAATAGTTCCATATAGCCGCGTTGTCCCACCATTGTGCATTTCAAATGTAGTTGATTTGAATGGGCAGGCAGCCATGTGTCAACTTGGTCGTATTGAAAGCCTTGGCAGCAATGCCAGAGATGAATGGTCAGAAGGCAGGATGCAAAACCCAGTAGAGTATGTGGAAAGACAGGTTCTGGTTTCACTGAGCATGAAAATAAATAATTTTCTGCTCTTACCCAAGACCTTCCCCAGTTTGGCTCAAAGCACGCAGGAGCAGCAACGTATGAGAAATTTACACTGCTCTTCTTCATGCAGTGTATTTTAAATGGATAAACAGAGAGAGAGGCTCTCATTCTAGAGCTACTAAGATGGTGCTTTTCGGAAGTTTTATGTCCACATTCAATTAAAACAATCAGAAAAAAAGAAAACAAGCCTATTTTTTCTACTTGTATACGTGATTCTTTTTCTGCTCCTAAGGAGGAATCTATTGCACTTAGATAACGCATATAGCCAAATTCAACAAAAGCAAGGCTTCTGCTAACATCAGATTATACTGAAACTTAAAAGGCATCAGAAAAACACTCAGAGAAGGGAATTAAGTACTGAATTACTGGCTCAAACACTCCAAGACTGAACGGTTAGAATACCGGACTCAGACTTGGTTATGGTCTCAGCAGCAACTGGCCCCTGTTTCCATTTCTTGTGCACTAGAAGCACCTTCTCGTTAGGTAACAATGCAATATCCTACCCAATGGATTAGTCAATCAACCAGCCGTCGTCTTAAGTAATGGAAAGAGGCAAACGTGTCTTCGTGTTCCTGATACCAGATTTTACACCATAGCAACCAAGCTGCATTAGCACACTTATTTTTTTTTTTGTGGATAGCAGACATGGGTTCCGTATCTATGCTCAATTTCTGATTCCATCTAATAGGTTAATCTACTGTAGCATCTAATAAATGAGACCCATTAAGAGAATAATTCTTCAGCTGCCTGTATCCCCTGGATAGCCTATCTTTAAAGCCTGTGAAGGAAGTAACGGTGAGATAAGTAGGGTTAGGGCACAGACAAAACACATAGTGACTAATTATGCTGTAAGCAAGGTATAATCTGGACTAAAGTCCCCTCTTCTGGGGTTAGCCAGAGGCTTGAGAGTTTGTATGACCTCCACTGTCTGTATGGAGGGAGACAAAACTACTCATCACAGAGATCTCCTTCCTCCCAGACAGTAAAAAAAAACCTTATTTTCTCTGTAATTTACTTTTCCCTCATCCCCATGCCATGACCATGTAATCTATTACTTCAATGGCTGAACAGAATATAATGGTCAGTGGGTCCACTACTTCCTTTGAAGTAATGGAGACACCTCTTCACAAAGTCTTGAGGGAAATTTCTGCTTTTCACTGGTTCTGAATGCAGTCTTAATCACATATTCAATCAGGAGAGCGCATATGTCTCTTTTCTATGACAGTATAACATTTGTTTTTATTAATTTCTGTGATTTACTAAAGCTTATTAGACTATTTTTTTCCCAGTTTTCTGTAACGTTTGTATATCTGCAGCAAAGTTGGATTGACGCATGATTTCATTCACCCCAATTGCATTGGTGCAGTAGAAATTGCTTATTGCTCACAAAAGAGCTAAGTCTAGAATTCTGACTCATAAAGTGCTTTATTTTTTTTTCACAAATCTTTCTCGCTATTATACCGAGCAGCAGCAGATTTTACTGGCAAGATCAAATGCCAGCTAAGGCCAGATCTGCCGCATGGCACAGAGAGAATGACACTTTTGTAGAAGGATGCCGATACTTCAGCTGAAAAGCTTGCAGACTTCTTAGTGGCAGCTGTCGATAAACATTCTTTATGGGCCAGTGGCAGGTTGCTGGTGAATTTGTGAATCCCATTTCTGAAACTGGGCTGAGGCCAGAGACTTCGCCATGGGAACTGGGCAGTTGTTACAAGCGTGGGGGAGAGTTTGGGGCTGTCCTTGAGTCCCTCAGCCTCTTGGCTCAGCTCCTCAGCGTACCGCTCATGGGGGAGCATTTTGCGGTAGCAAAATGCTCTCAGCCTAGTTCTGCGTTCACATTGCACTTGGAGCAGGGAGCCTGCTTTCATTTTTCCACTCCTTGGTTCTAACATCTGGTAAGACCCTTGATGAATTGTAAACAAACTCTAAGACTGCTCTTTCTTATTCCCTGCATCAACGGCCAAAAAAAAAAATGCTACTCCGAAAGCCAGAGATTATGAAGGTTTGAAGTTCTGTTAGACACCTAGGCAAGATGCAGCTGCAAGAGAGAGGCTGCACAGCTGTCCCCCCTTCCTCAGTGATAGGAAGGGTAGTGGGATCATGGCAGAAGACATTCTCCTAGATCTGTGTCTCCTGCAACAATACTGCACAGAAAAATAGGCAATAAGCAGTTTAGGGAGAACAAGGGAGCAGAGTATTTCACCCAAAGTCCCCATTGCTCATTCCTTATCACGAGAATTTGCAACGTCTTCTGTGCTTTGACCCTAAGAGAGAGAGAATTTTATGACTAATTTTGAGATGATCATAGGTTGTTTTATTTTCCTTCTGTGTTTGTTTAGTTTCCAGCACAAAACACCATTAAAAAAACAAGGTGCAGCTTTGGGCCCTGAAGTATACCTGCCAGAGCACACGGGGTTAACGCAGGCTAAAGATGAGAGATTTACCCTAGGCACCGACTTGGTATTTATATGTCTCCTGTGAATGTGAGGGAAGTGTTATGCCAGAAGGCAGCCCTACCGAAAGGATAATATGCTCATTCATTTGCTATGTTGGTCTAAGATAACCACAAAGATCCAGAGCTCGTACAGTGCCAGGTACTCCAAGCAATATGCTAAGATAACATTACCTGGCTCGAGTCCCAGAGAATTACTTTTCTTGGAGTCAGACTGACCAAGCCTTTATTATATTACAAAAGTTACTTAATTTCTTACTCTGTACCAATTTCATCGCATTGAAGATACTCAGCTGGGGAGCTTTCTCAGGACCTCAGAGAGATTTAAAAATCTAGTAGGAGTTAGCTAAATATTCTTTTCTTTCTTTTAAAAGCTCCAGCTTTGAAACTCCTGGTTGTACAGGGTACCGTGGTACAGTAACAGCTTCAGGCGTAGCTGCAACCCACAGAACAATACACCATGAGGTGATATCACTTTTAATACAGTCCCAGTTCAGTAATCTCTCCCATGAGTTCAGGCACTTCAACATCTGTTTTCCTTTTGGACGAGCTCCTCTGCAAAGCTCTCCCAGCTCCCCAGCAGAGTTCAAGAGTGCAGCCACGCAGCCTTTGTCAAACGAGATTCCTGAAGCGACCTCCCCTCCCAGCCTGGGGACTCTGCAGAAATCCCTTCACAAGGGAGTCCTCCCAAGCTACGCTCAAAGAAGAAAACAGTTGCTATAGTAACTGGTTCTCTACCTGCATTGAATCGGCTCTCTCTTCCCTCTTCATCTTCTCTGGTTTTATTAGTTCTGGGTGAGAAGCAGATCGTCAGGTCAGGGCTGCACTCGGTTCTGTGGGCTGGAGGAGCTCGGGGAAGGCACCAGGGGGTCCTCACCCACAGAATCACAGAATGGTAGGGTTGGAAGGGACCTCTGGAGATCATCTGGTCCAACCCCCCTGCCAGAGCAGGGTCACCTAGAGCAGGTTGCACAGGAACGCGTCCAGGCGGGTTTTGAACGTCTCCAGAGACAGAGACTCCACCAGCTCTCTGGGCAGTCTGTTCCAGTGCTCTGCCACCCTCAAACTAAAGAGGTTCCTCCTCGTGTTGAGATGGAACTTCCTATGTTCAAGTTTGTGCCCATTACCTCTTGTCCTGTCACTGGGCACCACTGAAAAGAGCCTGGCCCCATCCTCCTGACACTCACCCTTTAAGTATTTGTAAGTGTTGATAAGATCCCTCCTCAGCAATTTTTTTTCCAGACTGAAAAGACCCACGTCCCTCAGCCTTTCTTCATAAGAGAGGTGTTCCATTCCCCTAATCATCTTTGTAGCCCTTTGCTGTACCCTCTCCAGCAGTTCCCACCCATCAGGTGGTCTTGCTTGCTGGCTTCGCCTGCTGGATGATGTCCTGCGTGAGGGTTGCCACCACTGTCGTTTTGTGACAGAGCTACCCAAGTTGCAGAGGAACAAGCTCTTTGCTTCCCCTTCTTGCCCCCGGCTTGCGGTGGAGCCTTGTCTGAGAGCAGACCTGCCACTGGTCTGTAGGCTCACCTGCACATCCTTTGCAGCCTCACTGGGACAGATTTCAGCCTGCTAGTGGAAAAAGAAAGTGGATACAGTCTCCTTTCTGTGATAGTACATTTTTTGCAACTCTTCCTAGGGCTAAAAGTGACCACAATAATCACTGAAAACACTCAGAAAGTCATAAACTGTGCTAAATTGCATCTTTTCCAATATGTCTACTGTGGCCGGGCCTTGGACTAATAGTTTTCTGCATTGTGAATTCCACTGTGGAAGTATATAGCTGGGAGCCAAAGAAACCTGCTCTAAGGAAGAACATGCCAGAGCCACCTCAAGTTGTTTCAAGTGTGCAACACAGGTAAATCGCCTGCGCAAGCTGAGGCGTGTTCCCCTGACACCGAGCGGGCTAGCATGAGGTCGGTATGATGTGGTGACTAGGGAGGGGGAAAAAAAGCCACAGAATTAATTACCATGGATGTAATAATGGCCACTAATAAAAGGCTACAGAGAATGCTGTAGGAAGAAGCTGGTAATGTCCTATAACAAGGCATCAGGCACTGTCACTGCTTGTGTTAAAGGCTCAGAGCTGGGAAGAACCCGCGAGCATTCACTGGACACTTGCATGGACGGAGCAGGAGCAAAGCGAATTAGAAAACTTCCTTCTTGTGTTCATGTAGCTGCCATTAACATGATAGTAAATGCTCTATATTTATATACAACGCAATAAAAAGATCCAAGACCACACCCACATCAATATGTTGCTTGAACAACAGCCAGGAGTAAGATAAAAACGTGCGTGCATTTGTAAAACATTTTAAAAGCTATCATTGACTGAAACAATGAGGTAGATCACAGACTAATCTGAAAATGACTCAGACTTCTAAAATATCTTTTTTTTCCCCTCTCCTTTGTTCATTATGCAACAATTTGCTATGCTAAGCATGCATAGCAATGGACTAAAACCAAGCTGAAATAACTGACTTGTGATGGAACTTGTAACTCCAGTACTGCTGGTTATTCAAGCATGCTGCAGTTTTTTTCCTATGTTAGGATGTAAAAGGGTGGATTCCAGATATGGATTCCAGACGCTGTAGTTTCAACTTGGGCGCTGATTGTACTTAAGTAATTGGCATAGCTTTTATGGCATCCTGGCAGAGTTTATTAAGCCAAAGAATGGTTTCTAGCTGGTTATTTCCTTGTGGATCATTAAACCTCTATCATGGGCACAGAGTAAGGAGGTGGCAGAGAGAAGTTTCCAAATCTTTGGGGAGCCAAGCCTGCAGCAATGGCAGCAACGGGACTCCGCTGGCAGAGCGTGCGGCAAGATACATGTTCGAGGCAATAGCTTCATCTATTGGCCTCACTCAGACACATTGGTTCCTTCCCAGCGATAAAAATTAGCAGCCCGAGGTTAAAGGAAGGTCATTAAGTTAGAAAATGTTTCCAAATATGCAGCAGTATGATTATTCATGGGGAACTGCATGCCAAAAAAGTTGTCATGGGACTTAATGCATACACGTCCTGAAGAGCAGACAGGGTAAATAATGGAGGATCAGCCGAGTAAAGAAGTCAAAGCATTTCAGGGAGCTGGCTGTGTTCTTCTTCCTGACATATACACACAGACACACACACGGTGATTTTCAAGTGTTCCAGGCTCAAACCTGGAAAACAATTGGTCTTGTCTGCTTTACACAGACGCTGAAGATTTCTTAGCCTGTCTGAAGAGTTTTAACACATCAGGTATTTAATAGATTTATGAATCAAATACAACATGATATAATGAATTTCTCCTTTCCAATCTGATGCTAACTTGTGCCAACTGAATTTACAAATCTGGCTCGTTATGTATTAACCAGTCATCTGGGAATCCGATTGAGTAACACAGCAGTTGTTGCAATACCAAGACTCCCATATAAATCATGCCTGAGTCCTAAGTAAATATTGGTTCAAATATTGATTCACATGAGAGATATGAGTGCAGTTTAAGAGGTTACAGGTGCCGGCCGAACGGCTTTAGAGAGGACCACTCCCTCCGTGTTCATTTGAGATTCACATCAAAGTGCTCACTTCACTTTGAGTTCATGGGAAGAGAGCATTTCCCTTCGCTTTTGATGCTGATACTCTCTATATCAGAACCTATTTTTGATGCTCTAAAATCGAAGGCACCACAACATGTATAAGTACTAAGTTATTCAGTTATTCACACTCCAGACAGAGGTAACGTGGGAAGAGGGAAGTGAGACATGAGAAGTTATTTTTTTATGGGTCACCGAAAGCAGGAGGAGAGGGGGACACGCAGGTGTTTTCCTGACATACAGATGCTGTAACAACTGCTACCCAAAAAATCCAGAAGAAGGAATTTGAGGTGAAGGAAATGACAAAATAAGAAGCTATCATCTTCCACACTTTGGAAAACAGGAGTCTCTCATCAGCTGGAAGAAGCTCAAGGGAAAAGGAGTGCCCCATCCCGTTTGTTTTTACACTAACTATTGTGAGCGGCATCTACACTAGAGATCTGCTCTGCTGCTGCAATATACATATCTCCTTCGCTTAGCCTTGAATCCCAAGTGCTCTTCTGAGCAGGACGAACACAGATCCTTCTGGATACATTTCACAGTTACAGATCTAAACAGGAATGAGCTTCCCCCAAGCCTCCTGGGCACTTCTGTCTTAGCAAGTCATAAGCCAGCAACTAGAGAAAAGAGTGTGTATGCTCCATTCCAACCGGTCTGAGTAAGTGGACTGTGATTAACACAAGCCAGCTGCTCTAAATCTCCACGTCTTGTGGATATTCACATTTAAGAGTGGCTCTTTAGTTGCTATATTCACTAAGCAAATCGTTAAGAACCAAGTTTACATCACAGAAATGAAGTTCTTGTTTCGAGCAATTTAAGATAAGTACGTTTACATCAAAAGAGCTCAACCTTTTAAATGTAGGAAGCCTGGCATACCTTTCTCTCTTAGATTAGCTCATTGCTTTTCTTTTTTAAAAGCACAGAAAATAAACCTATGCATTATCTTAGCTTACAGAGTAACACTGCTTTCTTAATTAAATTTGTAAGAGGAGTGGCTGGCACCAAAGCTTAGAGCATCGCACCACATGGGACATGACATCAGTCACAAAAGTTTGCAAGTAAGGAACCAATACCTAACTGGCCACTGAATTCAGAGCAATTAGAATCATAGAATATCCTGAGCAGGAAGGGGCCACAAGGCTCCTCGAGTCCAACTTCTGACTGCACACAGGGCAACCTAAAAGTTAAACCATATATCTAAGGGCATTGTCCAAATGCTTCTTGAACACCGACAGGCTTGGTGCCATGACCACTTTCCCAGGGAGCTTGTTCCAGTGCTTGACCATGCCTTCAGTGAGGAACTTTTTCCTAATATCCAATTACCGCACCAAAATATTCTCCAAGTGGCACCTTTACTACGGTATGCTTTCGATGATGCCATAGCACATGCAGAAAAACCCCTGTGCTTTGAACTTCCCTCTGCACAGACTCTCCTTGCCATGGACACATACCATGCGTGCAAAACGGAATACTTTTGGCCTGCAGTATCTGCTGTGGTTGAGCCTCCCTGTGCTCCGTGGAATGAAGGACAGAGCGAATTCAGTTCTCTCTCCATTCCTTCTAATTGCCAATAGCTGTGAGACAAAATCCCCACTTCTATCATTCCTCAGCACATTGTGCAATTATAAACCCTTTCCTTACACGTGTAGTTAGCTAGTGTATCGTTCGGAATTGTGCAAGAAATTCTTTTGTCCACTGGCTGCCAAACTAGTTAGTGTTGAGGACCTTCTTGCTATTGCAAGCTAGCTGCTGCAGCTGAAACAAACTTCTCTTGGTTCTCAGATGGTCTCTAGCCATATTTTTTTGCCCTACAGAAGCTGCCTTTTCTGCCACGGGAGTTCAGTTTGTCAGTGCTCTTCAAAATGAGCCTCCTTTTTGGGACAGGATTTGGCCAGATGGAGATCTGCCTCAGCTTCTCCGCAGGCTCTGACATGGGCCCGGTGAATCTACCTGCCCTGAAGGAGCATGGGACCTCCAGCAGCATGTGGGACCTCTCTGGTACGGCTTCCAGGGGGAGGACAGGGACCTCAGCTACGCACCTCACCAAAGTGTGGCATGCCTCACAGCCTGTCATCAGATCCTGCGCCCAGTGGTTCATTGTTGCATCTGAGCGGGAGGATGAGAGCAGCTACAGCACCCATTCCTCTGCATATTACTGTGGCATCTGCACCCCAGCTGCCTCTGGGAAAGCTTGTGCTGCCATTCGGAGAAGCGACAGCAGCAAATTCAGTGGCAGTGGACATCGGCTTGGGGGAACTAGAGCTGTGTGGTTCCCAGCAGAACAACCACCACATCAGGTGTATGCTGAACCAACTAATTTAGGAAGTAACTTCAAGAAGTGGTGCTCGGGACCCGATGTGCACCTTTCCTGCTCGGGGAAAAAAGATCTCCTCAGACACTTTGCAGTTCTCAGTGCAAGACTGGGGCAGAGAAAGTGTTGCAAGCAAGGTGTGGTCAGTTATTGTGTAATTGCCTCTCAGCCCTTCTCTCCTGCTGGGTACAGGGAAAGGCGGCAATTTTGGACCAGTGTCGCAGCCGTTACTATATTTAGAGGATTTTCTCCCAGCTTGTAAACAATAACACGTAAAAGTTAAGACGTGCTTTCTGGGCATGCTTGACATAGAGATCTATTTTGATACTTGTGCATCTCAGCAATTGGGTCTACTACAAGAAATAGTTCTAGATCATCAACCATGTAGACCCAAAATTATTGTGATTACGGGCCTCCACATCAACAGAAAAAAATCCAACTTAATTATGACTCCAAGCACAATATCTGCAAGATCACTGACACTCTGAGGTCTTCAGGAGACTCTCTTACAGAGACACATTCAAACAAGAATAAGCTCTTCTAAGACAAGTAGGTAATTTATTTCCTTACTCCCGTATCATAGATTTTGCCAGACATTGTTTTGCAAGGTTCTTTGAAACCAGCGTTTCTGCCAAGCAAGGAGCTAGTGGACAAGAAATCTTTTCCTTGGGGAATGGATGAAAAGGCCTACTTAAGCCCTCATAAGGGGTTTCCTTCTTTCGCTTGTGCCTGCCAACAGGCCTGCCAATATGGCTGCCAACGTTATTGCTAAAAAAAAGGTATTGATTCAGGGATGGATAATTTCCTTAGCACACTGACAGAGTGTGCGGGATCTTGGTAAGATCTTGGTAAGATGCTCCTCAAGTATGGGGAAGCCTGTTTTGAAGATGTCTTGAAGCATGCAGCTATCCTCTTTTCTTGTGCCTTACCATTTCCCTCCTCCTGGAGGTCCACTGTCGAGGGTCTGACAGACAAAAGCACAGCCATGTAGCATGTCAACAGAAGAGCAGAGGCAGGCCATCTCTTCCCTATCATTAGCTTGTTTGGCTTGAGACTTCGTGCGTTTGTCCTTAGAGGACATCAGTGTCCCCGTACCTGCCAGGCAGTTGGTGTTCCGTAGTACAGCCCCAGCCATCCTGTTATCCCAAGGAGGTGGGAGGCAGAGGGTCAGCAGTGGTGGCCCCAGCCTGGGTCAGGCCATCCTGGCACTTGTGCATGACTGGTCTGTCAGGGTAGCCCAAGGGACACTGCCAATGCTGCCTCTTACTGCCCTTCAGAATCTTTCCTCGTGGCTGCATGGCTAACTGCCACAGAAAGACGCCTCTTAGTTAAAGTTCAAACAAAGTTTGTAGCCAAAAAAAGGACTCCTGCTCCCTTCCAGCCCTGAATTAGAATGACTTCAAAACAAATAGAATGACCTCAAAAATCAAAAATAGAAGCACTATTCAATCACCACCTGCCTTCCTAGAAAATCCTATTTCCATCATTTACACTTACTGGCAAGCCCAACAGGGGCTTTCGATCAGCGTCCTAGGGCTACGCAATCCAGCAAGCTAGCCCTGAAATGGATGACTTGCTGTCTGCAGTGTTTTGTCCCCCATATTGAAGTCTACAGTGGCCTGTTACACTTATTTTTCCCTATTGGAAAACCATCCCTCTCTGTGTAAGCTTGGTAGAGTCACAACGTTAACAGGACTTTCTTGTTCTTAATAGATTGTTCGTTTATAGTCTTCCCGTGCTCCACATGTTCCTTTTGCAGTGCAGAACAACTCAGGTCCAAGGATCTCCTCCAAGATTTTATTATACCAAGAGTGGGATTTCACCACAGACATCTGCAAATCAGCTCAGCCCAAACTCTTGTGTACAGTCAACAGCACCAAGGGCAAGGTTCATTTACCCCTGAAAATTCTTCAAACAAGTGCTAGTTTCTTTCCTTTGGCTACTAAAGGAACCCAGACCGGGCAGCTTGGGTGTACATATCTACTTTGCAGATGTCTAGGATGAAGATGAACACCATCCAAAGTGACTCTGAATTCTGTCTGAGCAGGATTTACCTCCTGATTATTTTCCCACTGTTCACACAAATGAAGGGAACACTTAAGCCATGCACCATCAGCACGCCAGGAGCATGCTCTTTTTCCCAGTAGGAGGGCGAGACTTCCTTTCGCTTTGTAACCTCTGCAGCAGGGACTCTTTCCTTAAAAGCACGCCATAAACAAATGAGATTAGATACAGCCAAATTCAGTATAATCCTCAACACCGTGGGTGAGACAGTCTCTGTTATTTCCTTAAGGAGCATCTGCCCTCCAGAACGATGCAAAGTGCCCGCATGAGAAGTCCATGTATTTTCCCAGTTCTAGCCCTTACAGGGGACTTTTTGGACAGACACACGTCCTTTCTCTTCCTTGCTTTCAAACTTGGCAACTTGTTTGCGATAGGGGCCCCTTGAAAAAGACAGAAGACTGCCACGCACACAGAGGAAGAAGAGGTAGCAACTGCTAGAGGCAGATACAGACAGCTGTAAAAAACCTACCACGTCTTAATAGCAAAAGCAAGATAGGAGAGAAGGGAGGTACTGCTGATTTGCACTGGGAGGGCAGGAGAGCATCGGCCTGCTGGTAAGAGGGCAGGAGGCCAAGGATAGGTAGATCAGGTTGTTTGGGATGGGGTGAAGGTCTCTGGGTCCCTTTGTCTCCTCAGGAAAGATCTAGAGAAGCGTCAGAGCATCAGCACAACGATGCAGCACACGTGCTGCAAAAGCAGAAGGGGTGACATTTTCTGGTTTAGCCTAGCCTTTGCTTTTGGCTGATAACCGGTAAAAATAACGCTTTACTGTTATTATTGCCACATTTGAGAGATCAGTGTGAAGGACAACCCTGCTACCAGGCAGAGAGTAACACAGTGGAGTATCTAATAGCCCCCTCCTATCCTTTTCTTTTAGACTGTGCTAAAATGATAACACTCGCCTTATCTGCAAACTAACAATAGCTCTGCAGCAGTGTAGGAAAGTTAAACAAGCCTTAAGTCAAGGGGATGTAGCCATTACCCCTATGCTCTGACTAAAGCTATAGACCACATACTCTTCTAGGAAAAAATTTGCAAAAGGAACGGCCCTGTGGTCCATCGTGTTCCGCCTACAAATACGTCCCCCAGCTCCTTACCACAGGCTAGCAAAATAACAGATTTGGAGTTTTGTGCATTTAAATCATAATGTAGCCCCCATCGATAGCAGATAACGCTCTAACAGGGGATTTCACCCATGCGACAACAAAAATAGAAAAGAAAAAACTCTGACATCAAGCCAGTCATCAATAGACAGGCACCGCACGGTGACTGAACTAACATGCCCCCAGGGTTTATACTGCTACAGAAGGGTTTGTTGCATACGGCAGAGCAGGGAAGAGGTAAACTGGGAAATTTCTGCTCTTTTCTCTGTGTTCACAGGCGGGCAGTTTACAGATGATTGATAAATTCTCTTAAAGCACTTTTAAAGGAAAGACAGAAATGTAGTTTGGAGCGTGTGGTTTCCTTGCTAGAGCTGCATTAACTCTGAATAACTCTGCTGCACTGCGTCACGCTAAGCAGAATAGGATCCCTCTGCTTCTAGAAAGTTTTTGTGCTACCAGTTACTGAAATCCCAGGCAATATACTTTGCACAGGGTGCAGGGTACTTGTATGATTCTCCTCCTATGCAACATAGATTTAATTAAAATATTACAGGCTTCTGGGCAGGGCTTTGTTTGTTCCAAGATGCAATTTTTTTAATGTTCTGAGCTTTCCTCTCAGTAAGGTGTGTTCTTCCACACCCACCCTTTGGCCTTGAGAAGGCCAGTCCCTTAACAAACCACTCCACGCACTGTTTGTTTTACTAATTCTTACCCAAGGTCTTTATCTTAGAATCCTGTTTGTGCAGCTTTGGACAAGATTCAGTACTCGGTGGGGAGGGTGAGTGAGGTGGGACGGATTTCTTAGTGCCTTAAGTATTTCATGTGTTTTCTTACCTGTGACTATTAAGTAGATGATTTACAAGCTTGTTGACACTGAGATGGTGTGAATCTCTGCCCCTTACAGTAGGTGTAAATACAACTTGACACAGCACCTGTGGGAGGGGAAAAGGGCCGTGGAGAACTAATAGTTTCTGGAGGGTGCACAAAGCACCCAGGAAACCTTAGGAGAAAACTGTGGTGGATATCCCACTGCAAGTCCTTCCACCTGCTTCTGGCGGGCTTGTTCACGACAGCCACACACTAAAACCACATCCATCTTCTCTTGCAGTTGCAGCTGCAAATCCACAGCTTGCAGCGCTACTCCACGCAGTAACTCCGCTAATTAGAGCAGTGGATCTGGGAGGCCGTGACTGAGCAAGAGCCACTTGCTGCAGCCTGAGCAGTATTAGCTGCCGCTGTGTGAGCTTCGCAGCACGGCACAGAACGGCTGGAATGTTTCAGCCAGCAGGTACTTCGGAGATGTCGCTCTAGGAAATGTCTGCACTTCTCATAGAAATAGTCCTCCTGCCCATTGCCTCTCTGAGACAGTAACAGTGCCCCCTCCAAGCCCCACACAAATCAAAGTCTCTCCAGCTCCCCTTTCTGAGGCAAAAATCATCACCGGGAAATGGAAATTCCACAAATCAGCAACATACCAGTGCCTTTCCAAACATGCAAGGTCTGGGCAGTGCCTTGGATGGCAGGCTGCTTTTAGAGGATGGTCTCCTCCGCAGCAGCGAGGCCAAACATCTGAAGCCCATCAATTCAACAGCTTCAAACAGCCAGAAAAAGAAGTTGCCTGTCTGCCCGCTTGAGACAGGTAGAACTACCATAGTTGTAAAAAAGATCATCTCCCCTTTTTTAATAAATCTTCCCTATGCTGTCCTCATCTTCCTCCACCTCTCCAACACCTCGGAGACATTATGAATAAAATTTTATGACAAGCGCTTTTCCGATTTTCCATGTTTTTCAAACCTCCCACCTCCACAAAGCAATGTTTGGTAAAAGAAAGTTGTCCCTACCACACTAACCACCAGACCTGCACTCACCACCAGTACCACCAAGAACAGCAAGGTCTTGCACTCCAGTGTCTATTCTGGGAAAGGAGGAGATACAGTATGAAGCCCTTTTTAATATCATATCCTAAAGACATACTTTTTCCTCAGAAAAAATTTCCTTGTGAGATTCCCAAACTGTTCTAAGTGTGAAATACCTCTCTGTTCATTGAAGCGTTAATTCTTATCACTTCTGGACAGATAAAATGACTGGCAAGAAACATCTTTTGCTCATTTATAATTGGTTAAGAAACTTCACTTCTGGAAGGAAAGATAGTAAATCGCTGTAGCTGACACTAGAATTGACATGAAGTGTAGATGCGTTCATTTGGGGGGAAATAAAAGCAGGGCTAGTTGCCAACTCAGCAATGTACACTCAGCAGTGTAAACCTCGGGTAACATACCAGTGAATAACATCTCCTTTCTTGTCTCCAGGTTCCCTTGTGTCAGTTAAGACAAGATGCCATCAGTCAAATCAAACACTTGCAAGTTCTGAAAGAGTTCTTATATCCACCGTCTGCCCCATTCATGAAGTTTGTCTTAGGAACACCCTGCCAGGGACAAATGAACCAGCTATTCCAAAATACTTTATTAGTCACTGCAGGCAAACAGAGGTCTCCTAAGTAAGCTGTAGGTAGATATCTTCTGTATTGGCAGGATAAGCAGAACTTTCTGAAAGAAGAAATGAAGCAAACTCCAATGTTTCTTGCACAGTGGCAGGCACAGCTAATTGACTTGCTGAATAGAAAGTAAAAATTCAACACACAAACATGAGAAGAAGGAAGAAATAAATTCACTTGACGCAAGTCTTCTCTATGTTGGGAATCTACTAAAAGGTAGTCATCTCAGTATTCAAAGGAGAGATTCCTCCAGTGTTCAACCCATTCATCTTCACCGCCAACATACAGCACTGGCAGAGGGCAGCTCAGTCCGTCCCAGGTGTGTAGAGCACAGAAAGGCTATTTGGATAGGATGCCTCCATTTCAGTAAGATGAAACCCATCCTAAGACAAGCAGCTGCTGCTTGGGGCTCAGAAGGAAAGGGGCTCTGACAAAGTACTTGGACCAAGGGTCTTCAGGAGTGGCAGTGTTAGTTACTCGGACGCAGCTCCAGACCTCAGCCCAACAGTCTGTGGACCAAAGCTGCAGCCCCAGCAACAGCAAGAGGTGGGCTGCTACTTCCCGCTGGAACACCTAGGGCTGTAGCATGCCAGGAAAGCTGCCTTGGCCAGGTTTCTGAAACGCTGTGTACCCGGAGACAGACTCTACAGCGCATGCCCTGCGCAGAGAAGACTACGGTTGCGCAGTAGCTATTCCTCTGGGACCCAATGTCACACACAAGATGGGGAAATCCATCTGCCAAGGACACATCCAGGGAAACTCTGAACTACAGCAGCATCTCTAAATGAAAAGTGTTTGCTGCTGTTAAACAAATGCACAAGGAGACGGAGCAGCCGGGAGAAGTGGTGTGCAGCTTTAGCACTTCATATTGAGGAAACGTCCACTTCTGTAAACAGAGCGTCCACTTCATGACTCAAGGAGAAGAGCTGGGGGAGGAGGAAATAAGTGAGATGAAAACCAAAAGCAGGCTGAAAGGCAGGTGGATCCGCCTGATGAGAGCTCTTTAGCTGTGATTACACACTGCTACTGTATGCCCTTTGACCCTACTGTACTGCCCTGTAGTAATTCAATTGCTTTATTTTCTTCTCTCCCAGTGTCCCATTCTTTACTGAACTCTGTTGCTGTTTTTCTTCCATGGTCTCAGCTGAGATTAGTGAGGCAACTCCCCTCAGCCAAAACACACACAGCTTGTTTGTTGCTATCAGCACGCGCTTTAGTGCTGTGTCCCAGGGCTCTTACAGCCTGTACTACAGAGCCAACTCACTCTTCTGATGCAATATAGCGTAAGAAAGGGAGAATCCTAAGCATCCCTTGCTGACTCCTCTCTACACCTCAGTCATGCACTTACTACTTTACCTGCAGCCAACGCTGTGGACTATTAAGGGTTCTGTCAGGTCCTGGGTGTCTCTATGATACTTGTGTGAGTTTGTTATTTAGCAAATAAAGCCAATGTTATTCTTTCATGTTCACAACTTGTGCAAAACTCTTGACAATTCATGGCCAAATTCTCTTGGAGCCTGTGGTGATCAGTAATGCCTGGGTTACAGCTCTTCAGCCCTCTTGGACCAGGTGCTCCCACCATCAGTGGTTCTCTTTCAGTAGACTAGGGTGTACTGGACATTGAACAGCAAAAGCTGTTCAGCTAGCAAAAGCTATCAATCATTCAAATTAACAAGAGCCTTCCTTGTACTTACAAGGTCTGAAGTAATCCCAAAAAGCTCAGCGAAGAGGATCTAAGAAGTGAGGGGCAGTCCTCCATGATTTAGGGCAAAAGAGCTTTCTAATAAGGTAAAAGCAATCAGCATCAAAAGCACCTTGTCTAGAGTCCCAGGTTTTTAAGTCTTCTTTTAAGCAACCCCTCTTATGCAAAGTAAGTGAACATGAAAGCAGGAGCATCTGCCGAAGCTCTTAAGCCAGAAGGACCATCTGTTCTGAATGCTGAGGCCTTCACTGAGGTCACTCTGATCTGACCAAGCCTCATGATCTTGCGTTTGAGAAGCATCTGGCCAAAGGCAGCCCAGAAGTTGCAGATCTTGGATTGAGCTTCGATTGTGCCAGCTGTCACATAGACGAGAGCAAGCTGAGAGCTGCTGCCATGACCCATGTGGGACACATCCTGTAGGAAAGCACTGCCTGTCAGCAGCTGCTAGAATGATCTCCAGCTTTCTTCTGGCTGTGTCAGCCTACCCCTAAACTCCTTCAGTGTAGAGAGTGACTGGAAATACCAAGGGAGATGGTGTTGGATATGGAGGGTGGACAGTGTCCAGTCCAGGTGCTTCATGTTCCTTTTATGCTCCTTCAGGCAAGACAATCCATCCTCAACTTTTCCCTGAGGCAAAGCTGAGTAATGGGACCTTTCCTAGATTGCCAAAGGGAAAGTAGGGCCAATCCTCCACATGCACCAGAGTGAACTTGAGGAAAAAGGTAAGAAACAACCACCTGAGCTCTCACATGCTATTTCTGGGCTCCGAGATGGAATGAAATCAGCAAAATTAGGGCAATTCAAAATTTTACTGAGTCAACAGTGCAGTAATATTGACCCTACAGTCTTCTGTGAACCTGCTAAGTGAGTGGCAGAGCTGGCAGGATGGATTTCTCTCAGTCCCTCAGTGGGTCTGATCCGCCACTGACTGGAACCTCAAAGCAGATAAGAAATGTCACCTGCTCAGACTAGTTGCCTTGCTTGCACGGGTAGTGGCACAAGCTTCAGGGGAGGGGTGAACTCGGCACGCCTTGATTTGTACAGAGAGGGGAATTTCCTTTAAGTCATTATTACTTTATTACTCTACCAGCTGTAAAAACTCAGATTTCTCTTTTTGCACAACACTTCTCCAAACAAAGGCACTATACAGACGTGTGTAATTAAAGTCCACACTCTGGGGAACTGCAAAATTGACTCTGCCTTCTGAAAAAGTAGCCTCTAGAAGAAAAGTCAGCAACTCCAGAGAAAGGGCAAACTTTTTCACAAAACTGGGGGAGGAAACAGAAGAACCCCTTACTCTCTGATTTCTGCTTTCTGTCACATGGTGTGTGTGCTTATCTCCTTCACTACATGACAAAATGGTTGCACAGTTGCCTGGAAATCTCAATGCAAGGTCCCTCCTCCTCAGTACAGTTTACTCTTGTTAATCTTTCCAAAGTCTCCACTTTCCCCTGCCTATTGCACTTCCATCTCCCGGGCCATCACTGCCTGGTATTCTCTCCTGTCAAGGTCTCTCTTCCTGCTGTTCTGGTCCCATTCTTTCTACCTCCCCTGTTCTCCTGTTGCCATCTTTCATGCAAGTGCCACTCAGCCCCCTCTGTTGTCTCACTTGCTAACTCATCTGGTCTTGATCCATTTCCAGAGCATCTGAAAGAGAGGAAATTGGTAGAAGCTGGAGAAACCAAAGCCTTCAAACCTGGCTACGGGACCGATGTTTTTGCTGTCCCTCGTAAGTGCAAATCATTGCAGAGAAACTGTTGCCCTTCTGCTCTGGGTGAAAACGTTGTGTTCTCACGTAGCGTCCCAGTTCATAACAAAAAGGCTTGTGAACGCTGAATATAACAGCAGATGAGAAACAGAGCAGAAGGGCTTGGGAGGCTGTGTTCAGCCTGAACCACAGCAAACAGTATTTCCAACTGCAGTGGATTGACCTTGGCTGGATGCCAGGTGCCCACCAAGCCGCTCTGTCACTCCCCTCCTCAGCAGGACAGGGAGGAAATAAGATGGAAAGAAACCTTGTGGGTCAAGATAGAGGCAGTTTTATAAAGCAAAAGTGAAGGCCGTGTGCAGAAGCAAAGGAAAATAAAAGACCTGTTTTCTACTCTTCATCAGCAGGCAATGCCCAGTTTAGGTCAGCTGTCCTGGTTATGTCCCTTCCCAAGATCTTGCCCACTTCCAGCCTACTGGCGATGGGGGAGAATGTTGGAGAGACAGCCTCGACATTGTGTGAGCGCTGCTCAGCAGAAGACAAAATACTGGTGTGTTACCAACGTCTTTCCAGCTATCAGTGTAATACACAGCACTGTGAGGGCTGCTATGGGGAAAATGTACTCCACCTTGGCCAGACCCAATACACCAACAAAGAATAAGGTTAGTCCGTAGTGTCAGCTGCTGTGTTTCTCTCTCTGATTAACAGGTCAAGAAGCCACCGTTTTCCACAGCCCTGCGTTCTGCAGCTAGAGTGGCAGCATGCACTTCTGCAAATACCAAAACAGACAAGTGACACTCACTCACTGGCAGTGGTCTGGCCGTGGATATTTCTCAATTAGATATTTAGCTCCATCCCTGCACACCGAGTTTAACAGCTTAAAGCGCTATTGCCACCCTTGCTGCATAGTTTGGTCTCAGAGCACAAGTGACAGGGTGTCCTCTTACTGCCCCAAAAGCAGGACAGCAGCACAGGATTTACAGAGCCTGGAGGAACCATTTTCTGGAGTATATAATGTTGGCCTCCTGCTGCTACCGTGGAGGTCAGGGATGAACCTGCCATTGTCTTTTGTGGCAGCTGGTAGTATCAAAAAATGCCAGCCTTGGGCTCTGTGAACTTGGGCTGCTTTCTCTATCCCACAGTAGAACTGAAAACTTCTTTCATCCCCAACTCTGTGGACAGGATGGGCAGTAGAGAAGAGCTATCCAGGCAAATATCCTTTTCTTCCTAAGAGCACTTTGAGATCTGCCCTTTAACCAGAATCCTCCACAAAGGAACAAAATCACAACAAAACCTTTTTTCTCTACACTGAATTCTACTTGGATGAAAATCTAAGAGCCCGCGAGTTGTCAGAACCCATCTAAGACCTCACCCAAAACTTCAGCTGAACTTAGCTTCTTGCAACAGCTTATCCTGTTTGGTAATTTTTCTCCTTGTTTAAATAGGTGCCCAGACTTAAACAAAAAGTGACGAAATCAAACTCATAGAATCACAGAACACCAGGTTGGAAGGGACCTCAAGGATCATCTGGTCCAACCTTCTTGGCAAAAGCATGGTCTGGACAAGATGGCCCAGCACCCTGCCCAGCTGAATCTTAAAAGTGTCCAATGATGGGGAATCCACCACTTCCCTGGGGAGATTATTCCAATGGCTGACTGTTCCCGTTGTGAAAAATTTTCCTCTTGTGTCCAATCAGAATCTCCCCAGGAGTAACTTGTACCCATTATCCCCCATCTTTTCCATAGGACTCCTTGTAAAAAGAGAGTCTCCATATACACGACTGTCACAGTCTAAGCATTGCTGTTGTGCTTTCAGACACAGTCATATCCAGGCAGTGCAGTGCCAGCAGGTAGAAAAGACCATCTGAAAAGAATTTTAAAACTTAAGACACACAACTGAAGGAATGAAACATCCAAGCAAAGAGCTAGAAAGGCACTAAAATGAAGCCTGGATAAACTTGCTAATGTCAACAGAGAAAATCTGCTGCACACCCAGCCTTAACAGGAAGCAGGAATTCCTTGCCTAGAGTTGTCTTCTGAATGGAAAGCCCTGGAGATGATGAGCTCTGTAAAAGCACTGGCCCTTGGATGCTCCCAGCCAACAGGTCTATGATGAGATGGCAAAACGGCTTCCTCTGAAGTAACACATGCCATTATCTCAGAGCACATTACAAAGCTGAGGTGGACATGACATCTACATCAAAGTTCAAGTCATCCTTGTTTCAGTGGACATATCATTCTGCAGCCCTTTAGTAATTCCTCAACTGTGGAAGTTCAGAGTCTAAGGTCAGGCCCTCGTAAATGGGAATTTACTCATGCTCAGCTGATTCTGATGTTGCCCTTTGAATGGACACATCAACAATACAAGTTAAACTGCCTCACCCACTTCCACTCAACCCCTCCCTTTTTTTATACCATTTTGGCAATGCAAACTGGAAGCAGAGATGACAACTCAGACCTGCTAGAATGAACTTTGGCTGCGGCGTGAACTGTTTACCCTGACCACCGGATAGGATCACCCACCAGGCTCCAAAATCAACATGAACTGCATGATCTGGGGGGCTTAGATAACATTCACTAACAGCAAAGCAACACTAGAGAAGTAAACTGTCATACTCCGACTACTGCCTCGAGAATTGCAACACTGTTCAGGTGTGATATACTCCTCTAGCCAAAGAAAGGACACACACAGCTTTACATCTGAAATTCCACTTCACTCATGTACAGAAGAGGGGACTTCAGCACGGGCCTAGGTACTGTTAAATTGGAGTATTGGGAGCTGCTCGTAACACAAGCTGTTTGCAAGCACTTGATCATGGCTGCTTGTACTAACTTGTAAGAAGCTACACACTGAAAAATTTACCCCCTTTCAGGCTACGTCTCTAGCACAGTAGTACCCCAGGACTGATACCTTGCAATGCTCTCAATCTGTCCTTCAGAACTCTGCCCGATGCTGCCTGGAAGATTTCCCAGAGAGGTTCAGCTGACAGCAGCATTAAAAATCACAGCGTGTGTCTGTAGACTTCTTTGTACCACACATTCAGAGATAGCACACAGCAGAGATGTAATTGTTGCAGCTACGCTCTTCAGAGGCGGCTGTCTCAGGGCATGTCTTTACCAGCGATGACCATCTCCAAGCAGACAGCTGCAGATCTCACTCCAGTGAAAACATTTTATTCCCCTAACAGCTGTATAGCTTCAAGTCTTTGCTGCAAAATCCACTACTCAAGTTTTGCCCTTAATTTGAGGCTCATCCACACACAAAACCTCTTACATCTTTCTGCCGGCACATCAAGATAGAGAGTAACGCTATTATTAATGCCAGTCACTGCTACAGCAGCCTCCCTGCCACGCTCGTTTCCCAGGACTGCTGTTGAACAGATACCTCGTGCTGTCCTCCTTGTCTCGTCCTTGAGAATTCTGCCCGTTATTCCTTGGAAATTTTCCCAGAGCAGTTCAGCTTACAGCAGCGCTAAGAATCACAGCACATGTCAGTGGATGTTTTGGTATCAGATGTACTGAGATATAATGCAGCAGAGGCTTAATTATCACAAGGTTTGCTCTATTATAACCCCTCTTGGTTATTTAGAAACAAGAAAGAAAGAAGGAAAGAAAGGAATAAAGAAAGAGGTTGTCAGCAAGAAACTGCAAACCCTTCCTTAAGCGGTAACCAGGCTACCGTTTTTTGGAACTTTTCCTGATACAACAAAAGACACCACGAAGACAGGAACTTTGGCAGCAGTGGTTTTGAACTCCACAACCCCTAATTTTCCTCTGGTTTTCTATGCATGTGTCACTAAGAATATAATCCACAGCCAGGGAAACGGTTGACCTCCAAATAGATACCTACGCAGCAACAAGCCTCTGGAGGCTACTTTTGCTAGAATTGAAAGTTTTTCCCCAAAGCAGCCCCAAATTCCAGAGTAAACCGTTGTCCTGTTTAGCCCGATCGCTGTCACCATAGTGACCGCAGGAGCTGCCGCCGAGCCATGGCACTGTGGCGCGGGGCAGAGATGAACAGGACACAGCGCTGGGAAGGAAGCGACTTGAACTCAGGGACCGGTGACGGAGATGTGGGCTGTGGGACGGGGCATTGGAAGCAGCCTTGGGGTGCACGGTGGTGGGAAAGGCAGTTTAAAAACTTTTTAAACTGCTTTTCCCCACCACCGTGCACCCCAAGCATCTTCACTGAATATCAGCCTCAACGGGCTAGCACAAAGGTGCTCCAATGTTGTGAGAGGAGGCAGTAGGTGAAGGAAGAGGAGCTGAAGATGAGGGCCGTGATGGAAGATGGCGTTCACAGCAACGCAGTGAATGCAGTTTAGCTGGAGCTGGAACAAGCTCATTCATGTCCCTTGACATCATTTGTGTGGAATGCCTCCTCCCCCCCAAAAAATTAAAAAAAAAAATCACAACCCAAACCATTTCTTCAAGCAAACAGTGCACCCACAGAGCTCACAGGCAGACAGTCCCCATGCTCGCAGGTTCAACTTGGGGAGAGCAGAGTGGGAGACCCCCCATGCTGACCTTCCCAGTGCGTGGCTCTGTCCTGGCTAGAGGAGCCCGGGGTGGACACAGAAGCTGTCACCTCCAGGTGCCAGTGCAGAACTCAGCACTGCTCCAGCCTGCACAGACAACAGCAACATTATCTTCCTCCTGCTACGGTACTGCTGCCAAGCGCCACCCAGAACATCCTCCACGCTCCAACCAGTGGAGCTACCCAGTGGCGCAGTAGGCCAGGATCCAGGAAACAGTGCCTGCAAGCACTTTTCAAAATTATAGAATCAGTTAGATTGGAAGAGGCTTTTAGGATCATCAAATACAACCATTAACCTAGCACTGCCAAGTCCACCACTAAACCATGTCCCTGTGCACCACATTTAAATGTCTCCAGGGCTGGGGACTCAACCACTTCCCTGGGCAGCCTGTTCACCCTTCACCCTTTTGGTGAAGAAATTTTTCTTAATATCTGATCTAAACCTCCCCTGGCGCAACTTGAGGCCGTTTCCTCTTGTTCTATCACTTGTTACCTGGGACAAGAGACCGACCCCCACCTCGCTACAGCCTCCTTTCAGGTAGTTGTAGAGAGCGATAAGGTCTCCCCTCAGCCTCCTTTTCTCCAGGCCAAACAACCCCAATTGATAATCTCCGCTGTACAAAAAGTTATTATTTAAATATACACAATTAAAAATGAGAGAAGAATTATTTCCATTTTACAGAGGAGAAAAGGGGGACAGGTTTGCCCGGCAGCAGGAAGCAGTGGCAGGGCTACAAAAAAACCTAACACTTTCCAAATCCCTGGAGTTTGACCAAAGTCATCCACCTTGTCTGGTTGCACATGCTATGCCAGCTGCGTGGAAGCTTTCATCCCGGTGATGCAAGGATGAAAAAAAAAAGTCTTGTTTGATTCTTAATAGTCTACGAGAGGCATCACATGATACCACACTGGGCAACCACGCCATCGGCAAAGGTCACGAGACATAGGGCTATTCCTCTTGGGTTTATAGCTGCTTTCCAGAGCCAAGACTCCTCCTTCTTACACCATTTTGCAGTCAAGCGCAGCAGCACTCGTGTGCCAAGCACTGGGAAACTGCCACTGTAACAGTCAGGCCCTGAAAGAGGCAAACCATTTTTTGTTTTTTGGTCTACAGGTGCCAACAAGAGAACCATAATGGATTTGCAAAATCTAATTAACCTAAAGAGATTCTTACTGACTGCAACTGCTTGGCAACATAAAAAAGGTGCGAGTCTTCATTTTTACAGATATGCTAGGTTTGTATAGGGAGGAAGGGGGAAAGAGCTTTTCAAAAAGATAAAGAGGAATGGAAGAAAGTTACTGTTGCCCTACGTCTCCTACCAGCTAAAAGAGAAAAGAGGTCTTCTAATTAGTTTACTGTTGTAACTATGGGAGTGATAGCTACTGATTTCAAGACTCATAATACACACATAGAAGTTTACATAACTAGGGAAACTCCTTGTCCTGAGGAGCTTATAGCTTTATTAGACTGGTGGCAGGTAGTATCATCCCTGTTTTACAGGCAGAACACATATCAGGAGTCAGACTTCAAACGCTTCGGTGACGTGTGATGCAAGTCTAGTAAGGCAAGTGTGAAGGACACACAGGAGAAGTGTTGGAAAAGCTCAATGCTAGAAAAAATAATATACATTGCAGCCTTCCCTGAACAAAGCAACCACGCGGCCTGATTCCCAGGCACTCGAACAAACTGCTCCTTTGCCCCAGAGGCTGCCATCTCTGCTGCTGGGGCTGCGGCACGGGATGGCAGCGCTCCGCAGTGCACAGCCCTCTGCTTTGTCACCCACCCACCTCTACCAGGGGTCACGTAACACAAACCGGGTGGCTGAGGTGGGGGTGCAGGTTCCCTTCCGCCTCCCTTGGCCTGCTGCTTCTGGCAGAGGCATTTCTCTCAGCAAGCTCTGGAAAAGCTCAGCTCTCAGGGCCCTTAACCCCACTGATATCTGTGGCTATTTCATCACTGATTAAAAGCATCTACATATGCTTTAGATTTGGCAGGGCCTCCTGTCTCCTCACCTTCCTTTCTGGGAGTCAATTTGACTTTCTGGAGCACACAACCCAAGCCAGACTTTCAGAGCAGATCAGATGTGGGTATTGTTCTGCTTTCTTTTTCTACACATGTAAAATTCAGATTCTGGGGCCCAGCTCAAGAGCACAAAACCAGCTTTTAACAGCCAGGCGAGATTTCCTGCATCTCTGACCACTGTCGTCCCACTGGACCAGGCAGTCAGTGTCAGGGAATGCTTAAACCCGCACAGAAGATGACGCATGAAGTCTTTTTTCTGCACTTTAAGCAGTGTTTAGGAGATCAGTGCTATTTCAGAGTCTGCCGCTTCCCTGCTATGTTCCCTTAAGGAAGCCAGTTCATGTTTCAGTGCCCCAGTGCCTCCACCTCTTCACCACTGTAACTCTGATCTCCTTCGCAGATAATTGTGATACCGGGTAGATTATTGCTGCATTGTTCTTGGCAATTCTTGATCCAAAAAAGGCACGGGCAAAAGAGTCCTGAGACTTAACCCCATGGTTTCCGTGAGAGCAGCGAGCCAGGGCTGCAGTACAAAGGAAAAAGGCGACAAAGCCTGGATTGAAGGAAGGCCAGGTAGCGTTTGGCTACATCTTTCACTGTTTGTATTCCTCCATAGTTTTCATTAATACTTCATAGAAATTAATCTACCAGGTCAGTTTAGATAATAAATAACCTCGCAGTGTGGGGAAGAATATCAAGTAAAGCAAACAGGAGAGTTCAGTATTCCAGAAAGAGATGCTGACTAGGGGGACGGGATCTTCCTGCTGCTGATAGCACAGAGGTGCAACCCCTCAGCAAATATTGATTTTAAAGTACCGCACAGCAACAGAACAGGCAGCAGCCAACTTGTTCTCACTTGATTTTGGGAGCTGTACGACCAGCCAACAACCCCTCCCCCACAAGAACGCACACAGCATTCTTGAGGCAAGTGTTAATGCTGGATCTCGACCAAGAAAGGATTCCTACAGAACTCAGTGGACGAGAGGAGGATGTTCCGCTGCTTGCCTCTTTCCACTTTTTTCCTCACTAGCCCCATTCCTCCTCTACTTGCACTTCCCTTCGTCTGAGGGCCTTTCACACAGCGGCTCCCAGCAGGACGCGAGGCGCAGTGCGCACACAGCCTGCCCTGGCCAGGACTTATTCCGACTAATGCAAACAGCAGAAACTGAGGAGACAGGCATGGATAAGGCTGGAAAGGGGAAACCTCCTCCTGCCGGAATGCAAAGGGATTAAAACGAGCAAGAGGCACAGCTGCATTCAGCATCGAGTTATTCCCCGATTCCCTGGGGCCGACCATAAATCGGATCGCTCCCTCCCCTCCAGATCGCTGCTGGCTGGTTGTTTTCTCCCCCCGCATATCATTCAGATGCACTCCTGGGGTATCACACAATACAAAGCAATAAATGGCCAAACAGCTTGTAACTAAGACATACTGGTTTCCAAAGGGACGCTGGGCTGCAGGGAAATCCCTCTCTTGGAACACGAGTGCCACCTTGTGCCGGGAACACGCGGTGAACAGCCAACGGGTGGAAACCAACTTGTCCAGAGAAGCCAAGCGAACGAGAGAAGGCGGACAAGAAGCCATCTTTGGAGCAAAGCCGCATCAGGCGTTTGGGCTTTTGGAGATCTTTCCTCCAGGTACCAACCAGCATCACCCTCATCATCACGCTCTAGGGTAGATTCGGCTTTTTGAAGGGACTAATGGGTCGCAGTGGGCAGCTCTTTGCGGGTAAGCTCTGACCCCAAACAGCAGCACGAAGGCCCACCTCAGACATCACCCTGCCCCAACAGCTACAGCCAGCGGGTGCCAGCTCTGTCCTCTGCACGGACAAGTCCAGGGAGAAACCAGGTGTCACCTCAGACAGTAAAATTTTGCTGAGCGTTACCGACATCCACGCTGAAGCCCAGTTTGCAACAGACAAGCCCTTAATAGAGGTATGGAAGATGAACCGCTAAAATACAACAAGCATATTTACAAAGCAACTTTCCAAATGCAAAATACTGCTATCCTAAACCAACGCGCAGGCGGGAGGAGCCAGCTGGCTTGCTAGGGGAAAAGAAAAGCAGGGTGTGAGTTTCTTACTTGTTTCTTTAAAATTCACTTTGAGGCTTTTACCCTACAGATGGGTTAAGTTTCATATGAGGTGCCTCAAATGAGCTTCTGAAAATGCCCGCTTCTTTACACTGATTTATAGGGGAGCTTTAACGTAGTCAGCCTCACGGAAATCTGTTTCTTTTTCAAAAGTGGGAGGTTGTTACTGTGTGAAAATACATTTCAAAGTCAGCCTAAAAGATTTTGCACTGAGTTTGATTTGAGTTTAATCTTTTTATAACTTGGAGTATTTTCGCAAGTTGGTTATAGCCTTGGAGACAGTATTGCTTTGAGTTTTATTTGCTTCAGGGTTTCTTCACAAACTTAACAGGAAAAAAAAATGGCTTCCGGAAAATATTTCTGCAGCAAAGTAGGAATTCCTTTGCAAACACCTTGGAAAGGAACAGGGTGTGGGTATCCTGTTCATGAAAACTGCTCACAATCAGAATCCAGTAACCTGAATTTTGAAGTTAAGACTACAATTAAGTACTCTAAGGATTAAAATGCCACAAGGACATTAGTGATTAACCACCACAACTGTGTCTGGGCACTGGGAGCACATCTCGGCTTTTCAGCAGAACAACAGAAGGCAACGCCACATCCTGAAGGGGGAGGGAGGACCATCAACAGAAACTTCAGAGTGCTGAAGGCAGAGCGCGCACCACCAGAGGTGAACTTTTGTCTTCCACTTCCCTTTCCCAGACTCCTGCCTCCTTCGGCATTTGCAGTGCACCAGCTTTGATGTAACAGGATACACGAACATCATTAGTGATGTCACCCAGTTCGGCAACCAAGGCGGCAAAGAGGTGCCTATGGTGGTTCCCAGCAACAGGACCACTGTTGACCTGGCTTCGGTGCTGCCAGCACAACTCACCAGAGTGATGGGACTGCACTGCAACTGCACGGGGGTGAAGGTCTCCGTTTGACTGAGGCAGCGGTCCTTAAGGTGATGCTTGGCACCAACCATTCACAGCGGCATGAGGACAAAGATTAGCGCCTGCTGGGAGCACCGTTCGGGGTTCTTGCCGACTGCAGGAACTGACTTGCTGCTCTGCACTCCTAGACACAAGCTGTCAGGTCTTTTTCTCCCAATCTCCAGACGCCTCTCTCCTCCCTCTATAGATGCACCGCTTCCAGGTTAGCAGCTGCGTCTTGTATTCAGGTCGGCTGCACGGGATGGAAGTGTGATATTGGAAAAGGTGAGGATGGAGTAAAAACACTAAAGTCCCAGATGGAAGCAGTATGCAGGACTGTGTGACCCAGCAGGCATCATCCCATTTAATGGGATGCTTGATGCCATTGCCGTGGTATCCAAGTGCTCTGCCTGAGAGAGCTGCGAGAAACTAATGAACTAATTACTGATTAGCCTAATAGCACTAGCCATAATATTTGATTACAACACTTTTACTGACAGTGTAATTACTGCCCAACCTAACAGAAGCGTTACACACAAGCAAGCACAAGGCAGCGATCAGCTCATCCCTGATCTCACCTGTGGGCTCTCACCAGCTGACAGCAATCACTGTCCCTTCCTTCCCACCAAACACTCCTCACAGCTCTTCCCTCTTCAACCCTCTGGAAGTCCTGTCCGTCCTGACACACCTCGTATGAGCAAAGCTCTACTGGCTCAAGCCAAAAAAGGTCCATCTATCCCCCCCGCCTGCAATCTCTGACAGTGACCAGTAACGTAAGATTTGCACGTAGATAACAGGTTCACACACTCCTTTTAAAGAGTAATCCTGCTGCTGTTTCCCCACAACTGGCTGAAGCTCAATGGTGTAAACTCACTCCCTGTTAAGTGACTGTACTTCCAAACACTACTGCCATCAGTGTTCCAGAGGTGTAAGCACAGCTTTAGAATCTGTGTATTACAAACCTAGGAAATATTAATGTTTTGTGCATTTTTTCTACCAAGAATAAGACTTTAAGTTTCGCCTTTTTTTTTTTTTAATAAAAAGATGCTACATTTCAGGTTTTCTTGAAACTTCTAAAAGTGTTCAGAACACTTTGAGTATCCCAATACCTTAACCTTTCCTTAACTCTTCTCCCTTCTCTCCTACTGTTTTTCTTCTATCTTGAGTTCACGCTTGATGCTGTTTTTATCTACCAAAACAACTGAAACACACACATACGGTTAGTTTCATCAGAAATTACATTTGTCATCCAGTGCTGTAAATTAAAAGTAGATATACCAACAGCTTTAGGCTTTTTTGCTAGAAATCTAATAAACCTGAAGAAGATTTTTGTTTTATTACACAATGTATTGCCCAAGCCGGAATCCTTCCCCATTAGTCACTTAACTCCAGACAGCTGTATCATCTCTGCTACTCAATACCAGCCTCGGAATTCAGAGTTACCAGAACTACCAGATGAGGACTTACTCTGGACTTAAGCCTTATGCAACGCAACATGGAACAGCATGGGTTTTGAGGGGGGTGCGTGAAACTGTTTTTCCACTTGATTTTACAAGCTTCAATTTCAATATAAAAGTTAAGAAGGCAGCTCTGAGAGAGGATGGGAAAAGATAAAAAACTACTCTGCCTCAAAGCATATCCCTTCCTTCCCCCTCCTCCCCAACAGAAGAACACAAAAATATTTTTTCCTTTCAAAACGCTTTTAAATGAAAGCCAGAAAATGCATGGGACATCTACAGATTCTTTAACAACTCAAGATTTCAAAAAAACCTCATGTGTTGTTCAGCTATCAACAGATACACAACTGTGAAAAATAAAGAAAATACATTGGATTTTCAGGAGTGATTAACATGACCTCAGAACCTGCGTTCGGTCCCATATTTAAATGGGACACAAATAGTTTGGCTTCTGGATTTCACTGTAGATACAAAATAGCTGAACCCAGCAGTCATGTCCTAATGCTGTATATGCATGGTTTATGCAGATAACGAATAAAATCATGTCCTATCCAACACAGTTCCAACGGTTGTCATTCTCTACCTTAGATCTAGCAGTTTACAACCAATTCTGTTGTAAAATGTTGCAGGCAAACATAGTAATTGGAGCAGAAAAGGCTATAAATCTAATGACAAAATAGAACTGACTTCTAATGAACATCATAAAGCATCAGTGGAAAAATCTATGGCTTGTTGGACCCATTTGATAGCTCCACACTTGACTGAAACTCACTACCAAAACCATGAATCTTTGCTTGTTAAGCTCAAACAATTCCCGAGCAACACCGTTTAATTGGCCCCGTACCTGTTCCAGTGGTGACATACCTGTAACTCCCAACACCACCACTGGAGCTACTGTTCCTGTGGCAGGAACTGTTCTGATCAAGTTTCATACAGGGATGAAAACAAGTAAAATTACAGTTAAATCAAATGTAGCTGCCTGGGAAAAAGTCATGGATTTTCTTTGCCTGTGGGGAGGAGGAGTAACACTAAAAAAAATCATGTATACCTTGCAATAATAAAAATATTTCATGGGATTAGTGTAAATAAGAAATGTGAACTCCAGCATGGCTACCACAGGAGTTCCCTTGGTGGGCAAAAAGCAGCAGCTACAACAGGCAAAAAAAGTAAATACATAGGTAGTGTCACTGCCCTGAAATGATGCTGCAGACAGACAAGCTACCATAACCTTGTTAACTTGTGAAATCAAGAGTTTAGGAAGGGGCAACAGACTACGCAAGGCCATGGGTTTACTTATGGCCAGGCCCAAACAACAGAATTCTCACTGGGGAAGGGGATTTAGCAAAATACATGATACTAACAGATATAATGCATACTTCAGTGACTTTACTCTCCCAAACCTTCACCCTTTCATTCTAAAAAGGGCAACCAACCATACAAATATGAGGAGCAAAAGAATTACATTTCTGGGCTTATTTTAAACGGCATGCACTGGCAGCACTAGGCAAGACAGACAAAAAGAAACCAGAAAAAAAAAAGCAGCCGTGAATACGTACTTTGGGGAATACCTTGGACGCGTATTACACATAGTGGCTGGCAATGTGACTGCATAAAGCCAATGCGTTGTGAACAGCGTAACACTGTGCGACTGCATCCTGTAAACCTCAGCAAGCCACTACTTGAGCATTCAAAGTACATAGAGACAACACCTAGTGCCCAACAAATACACTGGAGGCAAAGAAAAAAAGAAAAGCAGTTGACAAACAGAAGGAAAAAAAGACAGTAACAGGACATTCATGTTAATCGTGCAGAGAATCCACAGCAATTTTATCAGACACAATTTTTTCAAGTCCAAAGCTCCCTGCTTGCACACTACAGCTGGAGTTACAGAGGAGACAGAAAAGAGCACTCTCGATTAGCTTGGGGTGGGGGGACTCATCTCAGACAAGATTACACAACATCTGACAATCACAAGCCTCTGCTGTTTGCAGAAACATTGCTGCTTCTCAGCACAAGCAATTTTCCAGAAATTCCCCAATGTCCCCGTACATGTCAAGCAGGAGAGGCTTTATTCTTACTTGACTATTTCCAATCAAATCACTCGTCCTCAAATAAATGTAAAATACCTTTCTATATCCCTCCAAAGAGACATGGGAAAGGTTAGTCTGCCCTACGCAAGGCAAACAGAAACACACCGAGTAATCATCTTTTCTGTCTCTCTGGGATCAATATGAATAGTATCGAATTGCCTGTATTTTGCAGCGATTTTACTGTACAGTAAGTCTACAGCAGCTTCTACTTGAGCAGAGCACTTCGGAGTGCTTCCTCTCCCATAGGCTCACTGCATTTTTTTATTATTTTTTTTTAAAGACGACTCACAACTCCGCAACACTGATTTGTGAAGAAACAGTATTTGGTTTTGTCTTATGAAGAATCAACACTTTTGCCCCTGCCCCATTAACTCACCACATCGAAGGTGCAAGCCAGCTAACAGCTACATCTGCTACCCAAGCGTTCAAAAGCTGATGCTAAACCTGTCCTCAGGTAAATGGCAGCTCAGTATGCGCTGCCTGTGCCAGAATCCTCACAAATCCACGGCCAACCTGACATTTTCATGGTGGTTGTAGTATTTCCTTTTAAGCCTCACAACCTGCCACGTGTAACACAAAACTAGCTGACCAAGCCCATCTGTAATACACTGCCTCCAGCTCTTTAACTTGCTAAAAGATGTGCTGTGGTCACCCTAAATATCTTTTCTTACCAGTATCTTGGGAAACTAGGGACATAAAGGCTAGACAGGGTCCCCTGACAGTCCAATTACTATTAACTTCACGGTGCTCTGCGGTCTGAATTGGACAGTAAAAAACATTCCGACATTGTCAGGTTCTCATACATTTGACACAAACATTCATCTTCCCCTACTACTAAGGTTAGGGAACCATCATCGTCTGCCAATTCACATATAAATGATGAATTAAAAAAAAAAGTTTTCGGCAGCAGGGGAAGGACAGAAGAGACTGGGGTCATGCAACCCCTGCCTACACAATCAGCGCATTTAATTATTTTCAAGACATTTGTAACACCAAAAAGATCTGTGTAGCAGGACATAGCTATACACCGGTCTACCCTGGACGTGACTAAAAACTTTTTTTACAAATTCTCCAAGACAAGAAGTCTGCACAACGAACAAGAGCAGTTTGGAGTTCCTGATGCCCAAAGAGCTGCTTGTACCTATTTCCACATCAGAGAAAAGCAAAGCAGCTCTCTTGTGGGCTTGGCTGAACTGAGTTAGTACGAACACCCACTCAAGGAAAACAGCTTCTACCTCTAAGGGCAGGATTCTCTTTCAGTTTCTTCACCGTCTGTTTCATGATCAGCTTTTCATTGCTTGATGCTGGTTCAGCAAGCCCTTGACTCGCTCGAGCATACTGGTCAGTAAATACCAACACTGGCTGGCAATGGTTACTTGCTGCAACAACCCCTTTTCCTCAAACACCCAGGTGAATGATGTTCCTGCAAACCAATCTATCCCCACCAAGACTGCCAGAGGACCATTCAGTGTGAGCCTGCAGCAGGGAGACAGAAGAGCAGCAAGAACACCCGACTCTGGAGCCAAGGAGGGGAACTGGTACCCCAAAGCACACTGCAGGAATAACTGACGGGTCAGGGAACTGGAGGCACACAGATGCTCCACTCAGCTCTTCACGTCTTTCGCTGATACAGCCACATACTTGCAGGGCACATCACCACTGAAAATGCAAGTGAATCCTTGAGCAAAGAGCGGTATTAGTTATTTGTCATCAACTGTTTGCTGGTAGTGTTCCTACTACAAAGCAAGCCCTTAATAACACAGCTATCTTCCCTGTAACCCAACTTTTAATAGCTCATTTTTATATGATACAGTACAATTAAAAAACCCACAAGACAATCCACCATAGCTGACTCAGAACTCCAAATGTCAGCATACTCACCAAAGCTTCTGTGTTCAGTCTTCCGTCAACTAAAAGCCCAGGTCTGGCAGGAGAGACTGTGCATTACACACAGGCCCATCCATTTTTTAAAAATACATACACTCTGTACATGAGACACAGCTGGCCTTTAACAGAGACTGGACATTATAAAAACAAAATTACAAGTATTAGGTTTAATTCCACACTTAATTCTCTGCTAGAATACAGAAGGGAAGGGAGATGAAGGCAGATTCCACTATCTGATTTGCAGTCTAACAAATTACTGAAATGCATTTGGAAGGATTTCTTTGAAAAAATTCTTCATTTCTCTGAGGGTCAGAGATGGGCCCAACCATTACGATCAGCTCGCATGCAAATTCACCCACCCATTTCCACTGCCGCTTTCACAATTGGGTGATAATACAGTGGTCACGTTAACTCAAGCTCTTGCTCTTCTGGGCAGAGAGTGTTGGACTTCACATGAAAATATTCTGCAGCCACCAGTGGATTCAACTAACCCAACAGCACGTGTTTTATGAGGCAACATCTGTTTCTACAGCCCTAGATACAAAAACTCTAAAGCTTTATCCATGGTTGAGTAAAAACACAAACAGCATAGACCAAAGTGCTACACAGTTATGTCAACTATGACGTTTTATACCTCTTTCAAAAAAATGGCTTATAAATGAGCCGGTTTATACATACAAACAAGTTCATTGTGCCCAGAAGTTTCCTAACATTCTTTTATTAAAAAGAAAAGAGCCGAAGATTGCCCTGATGCTCTTCATTGTTATAAAGCAGACTCTGAAGTATTAAGTGAACTACGTATGAGCAAAGAACTCCAACTGATGCAGAGTTTAAAACTAGGTTTACAATTTCCTATTTTATTGGCATGGATGTATTTCTAAACTTAAAAACCCTTCTGGCAAGTTATCTCAATTTCTTATGACAAAATTTCTCACAACACACAAATATTTACAACATATACATATTCTTTCAGTCTTTTACAACTGGTTCTTAAAAGACAAACAATTTATAGGTTACCACAGAACAAAAGCTGTGACTTAGTTGTTTTTAATTTCATAAAACTATCATAAGTTAAAGTGAATAGATTTTCTTTAAATTCCTTGTAGCATTTTACAAGTGCAACAGAAAAATATGAAGAACCAATTTAGGATAGCTGCAGTTCATTGGATAAATGTTGCCCGTTGTAATCACATTATTTCACAGCAAATTCTTGAAAAAATAAGCACCAATCATTCTTGCAAAGAACAATTTTATCTAAAAGTATTGAAAAGTGTTAAATACAAGGTGTTTAATTTACATAACAAGCAATAAATACACCATATCCAAACTTTTATTCTGCATACTGCTACCCTTGTACATATAATGTACTAAAACGTCAGCAAATTGTCAACACCTTTTCTTTTTTTTTTTTCCTCTTTTTTTAAAGAAATCAATTTGACTTCCAACCAACGGTTTGCTACTATAACAAAGGCCACAAACAGTACGTCTGGGACAGCATACAGTGTTAAAACTGACAAACTCCAAGGGGGGAAAAAAACATCTAGCAAATAAATCGAAAAGCTGTAGATCATTGCTGGTGATATTAACATATACTAGAAAACCTTCATATGCTGCTACTATGATTTTTTTTTTTCATTGTTTAGTCAAATATCGTAAGAGCAAACTAATGCTCTTACTGATCAAAAATAATTATGTAGCCATACTGTATTCTCATTGTCCGGCATGGAAAGATTTGATGCAATTTCATAACTTTGCTTGAGCCTTTATTTTACAACAGAGCATTACCTCTAACTCAGAATTGCACATAAGAAGGCTATTAAAAAGTACAATAAAAATCTGCACAAATCAGACTTAAGAAGAGTCAGTATGCTGTACACTTTCTACAATATTATGTTGATAGGTGAATAAACAATTAAGAAGTGCTGCCTCGTAAGTTTTTCAGAAAGTTCTTCAGTTGAGGAATAATCAAATGGAATTTTTGTTGTTGTTTTTTTTTTGTTGTTGTTGTTGTGGGGTTGGTGTTTTTTTTTTTATTATTTTTTAACTTTTTTTAAAAATGACATCCAGGTCAGTTTAAGACCTATAAGCTTATGCATTGAGCCTTAAAGACTGATCTTCTCTCCTCCTGGAAGAAATATCGATATCTATTGAATCCTTGCCAACAATAAGCCTTAATCTCTTCGCTGGAGGAAGAGGAATAAAGTCATCAAATTCATCATCATAGTCATCTTCCTCTTCATCGTCCTCTTCTGATGAAGATTCATCTGCTGTTTCCTCTTCATAGTGACCATAATCATCTACTTCCATTCTTGACTCCAAAAGGGAGAGAGTTTCACTACAACACATACCATTTTCATGAAGGTCCTCAGGGTACGTCCCTCGGTTTTCTTCCTCTCGTTTTAGCTGTATTTTTAATTTTGTTGAACTATTGCCTGATCCTGAGTTAAACCCATTATTTAGCTTTGCTACATATAAATTATTATCTTTTTCATGGTCTTTACTTAATTTGATGCTTATTTTTGAAGAATTCATTCCATCACTTTCTTGGTCATTTGCCTTGCTACTGCTATCGTGGCGTCTACGAAGAGTCAGTTTAGGGATCCCAGAGCTATTTTCAAGGATAAGTTGTGCATCATACCTCGTGATTCGTCTTTTCTTTTTACTTTTTGCAGTTCTAAAGCTGTCTTTTGCTTTAAAATTGTCAGATGTTACAACAGAGCAGCCACCAGACCCAGGGATACAGTCTTTATAGCCAACAGGTGTGTCCACCATGTTATTCCTCTCTCCGAGTTCTGAATGAGAGCTAATCAAATCTGGTACTTCATCTTTCACAGGTGTATTGTGCGTAGTATCAGTTTCTTCTATTTTTGCAGATGGTTTCACAGGTTTTCCTTGTCGAGATTTCTTTTTTGACATGCCTGCATCATTTTTCTGGCACCTGATATCCCCTTTATGCGATGGTCCATGAGCCACATCGTTTTCATTTATCGTATGAGACTGCTGCTCCAAAATGTCCGATTGCGTTCCGGTCAAATTATTCTTATAGCTGTCCAACCTATTTGGTTCAAGCTTTATGTCAGAGGTCTCCTTCAAATTCGTTCTTGTTCTCATTGACCTCCTTGTTATATATGTGCAGGGTGGTATATCACCATGCTCATGAGCACCTTTCACAGAATTCAGTTTGTGTTCTCTTGCTGCATGCCTTGTTAAGCATCCGCTGGAGACTGCAACTTTGACTGGTCCCTCCAATTCTTTATCCTTTTTAATGGGCAAGTTTTTATACAAAACTACTTTAGGCTCTTTGAGAACTAAGTTTCCCATTTCGAGCTTTCTAGAAGCATTCTTTTGCTCTGGCCTTTTGCACTGATTTCTCAACTTTATCTTTGAAAGTAAAGGCTTTGCAGGCTTTTTCAGTCTCTTTGGTACCCTGGAATTATTTATATGAGTTAGTTTAGATGAGGTAGAATTTGATGATGCTGGAATTCTTGATATAGACTGTCTCGTTAATGTTCTATTTTTGCCGTTCTTTTTTACACCAATTGAAGATTTTCTGTTAGCTGCAAAAGAAAAAAGTGGTTTTGTTATGACACTGCTTTATCCCGAGTTTCCCACTCCCAAATACTGTAGTTACTTCATTTATTTTAAACACTTCATCAGAATCTGTGAAACAGGCTGGAAAGTACGCAGTGAGGAACGAGACTGCTTAACTTTCAACTCAGACATGAACGGAATTGTCAGATAAGTCACAAGTACACCTAAATTCCAGGTATGCTTCCCTCACTACCCCCAACATACCAAGTTTGTTTTTTACTGAATTTCTTCTATCAATTTTTTAAAAAAAAATCCATCCCACATTACCCACAGTTTTTAGTGAGTATTATTCTAGCAAAATCTGAGGATCAGCATGCTCTAGGTATTAACCCCAGATTTTTTTCCTTGCAGAGAGAGGAAAAAAAAAACCACTAACTACTGATTTCAGCTTCAGATATCCAGTTTTCTGTCACCTACTGTGGTAAGTAAAGGAGTTTTGTCTGCCCAAGCAAAGCTGCAACTCTAAAGCTTTGTAATTACAGATCGTAAGTGTTTTTTGGGAAATGGTTTGTTGGTTTTTTTTTTTCTTTTTTTTTTTTTCTTTTTAAATATCACAGCAGCTAACAGGAGCCAGGTGGAACCACAATATTTTATGCGGCTCCAAACCTGTTTGCTAGTTAAGTCAAAGCTTAAGTTATTTTTATTTTGCCTAAACTGAGTGTGGCCGGGGGGGGGGGCGGGGAGTTAATAAATGGCTCTACTTCGCGAAGAGAAGTCTTTCAAGAGCATCACAAACACAAATCCCTTCCAATTTCTTTTGAGATTACTAAGTGTGCACTTTCACTTCAGAATAGATACCTGACCTATCAATCGTGGATGTGGCGAGGGAACAGCTGCCCAATTTCAAGGATCTCTAAAGGAAACGACTATTTGTTTAACAATCTTTACTGAGAGTATTTATTTAAAAACACCTTTCCTACAGAATGTAGATAACTCAAACTACATAAGTTTTCTTTCCTAAACCATACTACTGCATATGATAGATTACTGTATTTTGAAATACATACATTATTGACAGAACTTTAACTGACATGTTTACAAATATGAGACCATTTGCTTTTGATAATAAATAATAAGAAAAAACAAAACAAGAACATACCCCTATTGTTCTTCAAACACTTACGGAAAACCGTGAATTTGCCATGTAAATTGCCTTCATATTCCTGAATAAATTACAGTTCTAAAGACCAGTATCTGAGATGCATCTCAGCACCAAGAGAGGAATTTCATCACAGTGAAAGTTTTTCATGTTTTTATGAAATCTTTAATCCTGCGCTCCAAGCTTTTCCCCTCACTTACTTGCATTAGATTTTTCCTGAGTGGTATCTGCATCAGTGTTAGAGCTGACGGACTGGCTGTCGGAATTTTTGCTGCTGTCACCCAACTTTTTAAGTCTGTTCAATCGTTTATCTGTTTCTCTCAGTCCATATTTACTATTAATCACAGGAGTAGGTGCTGGCAATCCCACTCTTGATTTAAAAGCACCAGTTCCACGTCTACAAAGAAAAAGAGAACAAAATGTATTAATAACTATTAATATAAACTTAGAACTTTGTTTCAGATACAGCAGTTTGAATCCCGGGTATAGTTGGATAAATAATACCAATAACCACTGAATTTATTAGCATTTTGTGGGCTGTTTTAATAAGGTATCTATATACTTATCTCATTTCAGTAAGATGTGCAGAAAAACCTACCAATTATTTCTTACAAGAAGAAAAATTGCAAAAGTAGGTTTCCCTTGCTTTAGGTCTATTTTAGTATCGTTTCATAGTAAAATTTTACAAGTGAAAATGACATATGGTAGTTCAAAATACTACTTATATTAGCTTAGGTAATAACGTAAATTTTTCGTAATCACATCAGGCTAGTAAAAACTCCCAGCTTCAGCTACAATGCTTGTTACTGCATCAGCAGGAGTTTAAAAGTACAGAAAACGGAATAAAATTATCACATAGTTCTGTGTTCCTTTGTAACCGAAAGACTCCAATATGTATTTACCATGAAAATGGAACGGCTGAGCAAACCTAGAACTTCTTTTTTCTTTTTAAGTAATCACAGAAAAGGATGAAGATTAAGAATTCCTCTACTTGCACTTCAACCATTACTATAGTATTCCTTTGATACTTTTTAATAATCCAGTACACTTGCACTTCGCACATTTACTGAAGACAACTTCAGTTTGCATTCCAGTGTGTTGTACTGAAAGATCTACAAAACTTAACCAGAAGTGCACCAAAAAGATCAGATAGGATCTCAAGCTCCACAAGGTTAATCATTATGCAGACACAATCCTTGTTCTCAAATTAACTGGTATTTGTTTGATAGGAACATTGTTTGACAGTATTATTTTGAATACTGCAAGTTACAGACATCTTAAGATACTGGATTAAACTTAGCACAAGCAACACCCAATTGAGGTCAGAAAGTAATGGTGCTATGAACAACCATAACTGTCTTCTGACATGTTGTCTTTGGTGCCCAGTTGTCTCAGTCAGCCAGCATGAACAGCAGGCTCACCTAAAAAGAGTACATGCACATATGTGAAGATACACAAATTTTCTTGGTGATGTTTTTTGGAGGCTTAAAAAAAAAAAATGAAAATTGTACAGTACCAACCTTCCCACAGCTCCCAAATGTACCTACAGATTCTTAGAAGTCTAGCATTTTAACATCACAAACTAACACCCTTTACAGCATTGTCAAAATTGGGTCACTTATAGGTTATTTTTTGTGGTGTACAAAGAGACAGCTGCCTCAGCGTTAGTAAGGACTCATTTTTCCTTGCTCAACTCCCCTAAATTCAAATCTCTCATATTTGATTGCTGTAACACAGCCTTGTGACTGAAAAGCAGATTCCTGAAGTTAGAATTATCCAAACGTTAGCTTTAAAATATAACATATTCATGTACTTAAAATGTGAAGATGACAAGTTAGTGAAAATGTTCATACACAAAAAATTGGTTTGTCCTGAAAGTGTTATCTGTATTACATTAAAATTAACAATCAAAGAAACTTGAGCAAAAAGAAACATATCACTCCAAGTGACAAGGAAAGGACAATCAGGGTGCCCATTTATTCAACACTAAACAGCTCCCAGGACTGAAGTACATTTTTACTAGCAGCTCTCTAGATATAAAGTCTGGGATCGTACCCTACACTTGGAATGATGTACTAACATTGTATGAGCTTGGAGGTCCACACCAGGTTTTCCCTTGAATTGCAAGAATTGTTAGTGACCAAACTAGCTAGTAAAAATAAAGGTAGGCTTATTAAACTACTTATATGAAGGTGCACTAAGCTATTTCTCAAAAATATTTTGTGCTTTATAGGATTTTTCTCTCTACAGTTAAGTCAAACAGTAACGGAACTGTTATATGTTCTGCATAGTTCCTCTTGGAACTAGGTGAAGCTCTCACAAATGATGCTGAGCCTCCATGCTCACAGTACGCAGAAGTTTCAACGTGGCAAAAACCAGCTATGGAATTCTTTCAACTGATTTTGTGAAGAAACTAGGTTGGAATGGCACGTGTGAAGAACAAATATAACAAGAACTTGGCTGCTACTGTGTGATGGACAGATACAAGCCAGTACTGTCCAAACCAGGAGATCTTTATGAATACACAAACCCACAAGTTCTAATAACATATGGTGAAAACTACTTTGCCAATTCCCAGCAGAAGAGAGCTTCAGGGCAACACAGAAAACATTAATGAAATCTGCTTTTTCTAGTACAAAAAAACCCCAAAAGCTGGGGGTCAGTTGCTGATGGTCTTGTAGCAGCTACAACTGCTTTTCCTTCCAATTCTACTTTATTCAGTACAAATATTTTTAAGAATCTGCATTTCTTTTTTGTAATTCACATTTTGGGTTATCTACAAAACTGAGAATCAAAAGAATAACACACTGCAGGAGCTCTCAGGGAGGATGACCATTCAGTAACAACATTAAGAAAAAATTCATAACAAATACCTACAAAGTAATTATGATGTGTCCAAAAGTCTGAGTATTCGTCATTAAGGACTTTCAGTTTCACAAAACATATCATGAATATGCCCAATTCCATTTGAAACTTATCTACATCAACCCATACCTTTCACAGGTGTAACATTCGCAGTATTCATTATTTTCTCCAAAAAAACCATCTCCATAGTAACAAGAGATTTCTTCTCCAGGTTCAATATCTCTTAGAGCTTTCACACATGCTGTATCTCTGCCCGTTGATACAAACTGGGGAAGGAGATGACAGGAAGGGGGAGAAGTTAATCATTAAGGTTGAACAGTCTCAATAAGAAAAAAAAAGCAAAAAGTTGGGGAGCAAAAGGTGTAGGGACAAAGGAAAAAAAAAAAGGGTGTGCTTTATTTACTTAAATGTCTTGCTTACCTTACAGTTAGGTCTGCAATCTGAAAAAGGTCCAAAAGATAAAGTCAATTAACTGTTGATAAGACCTGAAACATGAATAGTTGTAGATATCTAAAGTAAGGATTCACTCTAGACTTCAGTAACTGTAGAATCTCAACTAAATACTGGGAGTTATGTCAGTATTGCACGAAGCTATACATCAAAACATACCTATTTTCATACAGTTTGGTTTCTGAGCTCTTCCCTATGCTATCACAAATGTTCAATTTCCCTCCTCCTGAAGGTAATATGATTTATCTTAAATCCTACCTGCTATTCCTTCAGCATAACCTGTGCAAAGGTTAAAGAAGGCATAACAAGTTCACAAACAATTCAAGGTAACCCACAATATGCTCCACTAATTTAGCTGCCGGTTCCAAAGTCTCTGTGAAGGAAAAAGGCATCACTTCCTTAGAGCCTTCTGTGAGTTTCCCAGTTCACAGCCGATCAGCTCTGGTCTGGGAAAATCCCAACAGGATTTTGTCCTACAGTAATCCAGTATGCCAGATTCAGACGTTTTCTCTAAAGTTCTGTGCTGTTCAGCTCACATATAACAACGCTTCTGAGCAGAACTGCTTATGTCCTTTAACATGCTTCCTAAACTTACTACTCACCATGATTGATAAATGCAGCAGGACCAAGCCACAGTTGTGCACAGTTTTTCCGTGTGGAATACATGACACTGAAGTCATTTTCCCCATGTCTCAGCAGCATGTTTTCTTCCATTTCTGATAGCTCAGCAATACAGCCCACAAGTAATTCTATTTTATCATTTCGTTTCCTTTAGCGTAAAAGAGTAGCAGAAATAAGAATACATATGCCAAAATTACAAAATAATTTCACAGAAAGAAAAGTTGTCAATAACAGGAAGTGTTTTGTAAACCATTTCTCAGCCCTTATAAACGTCATGTTTTAATTCAGTCAGAGACAGGATATTAGGCTAAATAGACTTCTTCTCAGACAGGAAATAAACATTTTTATGCTACTATATAGAATCAATTACACCAATTCTGACAGACATTACCACCATTGTTTCTACAATTTCCTGAGACTACAAGCAAGAAACTGCAAGAGTTGATTACTTCAGCTTCTACAGTTGTTGAAATCAAAAGCGAGATTTTTTTTATTTTTTTTTTTTAATTTGTGCACACTCCCCTCCCATCAGCACTTAAAGAGATTTTGACTTCCTCCAGCTGCTCTTGCTTGCATTTCCTACACTACTTCCTTTGGCCAGGAAAACAGCATAGTGAAGACGCTTAGAACTCCATGGCTTCTTAAAAAATGCCCAGTATTGACTCAAAAAAGGCCAGAATTTATGTAAGATGTTTTCCTCTCTCACAAGTAGTTCTTCAGCATCAAGCTGGTCCTTGAAATAGACCACTTGGGGGGTGGGCCGAGGGACGAGAACGACATAACGACCAACAAAAATCAACAAATCCACAATGCCTTCATGTGCAGACAGCCAATCTGCCATTGTACTCAACACTCAGCCTAGGAAGATGTGCACAATTTCCATTACCTTGCAAGGGCATTGTTTACACTGCTCTTTAGAGAGTAGATTTTAAACTTTGGCCAGATAACTCTGACACAGATGAATATGGAGATACTAAATATACATGAGGGACGCAAACTAAAAGCCTTTTATGTGCAAAATTCTCCAATTATAGAGAGTGCTAAGAACTCTATCAGTTTTGAATCTCAAGGGTTTTCCAGATATTGGCAGGGTTAAAAAGCAGCCCTCCTGTCTTACTCTCAGGTCACTCAAGATTTTGAGCACGGAAAGTTATTTCATTTCCAGCACACCTAAGTACAAAGCTTCCACCCCAATCAGCCAAGGGGAGAATTCAAACAAAAAAAAAACTAACCCAAAAAATACTGATTATATCACGGCTGTGGAACTTCCAGCTATGGTCATGAAGAGCTAGAAACTGGCCTCAACCTTCTTAAAAATTATTCTCCCACACATTGTGGCCATAGTCCCACAGTAACAGCATGCTTGCTTGCTACACTGCCAGCGTCCTGTCTAGCCACTCAATCCTAGCCCACACATAATAGCATATCATCATCTCAGATGTGCTGTTATGAGTATGTAACTGCCACGAAGCAAAATAAATATAAATTATGGGGGGGAGGGGAGAGGGAAGGGAGGGGAAAATTTATTTTAAGATCTGAATTAACCCAGGGATCTGCTGGTGCTGCCACAGACATGCTTATAATGAGACTCAAATGTGCCAGAATGAGATGGGGAAAATACACTGGGCTTCTAACTTTGTGTTTCTAGGAGAATTTTATCTTGCAGAATCAAAATATGCAGATAACACCTTTCAGTTTCACAAAGGTGAAAAACTAATTTCCCCTAGAATTATTTGTTGTATAACAAATCCGGCATACTGAGTCTTGACATGGTCGTGTTTCTCACAGGAGGCCAACAACTCACGATTAGAGGAAAATAATTATCCGACTGAAAAAAAGATTAAAATAACTTGTATACCGAAAACTGTACGGCTATGCCCAAATACACAAAGGAATATCTTACAGATGCACGTGTTGTGTGTTAAGTACTTAGCAAAACCAGACAACAAATTTAATTTTTAAGTAAAAATACTGGTTGCAGTTTTAATTTTAAATCTTTTTTTTTTTTTTTAAATATCTTAAAAATCTTTAAATGTCTTTTTTGGAATCTTTCAAAATAACTGACAGAAATAGAACGCAGTATATTTCTTACCATTCTTTTGTTGCAACAATTTTGGCTCCATTTTGCTCAGAAGAATACCGATTGCAAGGCAGTATCTCAAACCCACTGTCAGTTGCAAACATTCGTAAATAAATAAATACCTGGAATGAAAAGAAAACAGTACTTTTCTGTTACAAGCAAAACAAAAGCAGTGAGGAACTTTATATAAAAATAATGAAAGTCAGTGAACTGCACAAAAAAACCCACAAAAAATGGATATTGCAATGGGATGTTGTTTGCTGAAATGCATTCCTGATTATATATTTCAGCTATACACATTATGTTAACCTTACTTCTTCAAAGTGACTTGCAGGGATCCTTACATGGATAATGGACTACCCAAAGAGTTTAAAAAAAAAAAAAAAAAAAAAAAAAAAAAAAAAAAAAAAAAAGAAAGATGCCTCGAATGCTACAAAAGTGGCTCCACTAATGAAAATGTATACTTTCTTCTTAAAGTCACTGAGCAGTTGCATTCAAGAGTTCTTCTCAGATCTTTAAGAACCACTGAGACCTAACAATTTCCAGGATCCAATTTTATTCTTTACAGTTCTGAAAAAGGTATTACTTCTATGACAAATCTACTGAACTCAGTATCAATTATTTTTAGTTAAACCGCTGTTGTATTACTCAAAAAACACTTTGGGAAAGACGAATTTGCTTTTCTACACTACTAGATTTGATGCACTTTGAAGTAGGCCAAATTCCTTTTGGTTGTATCTGAAAATAGTGGACTCATTCCTGAAGGAGTTTTCTCCCCCGCCACCAGTAAAGAAATACTATGATTTCCCTGCAACTTTGAGGGGCAACAACCTTTGCACAAAATTGATTTGGTGTGTGGGAAGTGGAGGAAGACAATAACACTCCCACATAAAGCCCCTGTACCCAAAAGGACAGAAGTATTTTGAGGTAGCAAGGCTTCTCTATTTTCTTTTAACCTTTCTTTGTCACACAATTTGAATCACAATAGCTCTAAGTAAAAAAACCAAAACAAACACAAGAACCCCAACCACCAATGCAAAACAAAAAAAAAATGGGGAAAAGGGGAGAAAGCCCCTTCCAAAGAATGAAAGAAGTCCTCGAAATGAAACTCTCTTCTCCCGGAAGCAGGTCTTCTCTCTTGTGCTTATGACTTAAGCCAACAGCAAAAGAGGTAAATGTGTTTTCCTCTCTACATGTTTATTAAATAAAAGGCAGTGGTAAGTTAACTCAAAAGAAAAAATTGTGTTGGGGGTGGAAAGCTAGCTGGGTTTTGAAAAACAAAGGAAGTTTCTGTTAAAAGCAATCAAACAACATATAACAGAGCAGTGGATCAGTTTCCTTTACTATTGCTACATTCCTAAGAATTTTTTACATTTTCTTAGCCTTTCAACCATCTGAAAAAGCACATTAATTACAAATACACCTACATGTTCCTTGAACAACCTTTCCTGCATTTTGTTCTTGTTAAGAAAATAGTGCCGGGCCCAGTCACCTGACGTCAAGGACTTGAAGGCTTTTTCTAAGTGCTCATCTTTCTTGAAACGTTCAATCACCTCTTTTAGTTCTTCTTGCCTTCCTTTAATAGGTCGAAATCTGAAATAAAGAATACAGCTATTCCAGTCTCCACTGTTACTCAGACTCAATTCTTCCTCACAGTTACTTGCAGCACAGAGTTCTTTTGCTAGCCATATAAATATTTAACTCCTAACATAAAGAAACTGAGTATTATGCACTCAAATCACAGGCCCTCATTTCCTGAGGTAATGGCAGAGGTAAGATAAAGCCAAGCATACTACTTGGAGCGTTAAAACCCTCCATTCTGCTGAAAAGCACAATTTATTTATAAAACAGATCTCTGATAAGATTAACATTTCACTGTTTTCAACACCTCTCATTTGGAACAAAGTAGCTAAAGAACTCGTATAATACAAGTGTTATTGTCCTTACTTTCCTAATGAATTTGCTGTCATTAAAAGTGCATGTGCAAAAAAATCTAGCAAATAAACTAGATGCTGTTAAATTTCCTACTTAACACTGGTATCAAAGGAGCTATGCACAGTTCTGGCTTTTGTAGCTGGGTTGGGGGTGGGTACATGATTTTAAATTTAAGTCCTCAACAGCCTCATATACTACACTAAATTTTTTTAACAGGGAACAAACAATTACACAGTGCAGCTGAAAAGACTGAGTAAGAAATTTCAGAACAGAAAAAAAATGTGTAACTATCGTGAAGAGTGATTTCAAATCAACTTTTGCCCAAGCCAAAGCCTTATTATACTGACAAATCCACTACATGGATTTATGTAGATGGCAAACTTAACATTTGCATTCATATAAAACACACCTCTTAATGACTACACAAGAAATATGTATCAATAGTAACACACAGCATAGATACTACATCTGTGGAAGCCTGAAGTTCCACAAGTCAGTGCGATCATAAGAATTTTTCCCCAAAATACTGGCTACAGGAATCAGGTAGCTGAAAATCATGGGTAGATAAAACATGAAAATAAACCCCTGTACATTAGCAGAGAATTCTGCATTCTTCCCAAAGCTTAAGAAAAACTATTCTTCATATATTCAACAGGGAAAAAATGGTTACAGAAAGAACCTATATGACTGCAAGAAGCAGGAGCTCCATTTCTGAACTGCAAAACCAACAAGAGAGCAGCACTTAATTAGCGATTATGTCAAATCTCTATAAATTGTCTTTGACTGAGCAAATACCCATGTATGCTCTGCTTTAGGCTGGACGTGGGGCGTATGTACTTTTAAGTGTATGACACACCCCAAGGGACTCTTCACAACTAAAAATTTTCTAGGGTCATGGGTTTTCTGCAGCTTCTTTTAAAACTCACACCTTTTGCTTACACAGCATACAAGCATTCAACAAGCTAACAGCTTTTTATTAAATGCATAAGACTAAGTCCTATTACTTGTTGCTTGAGGCGTGTTACCATGCTGATTTTATTTCCTCTTACTTACCAAATGAAGTCTGTATTTGATGATGAAAGTAAACAAGGGGAAATAAATTCTTGAAGTTGGTGGAAGGAAGCCTCATCAATGCCCTCACTGATACCCCGTTTTTTTAAATTACCATATCACTTGGTTTATCCTCATCTTAGAATGTTGCAAGTAACTTCTTTTTGGATGACCAAATAAGATTTGCTTCTTCTGTGCAATTTATATGAAGGAAACAAAATACCTTAACTTTTGCACATCCCAATTTTATTTCACCTTGTAAAACAGTAGGAGTTTAATCAGAAATAACTAATAATGATGAGGATTGAATTTTCTTCATTAGAAGTAACATGTTGTATTCACGCTCCCGATACAATAAAGACCTTCTAACTGCAGTATCACTTCCAGCAGCAGCACGTTATCAGCGTTCCATGCTACTGCTTTTATGCACGTTCTCTGCATGCTCCATCTGAAAAACTTCCTTGTAATATAATGACTAAGCAACCTTTTAGATCTTTTTGAATATGTCAAAAATTACCAGCATAAACCTATGAGTTTTCAGAGAAGGAGATACAGCAAGAAGTTGTGAGAGGACATTAGGCAAGTTTTCTTTTGGCTAGGATAACATCTAAGATAACACGAGTCAGTCAAGAAACAGATGCCCACTTAGAATTTTAGTATGTACCGTGCCAAGAAGTTTCAAATTGAGTTCTTTATTAAAGAATATACTTATCCCATCTCCCCAAGAAGCCTAACAAGCTGCTGAGAGCTCATCATGGAAGAAAACTCCCTTCGGACTACAGATGACATAATTGTTATTATTTTTGTTCTGTAGCACAGCAAAGTCTCCCTTGACCTGCCAGTCAGATGCAAGAAGACAAAATCAAAAAGACTTCTCCCAGATTCGACAGTCATAACACACACAGCTTACTCAGACATTAAGGCAATTTAAAATTATACAGCCCAAACTGAACCCGACTAGTTTCAGAACAGGACTTGCTCTCATTTTCAGTTCCAATCAGAAACATTTTCCCAACTGTTCTGTTTCCCAAACCATACTTAGATCATTAGAAGTACAAAGCACATCAATATGCACAAATATGACAAGACAACATTTTGTTTACATCTGCAAACATTACAGGAGGAAAAGACACAGGATTTACAGCTAAAATTGGTCTTCAGCTATGTCTGTTCTTGCTGGGCTAAATGAATGATTGCCCTCTCCCTTACATTTTATGTTATATGTTGAAATGCACCATTTTTTTTAGCTAAGTGACCTGCAGGAGCAAAGACAGGTGGAAAAACCATCACATTCAAAATTGCATTGGGACCCGAGACAGGAAATGTATGCGCTGATAGGCATAATCATGATGTTTATGATAAAGAAGCTTAGCCTAGGCTAGCTAAGGAAAGCAGCATCTGAACTCAACCACCAGTGAGGGGAAAAAAAGGCAAAAAAAAAAAAAAAGGCAGGGCAGATGCTAAGCTTAAACACTGGCACTCAAGATCTACAGAAGAATCATCAACACCCTACACTTTCTAGCAATTAGAAGCACATCTTACAGCCCCAAAGCGATGCTTGTATTTCAGGTCTTTTACAACATCCCATTCTCAGGGGCTGACTAGCTGTCTGACTAGCTACCTTAGGTACCGCAGAACCTGTCCCCAACCCTTTAAAAGTTACCTGCCTACCTCCATGGATCACATTCAGCAGGTGTTTCTACCGGTTCTTGTCTCAAGCATTCCCCACTGCTGGAGGAATTCCTTGAAATGTCTAGCAGAAACTCATGTAATATTATTCATGAGAAGCAGAATAATTAGCGTATGCCCAACTCTTGAAAAGGCCAGAAAGAAGGCTGAAAGCAGGAAGGGGGTGTACAGATTGTAAAACCCCCAAAACATTAAAAGGTCAGATGAACGTTATACTGTATGCCAGGCATCTGAAACTTGAAACAGCGACTGGGTTTTTCAAAGAACATGACTCTTGACACCCAAGGGTTCAAAAAAATTAATACCACGGACCTCCGGGCAGCACCTCTATCAAAACATTGTACTGGTATTTTTTACACGGTGACAAGACAGAGATAGTGAGAAAAGATAACCAGGAATCCAAAAAAGCGAGAAGTGTCCACAAGTACATGGAAAGATGCTGGAAACCAACATCATGATGTACATACAGCACTTCACTTCAAGGGTTCCCAAACAAATGGAATAGAATGACACTTTACACCCTGAGCCAGAGTTAGTGAGTTGTTCACAGCTCAACAGCACACGTAAACTGCACTGAGAGCACAAAGTTTATGAGCTAATTCAGAATACTACAACCCAGACTCCTCACAAAAACTTCAGTACTTTCACAGGTGAATCTCCATATATACCTTAAAAGGTACCTTCTGATTTCGGACACTGAAGAAGCCAATATGCCAAGAAAGCCTAGAAGTTGAGTGTTCCTTCAGAATTTGAGGGCCTGCTGACAGACCCTTCACTTCTCCCAGGAGCATCATGAAGTCGCAGTTTATTCCTTAGTCTTTCCCAGCACTACCTATCAAAACGCCAATCGATTTTGAGAAGCAACCTTAAATACTATCTTTTTTGTGGGACAGGGCTTCCTCACTTACATGTGACATTAAAAAAAAAATCTATGCATCTCCTGGAAGAGTCTACATGACTGAGCACCACTACGAAGAGAGCCTGAAAAGACCCCACAGCTAAATGTATCTATATAACTGAGCCAAAGAAATTGGCTTTTAAGTGTCTGTAAAATAGGAGACTAGTTCAAAGAGGAGAAATAGATAGAAAGAGCACAAGAAAACCAGAAAACAAACCAGCCAATCCAGTCTCTAAACAGAGCGTCAATTAAAATCAGAGTTGTTTATCCAGACTTCTGGTTTGCTTCGACCAACAGTATCTTTATTAGATTCCATCACGGAAACTGAACAAGACACTCTGGTGTTTAATTCTGCTCATAGGCACAGACTCCTTGAGCCACCCTACAAAGAGCTTCAGGGGTCAGGTCACACAGATCATGAAGTCTGCCGCAAAACAGTCTGTTATTAGAAGTAAGCTAGGAATGAAAAACTCAGCTATCACAGTATCTTTAAAGAAATAATAATAGCTCTTCTTCCTGACAAGCTGCAGAATAGAAGCTTTTCACACTTCACTAGGAAATATTTATTTTTCCCTAGTCAACAAGATCCAAAAAAGCTACAGCTATTGCAATTTCAAAATCAGCTAGAAGATGATCTTATCCCAGTTAAGGGCAAACTGAGGTGGTCTCAATAAGGAAGACGTAGGAAAATGGCTTTGGGAAGAAAAGTTCTTTCTCTCTCTCAAGTTTCTCTTACCTCGGGAATACTTAAATCTTGAAACTCCAAGGTATAAAGCCAAAGGTCAGTGAGATGCTTGCCTATAAAGGAAGTTAAAGGAGAGTTTCTGGTAAGTTGAGAAGCACAGTACCTTGCTCAGTCTCAGTCACTGAGAGCAGTGAGTTTGAACAAAAAGGATAAACTGATCCTGCAAGAGATCCAGTACGGAGCTCCACATAGTGTACCAGTGCATGCTAACGAGTTATACTTCTAAACCTATTTCTTAGCTTCTGACTAGGGAACATCAAGAAGGGTGAATTTATCAAAACATAGTATCCCATTAGCCTCTTAACAAGAGGCACTTTGTCTGAATGATATTTTTATTTAAGTGGCTACGGAAAGACAGCAAGTTACCGTTCATCTGGTACCAGAGATTCAGCATAAAAGCCAAAACTGCAAGGCTGTTAAGTGGAGACAATTTATTTAGTTAACATACATTTTCGCTCCCCCCCGCCCAATCCTGGAGTATGAGTATCTTAATTAAAAGCTAGTTATATAAAAATCAACTTGTTTTGTGTTTAATCTCCAGTGTTGCTATCTGAAAAAATACGTTCTTTAAAGGCCAGAGTTCAAAAGGACATTTTTAATGAAGAAAGTAATCCATACTACTTAAATTTCTTGAACTGAAACTATACACGCACTGGTGTGGTCAAAACTCCAATACAGCCTAGAATAGAAGCAAAGAATCTTCTAACAGCCATGTAGTTTCATTCTCCTTAATACGGTTAGCAAATAAATACTTTTTTAAAAATAAATAGGGGGGGAGAAAAAAAACACAAACCCCAACACTTTCCTTCATTCATATTTTGACATTCCACATGGTAGACGTAATTTAGCAGTTACCACGAATACTGGATGGAAGACACTCCACCTTTTGGAGATATAACACTTTTTATTCAAGTTAAAGGTGCAACTAGAAAAAACTGTGTAAGAGTAGAGTGGTGGGTGTTGGGGGGGCTTGCTTTGGATTTTTGAGGGGGGGGGTTGGTTGTGATGATTTTTTATTTTTTTTTTTAAACCCAAAACACTCAGCAGCAGCAAAACAGTTAGTTCCAATGCAATCACTGTGTGTGACTACACACAGTGAACTAAGACAACCAGCAGCAAGCTGAAGGACTCTAGTGAATTAAGTTATCAGCAAAAATTAAGAAAAATGAAGAAAGCAGATTTTACACAAAAGTCAAACAAAATCATGTTGGAAAGTACACTGACATTGAGGTCTTATGAATGTAAAAGCTTCATTTTGAAACAGGGTGTCACTACATAAAAGCTGTGTATCTAATCCAGTATCCCCATAGTGCCACAACACTGAACTACAGAGCCACGAAACCTTATTTAGCAGAAGCCACATGACTTGTTGTACCTCCAAACCCCATTCAAGATGAATACTGAGCCCTTTAATTGAAATGAGCTAAGGAGCGCAGAAGAGATTCAGCACAGACCCATGAATGCAAGCGATATAGAACTGCTTTGCCTTTGTTGTTATTGCTCAATGGGGACAGAGTGATGTACCCTGTCCAGTTCAGGAATGACTGACAGCTTACACCAAGGCCAGCAACTGCTCTTGGTGCAGTGTGAGAGAAAGCAGCTTCCCGTACATCATCCCCAAACACTTCACGCTTGCTATAGAAAACATGGAAATTCTTAAAGCTTGGTCCTTTAGTCTCACGTTATCAGACAAAACCACCTGCACCACACACCAGTTTGTAACTTCACTGAAAGCAGCAACAGGAAGTTAGGAAACACCCCTAGATCCTCCTGAAACAGAATATAATCCATTTGACTTCCTAAATCACTCGCAAACTTGAAGAGACACTGGAACTGCTCTCAGTATTCCCTAGCATGATGCCGGTGCTTTAGGGAACCAGGAAAAAACAGTGACTGATAACAGCAGCAGTATTTAAATCTCAGTCTCCTGATAACACTAACACATCTCTATGCAAGACAGTAAAGAGTGGATTAGCCGTGAAGGTATGCAACTTCAAGATTTGGTGCTCAAACTACGGAGCAGTAACTGAAAATAAGAGACTGTAAGGTAAGCAAGAATTCACTTGGCTTTTTACAAGTGTCAGTTTTAACCTCTAGTGTTAGACAACCTTCAATCCAATAGCTTGCAAAATCAGGGCTTTTTTTTTTTTTTTTTTTTACAAAAAGGACAGGCATGCAAGACTAAGTACAGCCAGGATAGTCTTTGTCACACACACACCACACAAGCTGATGTAACAGGATTTGTAGAAGAAGCAACAAAACCTCTTAGAACAGCTATACTTGACAAGATAATACTTCCTAACATATGGGGGTATTTTTTTATTAACTGCTAACCTGATCTTTTGTTGAGCTAAGAGCTACTGCTTTGATGAAAGAATGACCAGAAGCTCTGAAAACCACCTGCTTTCTCTTGCAAATCCAAAAGGATGAAAAAAAGTTACTTTTAAGTAAAGCCACTGAAGACATTTCCAGAGCTATATTTAATGCTGTCCATCAAAAGCCTGGTGACAAGAAGATATTTCAGAGGAATACCAGACAAACTCACTGGGGGATCCACCTGTAATATCTGAGAACTAGTTTTCAGCTCTTTCATACATTACTGACTTGACAGCTTACAGAGCTAATAGCCCAATTCACAAGCTGAAGGGTATTCAGGAATTGCAGGACTTTACTTCTATGGGCCCCCAAAAAAAAAAAAAAAACCAAACCAAAAAGATGAAAAATAACAACTGTGTTCTTGTGACCACTCTACCATAAGACCACTAATTCAGTATAAAGGAGATGGAAAACAAAGATGTTCCAACAATAATCTGGATATTTTTCTAGAATGTTATGAGGTTTTTTTTCTTCTAATCAATATAACCTAGGAAAAACAAGAGGTCTTTACAAACTCTTCAACTTAAGGAATGAAGGAAGCAGAGAAAGTGCTTACATAGAAGACACTTATACATACAAAAATGTAGTCTTGGCTTCCACATGCAAGGTGAAGTACAACTTCTGTAAGTGGTCATCAACTTATGCTGGGCTGCTAGTTGCAAAAATACAAACCTCCTACATATTTCCAACAGCAAAGAAGAATGCTGTCACAGTACGTCTTCAAATAAACCAAAACAAGTGAACAGGAGATATTTGCTTGCCATCATAAATGGCCGTTTTATTTTAAGCACACCTCAATACACAAACTATGTAACTAGTATGAATTCGTGACTGAAGCGGAAGATGCCCAAACATAAGCTGCAAACCTGAATTTCTACCACAATGATCCAAGTACTGGCATCTGGTATTTTGAAAATGGTCTAATCTTTTTGTATTTGCTTCCCTCCCACCTTCCCTCGACAACAATAAATCTCAGGAGCTCTAGAAAGGCTACAGCTTACTAGATGGAAGGAAGATGATCTACAGCTACAATAACAAGCAGATGTCATCACTGTACCAAAGAGATGAAGAACTATGCTGATGCCTTAACTTTCATTCATTGCAACAACAGACACTCTCTCAACAGGCCATTATGAAAGAGGCAAGAAGATGTGTTCCTGGTAAAAGTTGTAAGCCTCACCTAAGTATTGCCCATAGTGCTCCAAAACGGTTAACTATTGTCCTTGAAGACTGCTTCTAACTGTTCTCCAAGAAAGGAAGAAATAACACGATGATACTCTTTGTGTAGTCTTTTGATTCAAATCAGTAACTAAAAAAGTATTTTAGGTGTTGAAAACAAATCAGCAGAAAACAACATTTATGAAAGTAGCTTCTCCAAGTATTAAACAATGAATACATCATCTCCTTAGCAAAAAGCATATGAATTAACTACCTGTGCATAGCCTGCAGACTGGCATTCATGCAACAAAACAAAAAAGTCTTTTGAGCATATATATTTAGCTCGATTAGCTGACAGAAATACAAAGACACTCCAAACTGAAATGTAAGAGTATCTACCTAGACCCTGTTTCTGGCACTATGTGCTGTTGTAACCAATAGCATGGAGGAACGGGAAGAACTCAAGCATTCCTCAAAGATGGATGTTGCAGTCTCCAGCGAAAAAGAAAAACCTCTTTGGAGTAAGTCTTTACAGTTATTAGGACCACAATGCTGCAGTTTCATGTGCAACTCATGCTGTCAGGTTACAGTAGCAACCATTACGTTATGTGACAAGAACAATTAATCTAGCAGTCATTTTTGAAGCAATCAGCTTGTTACATACATACAACTACCTACTTAACCAGTACTCTGGTTATGTGAAGTACAGTTACGAGAAGCTGCACAGGTAAACTGTTCTTCTTTAAAAATAGCTACAGCAACAGTGTGAATGACTGAGCAGCCTGTTTCCCATGACGCGCTGCCTGGAAATCCCAGCTCTTGTTATTGTACAATAATAAGCACATGATTCCTGTCCTTAGAAATTTATCATTTATATATAGCTTCTCCATTAAGCTAGCAATGCAGATCTTGTATGCAAACAAAACCTTAACAGAGATCTATAGAATATACTTATCATCAGTGGTACGTCTGTAAAACAGGAAGAAGCATGCAACAACTAAACCCTAAGACCACACTGCGTTTAGACCAGAAGTATTCAAACAGGTGCATAACAGTGAAAAAGTACATGCAACTCTGGTAAGCAAGTTCCCAGTAAGCATATTAATTTATCTTATACATACAGACATGCCTGAGTAGGATTCCTGGGTCTGCAAGAATTTAAGATCAAGTGAAAACACTGAAGTGCTCAGGAACTCTCTCTTCCTTGTGATGTTGTAAGTAGTAGTAGTTAAAAAAAAAAAAAGGCACACAGGCATATGAAATCAACAAAAGTCCCCAGACCCTAACTTCTGTCTTTGAAATATTACAATGACTAACAGTTTAAAACTTATGATTAGTTAACTGTTTAAGCTAGGAAACAATGTCTATTACCAACGTGTTCTACAGCATAAATGCACGAGAGCTAATTGAAAGACCTATGAGAGCGTTACAAATGCACGCTGCCACAGAACTCCGAGTTCCAGTCTCACATGCAACACCATTTTAAAGGCAGAAGCTACTCACAAATTGCCATTTTTTTCAGACTTTTGTAAATGTGCAAGAAAACCCAGTTTTGCTCTGATTACATCAGCTAAGAAGATCAATTCTTTTCTAGAAAAATAAGGACAAGTTACCTAGTATTCATTTTGTGTGTCTGAAAACCTAAATAGGGATCAAGAACCAAACTAGTTGCTAGGTCATCATTTTCACACAGTTCCTTGGCAGACATTCCAGAGGAAGGCACATAACGACTTTGACCCTCAAATCCTGAAGCACCGCTACCTGCAAATGAGAGAGCATGAATTAGATATCATCTAAAGAATGTTATAAAGCCCAGCTACACTAGGGTTAGAGACAAAAAAAATACAGAACAATTAAGGAAGATGATAAAATATCTGAAGAAACCGGAGCACAGTTATTTTTTTCCACTCCTGCTTTTGTTCATTTATGTAGCAGACAACGAAGAAACTATTTTAGAGTATTTCTTATGGGTGTCTTTAATTTTGGTTTCCTTCTCTCTTCCCCTCCCCAACTACAAGCATCTTTCCAGACTACACAGTTCAGTCACGTCTGCCTCTAAGATTTCCAACCCATAAACTTGATGAAGCCATGAAAATTTAAAAGCCCATCTTCCCAAAATCTGAATGAAGGACTTCCTCTGAATTTGTATTTAGCCCTTTATCACAGACCAATAGCAAAAACAAAAATCCGAGTTCCTTAAAACCATTTCATAATGACTATTGATGTATGTGACCATTCAAAATGGGATTTACTAAATGTGCATTCACTAAAAGTTGGGCTAGTAATTCTATTACCCACTTCCAATCACGCTAGTTCTCACTTAGTGCCAATCATGTATTTTATACTTATACCAGTTCAAAATTAATTTACATTCAGTTATTCTTACTTAACTTTTAAACTGATCTGAAGAGATCTATACTCCTGAAGTGAGCTAATGCATCCAACAAATACAAACATAATTAATACTTCTGATGATAGCTACATACTGAATGCAGACCTCCTTCATGAATTAAGACAAGACAGAGTCTGACTTGCAAATTGATAGATGAATCACACACAACACTGAGCTGCATAAAAATTTACATACATCTGCTTGATCTTCTCTCAACTCCATTTTTGCCCATCTTTGGATTCTCCTTTCCCACATGCTGCAATTTGGTCTGATTCTGCACATGGTCATTAGACGACTTGCTTCCACTTCTCCTGCCATTCACCACCATGTTCTTGGATTCTCCCAGCCACTTCATTCCCCCAGACAATCTGACTCAGTTGCATTTAGTCACTTTTCAAAAGGCTTGGAGAAGTGGATGAATAATTTCAGTTCCAATTCCTCCTGGAAGCAAAACATAAATATGATTAGAACTTACTGGGAAACTGTTCGCAAGACACAGATTTTAACAAAAGAAAAAAAAATGGGGG
>VWZL01005377.1:150547-223185 GCA_013396915.1 Stercorarius parasiticus | reverse complement strand
GGGGGGGGGGAGGCGACACCCCAAACCTTGCTAATGCGGTAACCGGTGAACGTCTCTACATTTGCAGGAGTTGGAAAACTCGCAGGCAAACGTTTTCTCTGCTCAAAGTTCAGAAGTTTTACGGCAGACTCGATATCTCATGTCGCCCGTTTGTGTTTCTTGTCATATGATAACGCTGATTATAGCACAGGCTGTTCTCAAATACAAGTTTTATTTTCATAAGTTTGCTAGAAGTTTTCAGATTATTTACATTCATTTTAAGGTAACCGTAGTCGTCGGTGGACGAGGAAAAGATGTGCCACGTAACATCTCTCCCCTCAACAGCTACTCACCAGGAATACCAAATCCTCAGTTATATACATAGTAGGATGCTGAAGTTTTTTTCATAAAATACAATTTTGTATGGAACTGGGTTTAATTTTGCTTTAGTTACACAAGTGAAACAAGATCTGGAAATGGCATGTGTCCTGACAGACCAAATTGCTAGGTAAATTGATTTTGCTATAATTTGATAACAAGAAATTGCCTCTGAAGCTGAGATTTTGTGTGCCCTGTTGCTAAACCAGATTAACGGAGACTTTAACAGTTAAATTATAAACCGCTGAAAGATTTACTTCCAGCCAGAACAGAATATTAATAGCATTGCAAGCAGTGACACTGTGATAATATATTGTTTTATAGATGCACCAGGTTGCTCTGTATATTTATGGGAATGGCTGCAGTCATCTCAGAATTTTAGATGTTGCTAGACTGGAGGATGCTGGCTTCAGTCCTAACAGCAACAGGAGTTTTCCGTAGCTCCAACAGCGGGTGGTGAGTCCTTAACGTGGTTGAAGCAGTGCACCCAAACCCCCCTATTTACATCCCCACTGTGGACTCCATCAATGTGATCTGGTGACAAAGCCCTGGCTACGTGTGAAACGATGTTATTTCTTTTTTTCAGAACACGTTCATCTAAACCTTATTTCCTCTGCTATTCTGGCAACAATTAGAAAAGTTAAAGAAAAATAAGCACTCTTTCCAGTTTGATTACAGTTGGGTTTGTTATTTCTTCTATGTTACAACATTTTCCCATTGTAGGTCGTTCATTCAATAAAACAAAATACTGTCTTGGAAAATAAGACAGTTGGGTGATCAAACCATGGTCAAATGATGATGGGATGCTTCAGGAATAAATTTACTATGTTAAACAATTTTGAGTGCCCGTGTTTTTTCTGGAAACCAGCAGAGACATGGCAACTAGCTCCAACTAAATGTAATTTCAGAAATTTGTTATATTTTGTATTGTGAAAGACCCATCAATAGTTTCAACATTGGCTTCACTTCCTAAATTAAAACTACCATATCAGGCTTAACCCTCACCGGAACATGAAATGTCTCAGATAATAAACTTTTATTGTTTTCTAATTTCTTATCAAAGGATGGTGGTGATGGCATTATTTTTTGAAGGCATAAAAATTTCTTACAGTCACATGTTACTCAATATATCTATAGTGATTTTATGACTTCTGCTGGAGAATTTTTTTCTGATACTATAAGACTGAAAGATTTCGAGTGTACGCCAGGCAATGGATGAGTTTATTTCAGTGTGCATTGGCAAGAATCAGTAGTCTTTAATTCCCAAAGTAGTATTCCTAAATTGTTACAGTTATAAAAATTTGCTTTTTGCTGATTTTGTAGACATTCCCACTTTGGGAATAGTAGCTTTTATATTCTCAGCATCCCATATATGCTATGACGGTACAGTCCTAATAATCGCAAACATTTTTGGTCAGCCATTTTTCACTGAAAAAATGTAGTTATTAAAATATTTATGTGATGAGCGATTTTGTAAAAACCACTTTGCTTCTTTTAAGCAGCAAAACTTGAACTTCAGTTAGGTGTAGAAGCTGCTGCTGCATTGCAATCTCTGAGGCTGTGTGTCAGTCCAGAATTCTGCCCACAGCTGCGGGGTCAGAATCCAGCCCTCAGCCCTAAGCCTCCTTATTCAAAACCACCCCTGCAACAAAACCTTTCCAATGATACAAAGCCAAATCCAGCTTAGGCTGAAAAAGATACAGCTCTAGCTGAGCAAATGGCGTTTCGTCCCTGTATGTCCATTCTTAACTTTATGTGCAAGTCTGACTTAAATACTGTGGCAATGGGTAATTTGGAGGACTCCAAACGTATAACCACAATTGAAAAGCCCATCACCCGCTTGACGGTTTTACTCAGCCACGCAGGCATTTGGAGGTTTTGTTGCTTACTTTGATTCTGCAGTATTTTTACATAGACCCAGCGTAAGCATTTCTGAAACGGACATCTGGGAGTGTTTATGTGCCAATAACAAGGCTGAATTGTCATATATGTTCTGGCTCCTTAGCAGGCCTCCCAGGCTATAAGGCACCCTGGTGCCGTGAAAGTTTCAAAGCACACCGTGTCTTGTGCTACAGCTTATATATAACTTACGTTGTCATTTTAAACTGGAAATACAGTGCCGAAATCCCTACTGTCAGTTCTGCTGATTTTAAGAGCCCAGCAGTATCACCCAGTGAAGTAGAAGCATGAGGAAACAGAGAGAAATATAAGGAAGGAGCCGAAGTAAATAATCAGGTGTAATGAGCTTGATCTGTCATTTACAGTAATGTTTTATCTTCTGTTTACAGCAAGCAGATGCTCTGTGGCCGTTATTTTTACTACGGGGAAGAAATCATCTTGTGCAAAGGTGTAACAGGTTTCACATTGCGAACGACACTTTTCTGTTGGTCACGGGCACACAGAGGATTTGTTTCCTTTGAATGCTGGGTGAGTAAATATCTTCCTGTGACGTTTTTGAGAGGATCAGTCCCTTCCCTCTGTGCAGGAGTGTGGCCTTAAGCACTAGCCACAGTGCCTCACTCAACTTGCCATGAGGCGTACCATTGCAATCAACGCGTCATCACCCCTGGCTGATGTCACAAGCCAGTTTTCACTGACAGCTACAAACCCAAAGTTGAACGTTGCATATAAATGTACATAGGAATAAAATTAAAGACGTTTTCTATCGAAATCTTATTAATTTATCAAAAATGTACGTATTCTTAGTAGCAGATGGTCAATAATAGATGATAGATGGCCTCCTCTGTGTAAATTAATGGCTGTAATTCACTTGAGGGGATCTGCTGATGTCATAAGCTGCCAGAGTGCAGCTTGAGTGATTTATTAACAGCTGCAGAAATCCTAGAGTGAATTACATCCTTGTATTCATTTATGGTCTGCAAGTTTTTATTTATAAAATACAGAGGTTTGTATTTCTTCATTATTGTAGGGATCTTTTCTGTGACATTAATACAGGGGCATGGTGCAGAAATGATAAGTGTAAAAGCTCAGCTCCCTGCCTGCAGTAAAGGCAAATTTTCTTCACTAATGCATACCAACAGCAACCCTTTCCTTTATTTTTAAAATAAGGTAATCAATGTCTGCAGGGGTTTACATAAGTTCTGGTTTGGGGTTTTTTTTTACCCCACCATCAAATACAAATAATGTCAGTATCTTCTGATCCAGGAACCTCTGTCACTCAATGTTGTACTCACTGCCTCTGTGCACATTAGGGTATGTTCGAAACAGAAATATAGAAGCGGGTTGGGTGCTGAACAGGAATCAGTGCTACCTCTAATAATAACTGGATTTTTCTGTTTCGTAAGAAGGCAACAGATACAGAAGGCTATAAAAGGCACCTGGAAACCAAAATTCTTTGTGTATAGGGAAGAGACTGTCTCTTCTCCTAACACTATCCTTGTTCAGGGAGAAAACCTGCAATTCTATTCCTCCATCAAATTACTGCATTGTGAAAGGGAAAATTTTCTCAGTATGGATCCCAGGTTAATCACACCATTCTAAAATGTAAGCATAAGCAAGCAAATGAAATAATATTTATTTCCATTCCTTTTTCCCCCTCCCCCCAAAATAGGAGGTCATTGGGATGATATTAAATAGTGTTTCTCAAACAAGGGATACATTTCCAAAAAGTAATGCAAGTTGTAGAGAGAGAGGGAAAAGGAGATGAGAATAAATGATGAAGTGTTGCACAGCAGGAAGGAACAGTCAGAATTCGTTTGCAAATAACTCTGCGTATTATTTTTGCTAATGATGCAGAATTTCTCGACAGAACTCACAGCGAGTGTTTGGACGCCAGCGAGATTCCAGTGAAAACCCTTCCAGCCTTCCCTCTTCTCTGAGATTAGTTTTGTTTGTTGATAGTTAGATTTTACCGGTTCTTGGGAGAGCGCCGCAGTTCTTGGCCTCAGCAAGCAATACTGCTTTGGTACCAAACAAATACTGCTTTACTCCTGTTTTCCTTCACCAACCTCTGTCTGTCTCTATGTAAGAGGTACGAATAGAAGGAAGGAGATATTTGTATGGAAAACAAAGGTTAGAATTCCAAGAAAAACAGGCTCCAGAAATTGTTCACTCCCTTGAGGCAAAGCCCTTTGAAGTCATTATGAGTTTACTAATTTCAGTAAGCCTGTTATTGCTCTTACAGTGTCATGGACAAAGCCCAATCACATCAGGATCCCACTATGTTAGATATTATACAAATGCACAGAAGGGTGTTAAGAAACAGGAAAAAAATAGCCATTTTTTTTCCTCCTCTTTTTTTTTTTTTTTTTTTTGCTTTCTGGAATGAAATGCTGTCCTTCGTGTGCTTTTAAAATTGCTTATGAATTCATAGTAGCATATATCCAAAAGCTTGACTCCTCTTGCTGACCTTTAATTGTGTGGGACCTATACATAGAGCAGATGACCAACTGGACCACTGTCTCTCTCTGATTTGCAGCTTCCAGGTCAGTTCTGAAGCAGGCTCCTTCATTTCCTCTCAAGTTGTATCTGAATCCATCTCTTTCCTTTTCAAACGGAAGTTGGGTTGGTTGGGTTTTTTTTTTGCTTGTCTCTACATGTCGCCTTGCTGATTTCGGACCCAGTTTATATGAAGGATGCTGTGCAAAAAAAAAATTGAGAGCTTGGCAAGCATCGCCCTGAAGTTGTCTTAATCTCCATTGTTTTCATGCTTTGGCGGGAGGAGTTGTTACTGTCTTCCCAAAGCTCCATTGTTGTTCAGAGATTCGTTATGTTGGCAGGGATTTTTCTTTTTTTTTGGGTCATACCAAGAAGGAAGGGTACTAGTTCTGTACGAGTGCTATGCTTCAACACTGCTTACTTGTCTCCCTTTTATAGCCAGGTTTTTCCTCCCTGTACAGACTGGCAAATCACTGTGAGACTGTGGGGTCCGAAGGAGTTACGATGTACAGTATTTCTCCTTCTTCCTGCGTTACTTCTGCAAGTTCTGAGGCAATTTGCTTCATAAACAGCAAGCTGCCTAATGCTCTCAGTCCCCCAATTCCTCTAAACGGCAAAATAGAGGTAGTTGTTACAGTTGATCTAATCCTGAGTGGCTACCGAAATAAACAATGTACTATTTATTATCTATAGATCCCTGATAAATAGCAGTGGACCAGGTTCTGCTATGCAGTCTCTTTGGGTTGCCTAGACTGCACCTCTTATAAGGGAGGAAGGAATTTCATTCATCCACTACAGATTTCTAAATCCAAAATGATGGTATTTGCAGTTCTGTCGCTGAACAGAGTCTCCAGCCGTGTGAAGAGCAATGTGATGCTTTTTTTTCAAGTGGTAGAACAAAAACAAACACATTTTTTCACCTTGCAAGTTTTGTTACTGTAAAGTTTGATTGGTTTTTTTTGTTTGGTTGGTTGGTTTTTTTTACAGGGTCATGGAAAATTTCTGATGGGTACTGATTGGATTCCAACAGAGCATGCTGATTGAGGTGTTATTTGTCCATATCTATTACCTGTATTAATTATCTCACACCTGGAAAAATAGTGTCTGTTTCTAAAATGATCCAAAGGGCAGAAAAAGGGCAAAAAAGGACCCCAAAATTTGCTTGTTTCATATTTTTCTTTGCAGATTTTCATGCATTGACATTGTTCTGCTCATTACCCAATTATAGAACCTAATAGTAATTTCTTCTCATCACTGCTTTTGGTTATATTGGAGAGATATGTGGATATTCATCTTCCTCCTACCAGAGTCTGGCAGGCCTTCAGTTTTCTCCTGACAGAAGACGATTCTCAGGTGCATTTTAATTTTTTTTAAATTCATGGGATGTTCACTCCTTTTATGCTCCATCAGTACTAAAGAGTCACCTCACATGAGCATTGAATCCACATGCGAATCATATATCCCTTCTGACATAAACCACACGGGCACTTTGCCAAGAGTAAATCCCATGAGAAGGGCATTAAATCGGGCACGATGTTCTGTTTTCCCTGTGGATACCTCAAGCTCCAGCTATTGTTTCCAGAGAGGATGCTTTACCCAGCAATGGTGCAGTGAGAAGAATAATTTGTGTGCTTGCAATTTTAACTTCATGTCCCAGGGCTGGCATAAGAATTTTTCCTCTCCTGGAAAAAAAAATAAAATTAAAAATTAGAAAAATGGAGCATTTCTGTCAAGTGACAAAAAATAATTTGAGCACATCTCTGCAGCATTCCCGTCACGCAAAATGGAGTGTACTGTGTTGTTGACTTGCTCAGAAAGGGAAAAGATTGCCTTACACCACATGATTTTGCATTTTGGAAGCGTGCAAGAGGTTAATTTATGGGAGGGAAGGATGAGGAATTAAATTCTGTCCTTGTCTGCTTAATTCATCTGTTTTGGGGAATGATAAAAAGTACGAGCTGAAGCAAGTTTGGATAGATGATATATCAACACCTGCAACAAAGGAAAATGGCTCAGGATTTAATACGTGCAACTATTGAGCATCTTTTTTTTCCTTGCATCTCTGTTACGATGGAGGCTAGCATCTTACAGAAGTAGCTTTGAGTCCAGGTTGGAAGGAAGCCAGAAAAAACTCTTTTTAAAAGCCAGCGAATTTTTTTTTTTTAGGCATTTGGATACAGTACCAGCTATCAGTTATGTGGGCAAAAACCCCTTTGGTTTTATTTAAGGTTGAAAGACATACACCGATCTTGGTGATAGAACTCCACAGGTCCAAAGTATCTGCTTTGCTGTACCACCCTTACAATGCTGCAGATGAGAGTGTCACACCATTATGCAGGACACTGGCCCACAAAGCGTACTTCCTTGGCCTCAGGAGAGGTTCGTGAAGGGCCAAGACAAATTCGCTCCGTAGAGATGGCGTTTTCTGTGACTTTCCCTTTGGTTTTCCCAGTCACTAGCCATGTAAGGTGCCAAGCTTGGGCTGATTGAGAGAGGTTGTTACTCTGCTCTTTCTGTAATTAGGGATAGCTGTAAAATGTCACAAAGTGGGCACTCTGTCTCTAGCTGCTTTTGAAAATTTTGGTCATAATGCCCAGTTGGCTATTTTGTTTGTGCAATGGTGGGTTCTGCTGGAGTCTCTGGGATAAATAATGAGTTACTTTGGTGACTCAGAGAGGAAAGAAAGTTAGATCATTTGCCTATGCTTACTTTTGAGGCTTTCACTCAGTGTGCCTGTGATAAGAATGTATATCTGAGTGCAATGGAATTACAGCTTGATAACATCCCTTCCTTAAATATGATAGAAAGTCGTGCTGGACTCCAAAGAGCAATGCAATAAATCTGCCTCAGTTATTATTACTTCAGGAGCAGTCATAATTGACCTGCTTCCTTGTGCCTGTAAAACACATTGAAATACGTCACTGGAAATGGCCTTTTCACTCTAGACACAAACTTTGTCTAGAACTGAAGTTTGGAAAAAAACACCTGGCTACTGTCATGGATGTATATGGAGGTGGCTTGATATCTCTGTTCTAAGCTTTGAAAAAACTGTGTTATTCATCAAGGCTGAATGGAAGGCAAGAGAGGGAAATTTTGGCTGTATACATTTTTTCATACAGGCAAGTGAGAAATTACAAACACATCTGGAGTGGGCTTTGCCTTGGCAACAAGGTTATTTTTGCTTGAAAGGGGTTTTTTGCTCCTTTATGGGCTCTATCCTGCTGTCTTTGGCCTTTGCGTGAAACTTTGGCAGATGCAAGAGGCAGGATTGCAAGCTCTGAACTTGGTGACCAGGGCTAATACTTTTTAATGACAGAAGGATGGGATCAGAGAAACTGGAAAAAATTGGGTTATAGTGTGTTCTAGGTGTGCCTGCCTATTCTTCTGACTTTGTATTTCTGCAGAAGACACCTTCCTCTTGGTGAATATCAAAAGCTGTCTGTCTGCTTTTCTCCTTAGTTGTAACATTTTGCTAGCAGTTCGCAGAGGAAGCATGATGAAAACTCAAAATCCTTCTGCTGAAAATGGTGCCATCAGAGGCTAGGGAACGACTGGGATGACAGATTCCTCAATGCGGTTCTAGTTTTGCATGTGAAACATTTCACTAATCTGCTGTCTCCCTCTTAGTTCATTGTCTCTAATCCTCTTTCTTATACCTATCAGTAAGTTAATGAAATCTACCCCAAAGGTTTGCTATGTGACTTGAAGTGCATTGCAACGAAGTAAAAGGTCCTCCTGAAATTCAGCCTTTCACATCCTCCTCCTCACCCTTTGTTTAGAGGAAGAATTAACTTGCATCCAGCTTTCTAGCTGAGCTGGGAAAAAAAAGTTGTTTAGTATTATTAGAAGACAAAAATTGTCATTCTTGTTCAGACCATCTAGAAGGAAAAGTACCAAAGCTATAGTCTGGAGTCTGTTGCTTCTGAATTGCAGATGCAAATTGTACCCACGTATATTATTTGATTTGCTGTGACTTTCTGGCATTCCTTCTCAGTCTTGTGACAGAAGTAACCAAGGTGGTAGCATTGCAGATGATAGGTCTTGCAAGATGAAGGCTGATTTGGCAATTTCATCTTTGTTGAAATCTCTGTGGGTTTTGAAGACCTGGATGAGGTTTATGGGAGGGTATAGTTTTATCATCAGGAGAAGGGTGGCCCAGTGTGCAGATACTGCATTAGCGTTGACAAAGAAGCAGCCTGTGCTCCAAGACTGAGGGCAGGTCTGCCTCACACGATTCGGGGCTCTGAGTCTGTAGCTGAAGGCCAGCCGCTTAAATGCCAAACCCATTTACTTCTTTGAAGAACTCTAAGATGCCTCTAAGGGAAGGTGGAGAGGAACAGAGAAACTTCTTCAGTGATGCACAGGGATAAACGAGGAGTTTCCACATTCAGTGTTAGGGAGAACACGGATGGAGTGATCAGAGTACATACTTACACGCATGTCTACATACAGAAAGCAAACAAATCTTCCTTCTCCTTTCTATGCCTTACTGTCCTTCCTCATTCCTATTAGCTGAATGCAAGGGAACGTCTGACAACAGGGGAAACTTTCCTCGAACCTTCTGAATATTGATGGGAAGCCCCTTTTTCTTTTAAGGAGATCCTGGCTTTTCTAGCCAGTGTTTTTTTAACACGAAGAGGAACTTTGTTGTTCTTCTGCTTTCAGAAGTGCATAGTGCCATCCTGTCAGAAAGCTGCTTCTCCAACAGATGCCTGCAACACGAAAGGTCACATCGGCCTGACCCGCCATGAGCAGAGAGTGACTGTTCTCTCTCAGGGAGTCAGAGCCCAGTTTATCACTGCCTTCTTCACAACCCAATTACCCTGGAAAAAAAATAACTGCTTGCTGCCTGCCAGGCAGCTAATAAATGCTCAGTCCCAAGAAAAGGCTACTAGGTTCCAATCTGTAGGCGACATGGCAGGGGAGCTGGCAGGGAAGAGCCATCTAGGTGGTTGCAGGATGCACACAGCTTGTGATTTTTTAGGTAAAGTTGAAGGCAGTGGGAAGGCCCTGGTTTCACTGAGGACCTTGAGGGTAAGAGCAATGCCTTATTAAATGTCTAATTAGCCTGATAGACTCTGCCTTATGTCCTCACAACAGAATTCCAGGCTCGAGATCGGGCATTAAGGACTGCCTTGTGTTCCTGTGCATAAAGGGCACTGTGTGTGAGCCCTAGCTGCCAAAGATGTTGCTGCATGTGCAGCGTTGTGCTGAATGTAGAGGGATTAGTGTACCTTGACAGCAAACCATGACGGTTTTCCTCAGCTGCTTCAAAAAATACAGCGAGTTTATTCTTCACTTTGAAACAGCTTCTGTGCTGCAACTGGGAAGCACAGAAGAATAATCATCCTTTTTCCAGCACAGCTTTGCTTTTGGTAGTGTGCTCGTCTCCACAAGAAAGCAGAAGAGCTGGTATGTAAGAGCAACCCCTTTAAAGGACTGCGCGACTGAAACCAGAACTTGTTCTTTATTATAGCACCCTGGTAAGTCTGGGCCTATTTTCCCTTATGGTCAAATAATATAGATTTGTTTATTTTTTTTATAGTAACACCTAATATCTGATACAGGTTCACTCTTGGCTTCTGCCATCATTTTGTTTACCCAGACAGTATAGATACACAGAACAGATAAATGACCTCAGTTAAAATATAGATGCTTAAAAAAAAAAAAAGACAGGTGAAAACCTGCTTAAAGTGATATTTGGGTTGCAAATTAAGCTTAATGCTAAACTCCAAAATTCTAGCTCACAAGATCGTTTCCTGCATCAGCTTCTTTGTGAGGCTACAGTCTGTATGTAGTCCCCAGTCTGACAGGGCTATTGCACCCCATAATAACAGGTAAACTGTTCTCTAGGCTTTTTTCCTTTTCATCCAGTATCCATCAGGTGTAGCAGGCAGGGCTACTAGGACAGGGTTGGCCAGTGTCATGCATCCTTGCCCCAAAGAGTCTACTTCACACTGATGCCCTCTCCCTCCAGCCATTGTCTTGTCAGAGCCGCTCTGACCATCTGGTGCTCCTGAGGTTGGGTTGATGCTCATAAGGCTGTTGCATCTTTGAACCTAAGCTCCGTGTGTGGATTTCAGGTGATACCTTCTGCATTCCCATAGAAATGCAGATACTTCTTTGCATTCTTCTTCCAGTTGCTTTGTGTTGGGGATGAAAGTTTAGCTGACAACCATATTTGACAAGCAAGCAGCAGTGGTCTAGTTACAGTCCCTGTAAGATCTTAAAAGCCAAATGGGCCCTCCTGACTGAGAAGTTATCAGCCTAGAAGCAATCTATTTATTACTTAAACTAGACATAAAAAAGGAAAAAAACCCCAAACCTCTCTTAGCTGTTCATTTTTTCCTCATACTTTTGTTTACTCAAGGCAGAAAAATGTGTTTGGTTAAAGTACAGGTAAGTGGTATTTGCAGGATGAGCAGGGGTGGTTCTACTTTTGGTGTATTTTTCATCAGTGTTTTGTAGTTAGCGTCTAAGTGCTGTACTACTGAGTTGTTCTGCTAGAGCATGTTCTAGCCCACACTCCACTCTGCTATGTTAAGGAATGGAAACTCCACAGGTCATAAGCCAGTAATTTAGTGATTTGTGATATCAGTCATTTTGCAAAATCCTGCTGCCTTTGTCTGTCTGTTTGAAAGTTCCTCTATCTGTTTCTTGACATGGGAAGTTTTGTCATATCTTGTGGGTAAGATTATTTGATTTTATTTGAATTTTCAGTTTCTTGGAAGGAAAAGGTTTTCTGAAGTGCAGTTTTGCAAAGGGAATCTATTAATGGACCACATGTGTCTCTGTAATGTCTTGTGGCGAGACAGTAGGTACACAGGACAGACTGACAGTGCCCTTTTTGGGGGAGGGCAGCACAGAGTCAAGCTTGTTTTCAAACAAGGCCTTACTGGATCCTTGTTTGCTCTCTTGCTGTTTGCAAACTTATTTATGATTCTACTCTTAATCCCCCTATTTTAGGAGAGAATTGTGAGGAAAGGTGATTCATCCCTTACAATACCTGGCACTGTCTAGACCCTGGGTAGTTTGTGTACCCTGGACAAAGTTGGGTGACTGCATTAGTTTTGTGGCTGCCTGTTGTCAGCGCTGATCCTTTTGGGTCATCTCTGATTCTCCTGACCATGGAAGTACTGACATGCTTAGACATCATGGCAAGGACATCCAGGTTCTTTAATGGCCTTAGTCTTTACTTTTTGGCAAAAGACACTAGTAAGCTTTGCTTACCTGTTTTGACTCTGTCATCTTCCTCTAGCATCTCAAAGTGAACAAGAATTCTAAGTTTTTCTGTTAGCCCTTTGTCAGTCCTGGAGCCATTTGAAGGTAACGGTGAGGCCATGCAGGTCATGCTGTCTCCAACGTGTTGAAGGCAGCCATATTTATTCTTTTGGTTGGTTTGTTAGTTATGGAGTATCCTGCTGGCAGCAGGGCCTGGATTCAGATAAGGTGGCCACAGCTGTCAGCAATGAAGTTAGGTTAGTAATTTGGAGAAAATGATGGAGAAGCAGTCTGTGCTTGTGCCACCTGAAGAATGTCTATTCTACTCTACTCTACTCTGCTGTCATGAGACCCCATCTGTGTGCAGCTCTGGGTCCCCCAACATAAGAAGGACATGGCCCTGTTGGAGCGAGTCCAGAGGAGGGCCACGAAGACGATCGGAGGTCTGGAGCACCTCTCCTATGAGGACAGGCTGAGAGAGTTGGGGTTGTTCAGCCTGGAGAAGAGAAGGCTCCAGGGAGACCTTATAGCAGGCTTTCAGTACCTGAAGGGGGCCTACAGGAAAGACGGGGAGGGACTCTTTATCAGGTCCTATCAGTAGCAATAGGACGAGGTGTAACAGATTTAAACTGCAAGAGGGTAGATTTAGATGAGCTATTAGGAAGAAATTCTTTACTGTGAGGGTGGTGAGCCACTGGAACAGGTTGCCCAGGGAAGTTGTGGATGCCCCATCCCTGGAAGTGTTCAAGGCCAGGCTGGATGGGGCTTTGAGCAGCCTGGTCTAGTGGGAGGTGTCCCTGCCCATGTCAGGGGGGTTGGAACTAGGTGATCTTTAAGGTCCCTTCTAACCTAAACCATTCTATGATTCTGTGATTCTGTGTCACATGAACTGTGTGTTCTTCATACAGCTGTGCCTTAGGACTAGCCCTGAACTTCAGCTGATATGATTACCCATTGACTGCAGAGTGTTTTCTTCAGGAAAAAGCTATTTGTGCTGTGCAGTCTCTGCTGGCTTCTGGACTATCAGATGGAATGTGATGCATGATATCCTAAATGGATCAATTCCTGATTACCAGACTGATGCTGCTGCTTACAAGACTGTCTAAGGTATCTGAGCTAATGACTCTTCAGTCACAAGATGGTTGCCAGAGAAGGATCTAGGACTTTTGTTGAAAATTAATTTCTGATGGAATGTGTTTCCCCCATCAGGTTGGTACAACCCTAATTTATTGACTTTCAGTTCATATTTTGAGTCTATACTTGTTTTCCTGAACACTTAAAAATGGGATTGCCTGTGTGCATGCATTTGCCCAAAGTTTCCAAATGGTCTGAAGAGTGGGGACTTGGGCGTGCTGCTGTCTGTGAAAAGCTGGTCCTTGTAATATGTTCAAAAATGTATTCTGTAACTGCTTAATATTCACCAATATTTAACAGGAACATCCCGTTATCCACCACAAGCTATGAACTTAGAAAACAGAGAACTAAATAGAGACCAGAGACTGTTCCAATATTGACCTTCTGAATACCAGTTTCTTCTTGATCACTGCCCCAAATTCTCTCTTTTCTATAGCAGAGCAACATGACCCTCTTACTTGCCCTCTGCATTTTTATAAATACAAAAAATTATCAGGATATTTTCAATTAGCAGTTAATAAAACCCTCTTTCTGATTTCTTGCTCCTTTGGAAAGCTAAGCCTCCCATAAAACCCTCAAGCAGCGATTTGGAAATTTAATGATGTTTTTGCTTCAGAGGTTATGAAAAAAATATTTCTTTGTGAGGGAGAGAGAAGGGGAAGGGAAGCTGAACTTTCGAAATCAGTCTCCCGCACTGAGAAAGGCCAGCTAGAGCTAGGTTCATGAATAAAACTTGTTTTTGAGGAGCAAAGTTTCTAAGTAAAGGAAAAGACAAACTGCAATTGAGAAAGCTTTTGAAGCCAACATTAGCAAAACTTTTGGTTCGCTAACACAGACCAGGCGCAGTTGCACTGTTGTAAAATAACTGAAGCAGAAGAACGTTACCATTTACCTCCTTTATGAATGCTAAGTGTGAACATATGCAATTGCTCCTTCTGGGTGACTGTGACAGTTTTTTGGGGGATGATGATGCACAGAGAGGACATTGTCCTCATCTTTATCCAAACCCACAAAAATCCCTCACTACAGAGTATTCACATGGAGGAGCTGCTAATATTGCTTTCAGAAGGAAGGATAAGTGTTAGGGCCTCGATCTGACAGCTTTCAGACCAGATCTTTCCCTTTTCACCCCTTCTATGCCGTTCAGTTAGTGTCTTTTAAAAGGTTTATGCTAGCCTTACATATTTACTTACAGCCACGCATCAAAATCAATACCATCTCTTTAAAATTCATTTAATGTGTTACAGTACTGGAGAGAATTTCCAGTGGGAACACTGGGAAACTGAAGATTAGTTCACAAGTAAATGTCTGAGTTCTGGTGCCAGAAGGCTATTCTAGTTTCATAAGGACAACTTCATCATTTTTGCCTTTATGTATATCAAAATCATAACTGAATGAATCTTCCTTGTGATTACAAAGATTCTGACTGGGATCATTTTCTCTTCTTTCTGTCAGTGGCAGCTTCTGGACTGTTAACATCGTTGGGGAAAAACCTAGCCTAATCAGGCTACACAAGACCAAATGCATCCTCCGTCTTGATCCCCTGGGTCATACAGAGCTCTTCTCTGCATTGTTCCTCCTGATGCTTAATCTAACCTGCTGCGCAAAAGAGGCTGCTCTAGTTGTGTTTGCTCACTACACAAATTCGTGTGGCAAACAAAGATTTTGCCATACTTTTCTTTACGCTAGAAATCGTAACAATTTCTCAACTAATGGCTTTTTCTCCCCCAACAGTTTGGGTCCAGCTGTTTATTTAACAAATAATGGTGTTGCTCTTTTCTTTTAGCACCCTCTAATAAACCAAGAGTAAATTACTGGCTGACCTACTTACTGGGATTGCTTAAATAATCCTCAATATGGCAGTATAATTTGATGCCTTAAAATACAGGGCATAGAAGTTGCAAGTTAAAAGAAGAAATATTGAATGTTAATGAAAACACAGTTGAGTAACATAATAGCCTGAGGGATATTACGTTTCATATCTAATGTTCCCCTCCTTTCTTTTCTTCCCTTCATCTAAGCATTTTGTTCTCCCCTCTTGTAGATGAACTAATTCCTGAATCTCTTAATGAGCCAGGCGAAATACTAATGATCTGGGGCTAAAATAAGAAGTTTACAAGAAAGATAGATGTGTTTTCTATCTTTAATAGGTAGTATGTTTTACAGGGAGGGCAAACTGCATGCTTGCATTACACCATTTCTTGCTTTGTGCATTTTTGTGCATCTCTGTGCAATTCCCAGTGACAGCCCCATTTAAAGAAGAAGAACAGTATTTCAGGAGTAGGGAGAAACAATAAGATACCAAGTTTTCTTTTTTAAAAGGCAATGGAAGTGGTTTGAAGTCAACAGTGTGGGTAACCGTCTTCCAGATTTAGCAAAGCAGTTTAGTAGATTCTACCTAATAAGCATTTTGTGTTACAGATTCGTGTTATAGCACTGAATCTAAATTTCTCTAGATGAGGAATGACACAAGTCTATATTCATATTTGTCTGTTTGGGACAATTTCTTTCAGTAATAAGTAAATAGTAATAAGTAATTATTACTTATATATATAATAGTAATAAGTAATATTATAGTAATATAGTAATATAATAGTAATAAGTCCAGGCTGAACACCCCCAACTCTCTCAGCCTGTCTTCATGGGAGAGGTACTCCAGCCCTCTGATCATCTTTGTGGCCCTCCTCTGGACCTGCTCCAATAGGTCCATCTCCTTCTTGTGCTGAGGACTCCAAAGCTGGACGCAGTACTCCAGGTGGGGTCTCACCAGAGCAGAGTAGAGGGGGAGAATCGCCTCCCTTGACCAGCTGGCCACGCTTCTTCTGATGCAGCCCAGGATGCGGTTGGCTTTCTGGGCTGGAAGCACACCTTGCCGGATCATATTGAGCTTCTCATCACAAACACCCTCAAGTCCTTCTCCTCAGGGCTGCTCTCAATCCATTCTCCGCCCAGTCTGTATTTGTGTATGGGATTGCCTTGACCCAGGTGCAGGACCTTGCACTTGGCTTGGTTGAACTTCATGACATCTGCAAAGGCCCACCTCTCAAGCTTGTCCAGGTCCCTCTGGATGGCATCCCTTCCCTCCAGCGTGTTGATGGTGCCACACAACTTGGTGTCATCAGCAAACTTGCTGAGGGTGCACTCAATCCCACTGTCCATGTCACTGACAAAGTCGTTAAACAGCACCATTCCTGGTACCGACTCCGAGGAACACCACTCGTCACTGCTTTACTTGGTCATCAATCCATGCCACTGAAGACTTCCAGAGGATGTGTGGTTACTGGTAAGCTAAACAATGTTGCAACTTCAGCTCTGTAGAAGCCTTTGCTCATGCCTACAATCTTGTCTTGAACAAGGACCATTCATTACACAGCTAGGAGTCCTCTCTACCTGTGTTTGTTGGATTTCTGATCTAACAAGAAAAAGTGCCAGACATCTTAAAAAAAATTAATGTCTGATACAACACACTTTACTCTGCCAGAAGAAGGGCTCTATTGAATGGGAAAGACCTAAACCTATACCCAAAACTGAGAGAAAACATGAGAGCAACTTGGAGTGATTAGAAAAATGTCTCAAATCTGCCTTAGCAACTTTCAACAAAGAACTGGGAGCATCTGGATTAAATTGAAATGCTTGGTCACTTCAGTGGCTGTGGAACAAGACTGAAAATTACTTAGTGACAGCACTGTGAACTTTCAGCTTCTGATTCTAACCAGGAGTCATATTTACATTCAAACAAGACAATGAGAAAAAAGGACTAGATAAAGAAGAACTTGGCTATACTACAGAGGTCTGATAACTATCTGGTGGTAGTTGAAAAATGCAAAGAGAAAAGTTGTCCAACCAGGTTAGTTCACAGGATGTCTTTACAGAGGAATTAGAATACAGCTTCTCTTGCTTAATTTTAGGACCTATGTACTGCTGTCATGTTGTCTAGGAGACTGTTGAATTATCTCACGAAGAAAGTGATGAAAGCTTTGTTATGAGTCATGTAAGACTGGACCGATAAAGCACTAGAAAATGTTACAGAAGCAATTGGGTATTGGCCTTAAATGGAGAAGGACTCAGTGGATTCAGCAATCTTTATTTTGATGGTGGAGACTAGGAGAGAAGAGGAAAGGAGAAACAAGGAAAATGCATGTGATGCCACTCAGCTGCGTTTCTCCATCTGCTCAGGATCACAAGTGTTTAGTCCGCGTTACAGACATAGGCTTTCTGTAACACCTAGCTGCTTGTTCAGCAAGAGGCACTAGAACAGAGTTGTTAAATATAAGTGCCAAAACTATGCAAAAATGTGAGGGAAGATTAAAATCCAAACCTCCTTTGCCTTAACAAACACTCTTGCCTGCTCTTTCCAATAATAATGATCACAGAAAGACCTTGGTTGGATGTCCTTATAGTAAACTCGACAAAGTCTATTAAGTTTTTGGCATTCTTCTTCTTAGTGTTTGTCTTCAGTGAAACTCCATGGAGATTCTTGAACTAACTGCAGAGTAGAAGGTGTAAATTAGCCTGTATGAATCTTTATGCTGTTTATGCTTCATAGCTTTCAGGATCTGAGGTAGCTATTTTAATACTCCATGCTATGACGACATTGGAAACCCACAAGTTTTCAGCCTCCATTTGCTGTGAGGTTTTTCCTACGGCATGGCCAGTTTGAGCTGGGTTGTTCCCAGCTTTTCTGTGTTCCATGGCAAGTGTGTGTTACTGGTTTTAGCACCATGAAGTTCTGGAAAGACACAGCAGAATCTTTCATTGCATCACCCTTTCTTATGCAGCAGGGTGTCTGTAAATGTAACAGACATGCCAAATGAGAAGTGTTTCTTCAATTTGGGAAGAAGGGTTGAAGGAAAAGAGGAGGGGGAGTGGATTTTCCCAGCAGTAGCAGGAACAGGGTTTCTCGCAACACTTGCATGGTCTACTGAGACAGGTTGCTTCTTAATTTCCATGCCAGAGGTCAACAGGTGGAAGATCATGTCTCTCAGTGGGAAAACCTGCTCTGAATCACTCCTTCCAAGTGGTTTGAAAGGGTGTGGTTGTACGTGCAAGTCCCAGCAAGTGCAAGTTGCACTTCTTTACTTGATTGGGCACCCTCTTGAAGTCTTCAGGAGTAAGGCAATGCCCTACCTGAGAGGGGGCAGGCAGAGAAGACAGTATTCAGAGCTTCTTCGGGCCTGTGGACAAGATAAATTAATGCACTGGGAACAGAGAAGGAATGCAAGGGAAAAAGAAACACAAATGAAGTAGTCAAGAGACTATGGTTCCATGTTTAGGCTGGAAACTTGCCAGGATGTCCTGTGGGCTTTCTATGGCTATGGACTCCAGTGGTGTTTCCCATTGTATCACGCTAGAGTCTATCCAAATGGATAGTGTATATAATCCCCAGGACACTTTAAGGGAACCCGTACTTTGGCCATCTTGGGTTTTTTTTTTCTTACAGTAGCACTGTGCTAAGATTTGTGAATAAATTGTGAGAAGAGATGTCTCCTTCTGAGATGCTTGTTTTGTACTTGAGAGAGAAGGCCCTCTGCACAGTTCACAAAGAAAGAAAAAGTTCTGCAGTGAAGCGTGTGTCTTGACAAAGAAGAAATAAAACATGCTCTGGCAGGGAATTCCTCCTACGAGATGGGTGTAGTGCCCCATAAAAAAATACATGTATTGTGAAGAAATTCCCATCACCACATGTACCTAGGGGCATAATTGCAGCTGAAGTTAATGGCTACACAAGGCCGGACGTTTGAATGAGTGACATCTCCCAGGTGAACATAGGAATCTGGCTCAAGAAAGCTTGAGCTGCACAAAGTAGACCTCATTTTGTCCAACAGGTGAAGCCCTAAAATGTTATTGGAGCATCTGCAAAATGATGACAGTCTCTAAAATCAGCAGAGATAAAAGATTTTTTCTGACCCACACCAAAGCAAAAGGTTTTTTCTGACCCATACTTGTCTTCTTAAAGTAGCCAGCCTGAAACCTTGTACATACAACTTCTAAAAGCCCTGGAAACTCAGTGTCTGATGGTTTGGGGAGATGAAACAGAGCACTAATTTGGTAGTGCTTAAGAGTCTGGTATGGTGTAAAGGATGATCCTCAGCATGTCATGAGGGAAAATTTGTATTTGCTGTGATCTAATCTCTTGTGCTCAACAGTCCAGTGATTTCATACAACAGTTGAGAGGAAATGAAGAGTGCTTGGTCCTAGATCCAAGAGGATATTGACCATAAGAATTGAGAGGGCAAGCCATAGAGTCTAGAGATGTTGTATATGGGTTTTGTCTATTCCAGTTTTCAAAAGGACAAAATTTTACATCTTGACAGCTGGAGATTTTTTAATCCCCTCTAAAAATCCTTGCTACAGTATTGTATCTATTTGTAGCATCTGGACATGGAACACTTTTAAATATACATTGTAGCAGAAGTTGGGCACTCTCCACTTATTTTCAGTGTTGCTGCTATTCATTTGCGACCACGCACTTAGCTGAGCCTGGAAATCTGTTTGCTGTGGGCTGCACAAGCGCCAGGCTCCTGTCCCATCTTTCTGTCTAAACCAAAAAGTTGGAGAGAAACAGGGAGTGAAGGAACCTAGTTCCAGAGAGCTGCAGAGCCAGGCAAGTCTGGTCCTTACTCCAGTTCCCCAGGACCAGCCTCTGCCAGGGCAGGATGCAGCTGCACACACAAGTGCAACAAGCCGGGCAGCAGGCAGGATGCAGCGTGAAAACAGCATTGCTTAATTCGAACTGACAGCATCTGCTGCAACACATCAGAAGCTGTATGGGCCAGGAGGCATTTCTTCTTAGCTGGACTCTGTGATTCTATGATTCTATGACTGCTGTTGTCAACTCAGGTAGCAGATGCTCCAGCTAGGTTACAGAGGCAGGATAGAAAAGGTCTTGCTTTCTCACAATGTCTGCTTGCGAATTGTACTGTTTTCCCCTCGTCTTCTCAGCTTTCATAGTATCATAGAATCACAGAATGGTTCAGGTTGGAAGGGATCTTAAAGATCATCTAGTTCCAACCCGCCCTGCTGTGGGCAGGGACACCTCCCACTAGACCACTTTGCTCAAAGCCCCATCCAGCCTGGCCCTGAACACTTCCAGGGATGGGGCATCCACAGCTTCCCCGGGCAACCTGTTCCAGTGTCTCACTGCCCTCACAGTAAAGAATTTCTTCCTCATATCTAATCTAAATCTACCCTCTTGCAGTTTAAATCTGTTACCCCTCATCCTATCACTACACTCCCTGATAAAGAGTCCCTCCCCATCTTTCCTGTAGGCCCCCTTAAAGTACTGGAAGGCTGCTAATAAGGTCTCCCTGAAGCCTTCTCTTCTCCAGGCTGAACACCCCCAACTCTCTCAGCCTGTCTTCATGGGAGAGGTGCTCCAGCCCTCTGATCATCTTTGTGGCCCTCCTCTGGACCTGCTCCAATAGGTCCATCTCCTTCTTGTGCTGAGGACTCCAAAGCTGGATGCAGTACTCCAGGTGGGGTCTCACCAGAGCAGAGTAGAGGGGCAGAATCACCTCCCTTGACCAGCTGGCCACGCTTCTTCTGATGCAGCCCAGGATGCGGTTGGCTTTCTGGGCTGGAAGCACACCTTGCCGGATCATATTGAGCTTCTCATCACAAACACCCTCAAGTCCTTCTCCTCAGGGCTGCTCTCAATCCATTCTCTGCCTGGCCTGTATTCTCTTATGTTGCACTGTGACTTCTGCAATTTTCCTATGGAAAAATTGAGAACCTGTGCAATCCTAGTTCTGCATCACTTTTCTTATAGAGAGGCAGGATTGGCATGAAAATGGAGATTAAATATTCACACTTTCTTACTTTCCATTTAGTTCAGGAATCCGCATACACTTGCACAGATACACGGGTTGAAATCCAAAGCTGGATGTCCAGTACTCAAGATTCATACCGTACTTTAATATGGTATGAATTATTATTAATATGACTGCCTTGTGCAGTCAGATTATATTCAGTGATATGGTGCACGAAATGGCAGACAGAAGCATTCTGTGGGGACTGTCACTTAGCAGCAGCAATCCTATCAAAACATTGGCAGGAATGCATAGTTTGCAGCTCTGCATAAACCCTGGGTCTCACTGGAATCTAAATCTGACTTGCACAGAGTAAGGAATTGCTACACTTTAAATAAACTGAGGTAACTGAAGAAAGATCAAGTGCTGACCTTCCTCTGTTTCAGACCCCCACCGCCCCAACTCAAGGAAGTCTATTCTGAGCTTGCCAATTAATACATATTCATACTGCTTATTGAATGAGACAGCACTCTGGCTATTAAATCTCCTACTTGCTAATGGGTTTGATGTTGTTGCTGCGACTGTTAAGCAAAATATATAATTTTTACTTTCCTTTTACTTTGGTCTTTTGGAAGTTCTAGTGTGTTCAAGTTCCTTTTAGTATCATGGCTTGGCTAATCTCTGTACGTTACAATTATTACAGTACAGCCTGGAGAAAAACTTGGGGTTAGGGTGCCATAGTGGAAGGCACTGTATATACATATTAACTGCTTCTCTGCAGTGCTTGCTCTTGCAAGACACAACACAAAGAATGACAGAAGAAAGTGAGGCCGAGAAGTTACTTGCCGCAATGGCCCAGATAACTGTCAGCAGAGCCAGACCCAGAGTCCAGCTCCTAGACCCAGACCTTAGCTTGTTGGACTGGGAGGCCACTGGATGCCAGCATATCACATGTGGTCATCCCGCAGGTGTGCCCAGGCTCGTGGATTTGAATTAGCTGCCAGTTATGGTGTAGGAGATCATAGAATCATAGAATCATAGAATGGTTCGGGTTGGAAGGGACCTTAAAGATCACCTAGTTCCAACCTCATGCCCAGGGCAGGGACACCTCCCACTAGACCAGGCTGCTCAAAGCCCCATCCAGCCTGGCCTTGAACACTTCCAGGGATGGGGCATCCACAGCCTCCTTGGGCAACCTGTTCCAAGACGGATAAGGGGAATGTTTGGTGGTGATGTGATTCAGCAGCAGAGGGAAATTCCTTGTGTCCCCTCTCAAATACCTCAGGAATTCCAACAAAGAGGCATCCTAGCCAAAAAAAAACCCCACCCACCCTTACTGACTCACTTTCACCCTATGGTTTGTTTGTGAATAACCAGAGGTGTGGAAACTAGTTACCGATCAACTGGGTAACTGCTGTTCTTGGTGTCTTGGATGGCTGTTGTTTTTTTAATCCAGGAAGACTGTAGTAAAGGAGTAAGAGGCAGTTGCTTTGTTTATGCACTGTTTGCATCGGTATGCGGCTATTTGTATGACAAGCAGCCATTTCCTGAGCATTCCGACTAAACAAAAACCTTCAGAGCAAACTGCTTAGAAAGAGCCAGCAAGAAGTGCAGACTTGGGGTGGGGTTGGCGGGTGAACCCTGTTTTTTAATTTACACTGGTATTTCATCAACCACCTAGGAAAGAGTTAAACGTCAGAATCTGCTGATCCTCTTTTCACCTCCCAAGGTTGTGCCTTACAATAAGGAAGGCTTTCCTGTCCCCTTTTGAAGGACACAAGTTTAAAACCATGGTGGCCGGGGGTGGCCCCAAATTCCATGTCTGGGGATGTCACCACGCTCAGCACAGCCCGGGTTCAGCAGGAATGGGATGCAGCCAGCACCAGCAAGACAAAGGCAGAGATAATGAAAAACGGGAACTAACCCAAAGAATTAAGGGAACCGCACAGCATCTGATGAGAGCTGAAAGGAAAACCCGGCTGGTGTTTCTGAGCACTGTGTGGTCGCCTCACTGCAAGTGACCCCATCACAGGATGCCAGGAGGTGAGGACGGGACAAGCGGGTCCCACCTCAGTAGGTCCCATCTCAGTTACAGCACGATGTCCCCCTCTGGCAGTTTTGCAGAGAGATGGGAAATGGAGGGAAGGAGTTAATATCTGTGCAGTCAGACCGTGCCTCCTCCCTGCTATTTTCTCCATGACTCCTATGTTGTCGCTCTACCCTAGTGCTTGGTCTGAGTTGCTGATGGAGCAACTCCCTCCTTGCAGGCTGCCCAGGTGCAAACACAACCTTCCCCAAAACTCAGATGATTTACCTTTCTTTATTTAAAAAAAAAATAAATAAAAAATCACAAAAAGTCCTATTTAATGTATGCTCGGGAGCCTGTGCTAGTGGAACACCACCTCTGCTTAGTGATCACAGTGTGCTTTGTTTAACCTTATTGAGAAGAGGGGACTCCAAAGCCAGCTCTTTCTGGAAACTTAATGGTCAGACCCCTCCTCCTTCTAGCTTTCACCCCTTTTCTCACTGTCTGTCCCCTCAAGAGTGAGAAAAGTTTTAATAGAGCTAGTTGAGGAGGCACCATGTGGGGAAGCCTAGCTAATGCTGTCTCGGCCAGGGAGGAACAAGGGAGTCAGCGGACATCCCTGTCCAGTTTCCCACAGAAATGAGGTCAAATAGCTGCAGCTGCAGCGTTGCAGTGAGCCCTCTCCTTCATAAAAAGTTCAGTAGAAATTATTTTGAAAATTAGAGCCTTTCATATACCCACCCCAGCATCTTTTGAGATTTCATTTTGGGCAAGAGTGGGGTCTAGGAGTTATATTTAAGATGCCAAACACCTTCCCAGGGCAACCCCCTCCTTTTCAATCACAAAAGAATGTCTCGAGCTTTAAACTTTTTGAGATAAAGCATGCTTAGGTTTAGGATAACTTCTTCATACACTTTCAGGCTAATTTAGAGAACTATTTTAGCTGGGAAAATGTAGGTAGTTATGCCAATGTTAACATTTATTTGAAGAGGGAAAAAAAGAAAAAGAAAAGAAAAGAAAGAAGTATCATTACCTTAGGGGTTTGGCACAGGATTTTGAGGTTTGGCAAGGAAATATTCCTGGAGTCAAAGAGGTGGTTTTTGTCATCCCTGCAAAAATCCTGCTCAATTTGGTTGTGTTATAAGACTCTGAAGGTTACTATTCCTGCATGTGCAGCAGAACTTGCTAGCAGCCCTGCTCTGCTGCTGTGTGAATACTCTGCCGTCACTGGATTACATTCCCACACCCCACTGAACCCTCAAGTCCTTCTGCAGGCTGGAGACTATAGAAATATGGCCATTGAGTTTTGAACAACCCTAATTTGGTTTTGGAACTCTAGCGTGAGCATCCCCAGAAGAGGATCAATGTTTCCTGCCTGTGCTTTCGCTAGCTCACCTTCTTTCTTTGTCAGTGCAGGAGATCCCCCAGGGTCATGTGTCAGGGAGATCTGGCAGATGTCACTTGACGGTAACGTCAGTGCTGGGTGATGGGGAGGGCAATGGGAGGCTGTATTAGCCTGCAGAAAGGTCTGGAGAGTTTCTCTGGCAGCACTCAGGCTCTGTCAGAGAGCATTTCAGCCCAGGGACCCCACGTCTGTAATGGTCTTCCTCTTACATATGGGGAGCATCCCTTTCCATCACTTTGCCTGCCTGTGTGTCCAGGGGAGTTTGATGGACTTCCCAGTGGAGCTGTTTTGGAGGAGCTAGAGCAGGGGTCAATGCCCATGGACTCTTTCAGGTAGGGGTAGGACAATAAGAATTTGTAAAATAAATTGGACCTTAACGGAGATTCAGAATCTGCATCCTCTTCAGTGGGTGTCCTCCATGGCAGAAACATACTTTGACTGTTGTCATCAGCAACTGTGTATGACTCTAGGTGTGTGATTTCTCAGCTCCTTTACCTTTATTGGGGTCTATTCACAAAGGGAGGGGCTCTCCCAAACCAAAGAGACAACTTCCTTAGGAACCAGCATGGAGGCCAGCTAGGACTAAGCACCATTGCAAGACTCTCCACAAAGAGCAAAGCTTGCTTTTTTACCCTGACACAAAGAGCAGCATGTACAGGAAGAAAACAAAAACACTTCTTTCCTTCAAAAAAAACATGACAGAACCCCCTACAACAGACATGAAAGTGCCTGCATGATAGAAGGTACTCTACTGCACATACTTCTTGAAAAGAAGATGAGGAACCATTTAGCACATGGTGGACATTAATCAGTTCATTTAATGCAGTGATGGAGGCACTCAGATACATCAGCAACCAGGCAAAGCGAGGAACTTAAGTAGAATTACATTACATGTAATATAAAACACACGTTATACAATTTGGCATTCAGCAAATGTTAGCAATCAGCAATCCAGCATAGATGATAAAGACCTGAAAGCTATGGCTTCTCCTAAACCACAGAGATGCACAGAAAATGTCAATAAAATTTTGTGCTTGAGTTACACTCTGTTATTGTAACGTGTTAAAGGACACTTAGCCTAGAATTAGGAAGAAAAGGGGAGCATCTTAGACCCCACAATCTATCCAGTAGCCAATTTTGCACTAATTTCTTTGATTTCAAATTGTATTTCCTCCTGTTGTTGTGTAGAAGGGGACACACCGGGAAGGAAGGTGGCTGGACATGGCCACTCGGGCTGATTGCAGTGCCCACAGAAACACACTAACCAGAAGCACCCTCTGGATTCCACAAGCACAAACTTTTCTTGTTTTCTCCTTTTTCTCTGCCAGAACTTCCTCCTTTCCTTCTCTTGTGTGCCTTACCATTTCCCTCCTTGTCCATTGATTTTCCCTTCAGGTACCAGTGGCCTGGAGCAGAGTGGTTCTGAAGTGCATCAGAGCTTTAGGAGCTTGTACCTGACCTGCTTCTAAATTATCAACTTGCCAAGGAGACAATAGCTTCTTTGACTTCATTTATCACAATAAGTTGTCTGTCCATCTTGTGACATTTGTTTATCTCAGAGTCCTTTAGTTCTGTAAGCTTTGCTTGATAATGCAATCATCTTCTGCATTGCTAGCAGTTTGCTTTCCTCTTCCCTTGGGGTTCAGCTTTTAAGTTTCTGTGGTGAAACCCCAGCCATTGCTTTCTTGAAAGCACTCCCAGACACCGTGTGATTCTGCTTCTATGTGCATTCCTAAGCAACAGCCACCACCACTGTCAGCTCTACCATGAAGATCATCCTGCCTTCCCACTACTTCTTCTTTTATAAGATCTGCTGCTTTCAGAGATCGGTGTGATTGTTCCCATGGGGCTAATGCAGAAAGGCAGAGTCACAAACTTAAATGAGAAAGTATCGCTATTATTGCCTAGCTGCATCCTTCCCGTCTAACAGAGGGAAGCTTCTTTCTCTAAGTCTTGAATTCGGTCTTGTAACTTGTGGCTGAAGTAGAGAATTGCCTAGAAACCTACCTCCACCAGGCAAGAGAGGACAGCAGAGCAGATTCTGGGTCAGATCAGCAGTCTGTTTACCCTGGAGTCATATTTTCTTAGGTGCTAAAATACTTAACACTTTAAAGGCAGACAAAACCTGTAAATGATGTAACATTTTAATTGCGAAGTTGTAGGTAGGGTATTGACCCTAATGCTTTTGGATTCTGACATTAGCTATCTCCTGAGAAGAAACAGGAATCGCGCTGCATAAAGTAAGGTGTCAGTACAGAAATTTGGATATTGCAAGTGTCCATCATGCCAGTGTACCCACTATTGTCTATCCTTACTTTGTGCAGACCCATCCACAACATCTGGCCTAAGTTGTAACTCCTCACTCTCATGAAAGCTGCAAGTAAGATGGTTTTGTCCCTTTTCACATCTAGGGTATTCTGCATCTGGAACTACATAGTTTCCAGCATGGCCGAGGACATGCACGGCAGCCTGCACTACGCTTGTCATGTAACAAAGGCCCCTCCTCACCACTTGGTATTGTGTTGGTGATAAGGTCTGAGCTTTTATTTTAATATTTGAACTGGAAAAGCATTATTCTTTCAAGAATCTCAAGGTATTCTCTGAATGTTAGCAATTCTAAACCCTACTTAGGATTTCTTATGACATATGACTTGATCGCAATGTAGTCTTTTGCAGTTTAATTCAGAGGTACGTGCAAGATCAAATTCTTCCCAAGTACAAGCATGTGCAGTTTCACTTGGCGTGAGGGATATTTGCCATGCCTGCAGGGCAAATTATTGAACCAAATTTGGCCCAGAGGCATAAACCAGCCTTCTGCTTCCCATGCATAGTATCAGAAATATAATCACATAGCCATGTTCCTTGAAGACTCCTAGACGACACAAGCTCTAATGACAGGATCCCAGTTTTAACTGAACTGTGAAGCCAAACAGCTATTGACTGACGCAGAGGGTAGTGATAGTACTAGACCCTTGTAGAAAGCTTATTGACCTTTCTCTGCATCATTTTATTTTCAATTATAGAATCAATCTAATCTGGAAAACCTTTGTAGGAAAATAGTCTCTTCATTGACAAAATCAAAGCTTTGAACAACATCATTTTATTTTTTATGGCTAGCAATAAATTTCTGCATTTAACACCGGGTTTATTTTTGCCTTGTGAAAACCAGCCATGCTGGCCCCTTGCTCTTCACAAGGGGTTTAACTCAGCATGACCCAAAGCTTGAGCCTCCTTTATGGAAGAAAAATAAAATAAACATTTTTCTTCAAGAGGGAAAAGAACAGTATTTCTTTGTGACTGCTCAAAGTCATATCCCGTCATCTTGCAAAGCATGATGGAAAGGGATGTGTGACTCACGCCCCTGTTTAGGTCCCTCAGACACAAAATATTCAGCTTACGTTATAATGCCCTTTGCAAAGAGGTGTTCCTTGCTAAGAAGATGGGGAAAAGTTGATAATGTAAATTCCCCTTACACGTCATGACTCGTGGGAACGCTAGGGTTTGTACCAAAGCTCAGTGAGCTTTGGGTTGAGCTGGGAAATATGTGCTTTCTTCATCACTCATTGAAATGTAGCCCATCCCTGTAGCGGCAAGAAGTCGTAGAGGACTGGGTGGCCCCTGGAATGTGAGCTACCGGTTGCCAGGCAGTATACACATCATAACGGATGCTTATAGTTGCCCTCAATGGTGTAGAGTGGAGGGGACTGTGAACCCTCACAACTTGAATAACAGCTCCCGCCAGGGCTGGGAGGGATTCTGACAAGCTGGTCTCGAGAGGTTTATATTGGACTGTGCCAACATCCAAGATGTGACTGGGGCTTTGGCTCAGGTTCAGGGGAGATGGAATGAGCTCTCCCTCCACGTAGTAGCAGTGATCCTTCCTTAGCTGACAAGTTGTTGCATTTGCACAGCAGTCTAAGGCACGCTCAGATTTCCACTCAAGCCCTAAAAACTTAGCCTTAAAAGAGTTTGAACTTGAAGCCATGGATTGGCTCTGTCCCTTCACAACATTAACAGAAAGAGAGATGAATCACAGATGCATTTTCCCTAGCCCAGAAGGCTGCCAAAAAAAGTCTCTCAACGAACTGGGGATAACCTGAATCATAGCACTTATTGGCCACAGAGTCTGAATTTCCAGCAGGCAAATGGGAAGCCAAGGTGAAAAACCAAACCCAGATTGACATAGTTTGACCCCTTTCTGCTCTGAAGTGAGGGGAGCGCACTAAGAAGAGCAATTAGCACGTGCTGTGGCCTCCATTTTACATCAATGATCTCCACCAGTAACACAAATCTTATCATTAGGTATGTGTATCTTATCGCTCCTCCTCCCTGTTCTACTGCTGGTGGTGGTTGAGTCTTCCTTGCTTAATGAAGCCTTTGCATTTTTGAAATTTTGTCTCCAGAACTAAATTCCATCCAGAAGGACTACAACATATTTGGTTCTATGGTAGCCTCATTGCGCTTCCACGACTGTCTCACTGGCTAGGGAAGGGAGGTAGGGGACTGGGTGATTTGCACTTGTTTCTGCAGAGCTGTTAAATTTCTTAACATTCTTAAACTAAGACCTAATTCAATTTGCACAGGGTATCTAAGGGAAAGGCATTTGGGGCACTTCCAAATATTAAGACTGTAAATTTTACCACTGAGCACAGTAACACAGGGGGAAGGGAGAGAATGAAGACAGGGTAACTGCTCTGTTGCTTTTGTTGGTGTCTTCATCTGGACACAACCACCACAACGTGGTGAATTCTTTGCTTTGAGCTGTGAATGAGGAGTGGCATACATTTGTATGCTTGGCAGTGTATGCTCCGTTTAGAGGTAAGGAAACGATGGCAGAGGGGTGCAGAGCAACTTATCTTAAGCCACACAGCTGGTCAGTGCAAAAGTCCAGTTGTCTAGTTTCCCAGTGTGATGCTTTTCTGACACCAGAAAGGTTAGTAATCCTGCCTGGGGAAAATGAGCCCTGCCCTGAATGATATCTGTTGGGGGTGCTAATGGATCACAGTACAATCTGTTGTCCAGAAACACCCTGCTACCAGAGTAGCTCCAGGGTCTAACCTGGGCCCATCGTGGATGTCTCACGTGAGGTTCTGACTCATGTTTGTCTGCACAGGTTTAAGACGGCACTAACTCTGAATGTGTGACTGCTGGATGGGACTAGCCACGGCCCAAAATGCACACAGCGTACGTCTCGTTCACAGTCCAACATTTCAGCTTCAGTTGTTAGTAAAGGGGAGTCTGAACTAAGATATTAGTCTGTGAATTGGAGCATCCAGCAACTTCTCCCTTTCTGCCAACTGTGCTACTGCTGCAGCAGGGCTAGCAGAAACCTAAGGGCGGTGGTATCTTAAGCTGCCCCAGGAAGAATTTGTTTGCCCATCTGAGGAAGGGCAGTTTGCTCATCTGAGTCCATAAACTTCCCTCTATAAAGTTGCTACAGTGGTTTTAATAATTCAGTTTCAATGAATACAAGTTAGGCTGGGGGGACTCATTCTTGTAGATACAGCTCACACCTCTATGTTCTGCTTCATATTAGAAAGGGAAGATGCTCCTTTATCTTATCTCAGAAGAATGTCCTTATTACTGTGAGATAGTCTGAAGATTAAAGTAGCTATATAAATGAGAGGCTATGGACCTTTGCATGTGTATATGTGCACATACATATGTGTATGTATATATGCGGGGTTACATTTACATCTTATTTGCCACAGACTGATCTAGAAGCTCTTTGCAAACTGGAAGTGCTCCACCCCCCCTTCCTCCTACACACATATTTACACATGTACCAGTGTTCTTTGGACCCTTGGTGTTATACACGGGTTTGTAAATGGAGAACTGAAACTGTCAGAGCAGGTGAGACAGGAGGAAGCAGAAGCCATCATCTAGAGTGGGCTGATCACACCCCAGAGCTAACCTTCTCCACTCCCAGAGCCAACCTTCTCCACATCGTGGAGACTGAAGTTCACAGGGAATGGAAACACAAGCTGAGGCCCCAAAATAACCAGTTGCCACAAATCCCCTCTGACCCCTCAGCAGTTGAGTTTCGTGTAAACTACCACGCCAGCCACCCCAGCTGACCCTCCTGAGGTTGCAGGATGCCGTGTGACGAGATTGCAGCCAGCCCTAGCACGGCTGCAGGCCAGGAACGAGGGAAGGAAGGCTCGTTCTTCAGGTCTGAGTTTTGATGACACTGGCTTGTATTTTTCCATGATTGGTGTTTGGATGCTAACATGCTAAAGGAGAGGCAGAGCTGGTTTGACAGATCCATGCTTGTGTTACGATGAAATTCCCGGAGCAGAGAAAATTTCCAGCCATGCGGAAATCTTTTGATGTTGTAAACTGTGTTCAGAAGGGCAGCAATTCTTCCTGGAGCCCTTAGCCATAAGCATGTGGATATTGACTTTAAGCAGAGGGCAGGATGACACTGAATGGAAGTTTTATAAGTGGGATCCTCTGCCACACACATCTTTTTGATACAACAAAGGCAGAGAAAAGTCCCAAAGCTGAACTCATTTTGTTTCTCTCTTGTCTATAAGGGGTCCATAATGTCTTAATGTGTCACCGAGTGATTTATTTCAATAAGATGAACTGGCCGAGCACAATTTTGCCAAGGCCAGTGCAGATAGTCAGTCTGAAAAGGTACAATCACAGTCATTCAATAGTAACAGTTTCTTGGACTGTGAACACGTCAGTCTAGAACTCCTTTATCCAATATTACTGAAAAATGCATACGGTTATATTTGGTTATATAGCAATCTGGAGTTACATGAGGAGAGCAAAATTAAGGTGGCATATATGTTATGAACTTTCAAATGTTATTCCATTACTGGAAATCCTGAATGTCACATTAATTTGAATTACTGTACTTTAAATAATTCATTTAGGAGAGAGTAAAAAAAAAAAAGTCAAAAATCCTTTCAGATTCAGTTTAGGATTGAGCTTTTGGGGTCAACTTCTGGGTGAATCCAAGCAAAACTTCCAAATTTTTCATGACTTTCACCTGAAGTCACACACTCTGGTCAAGCCTCATCCAAAAGCTTCTGAAAGTGAGCAGGTTTCAGTGAATCTAGTGAAGCTGTGGATTTGCACTGAAACCTGAAACTTAATGAGATGCACCCGCTTGGTAAAATGCTGTGCAGAGATCCAGTTGTGGCCTATGGGCAGCCTTCAAGAAGTGTTCAGTGCAATGCGTCTCTCAGCACACCAGGCTGCTACATGTCAAACAAAAGAGCACGGGGACAGCATACGGTTACAGCCGACGTCTAGGGAAGAGCAGATATATTTTTTAAAAAAATTTATTCTATGCATAGTTTTCATTTATCATGAAACCGGTCTTGCTCATCAAGAAAACAGCCGTACAAAATGTGAGAGACCTGGAAAGAGAGGTGATGTTGAAAGCTGCTACTGGGCCTGTGCAGCCTTGAGAGCCAGATGACACAATAAAGACATCTGGAAAATTGTCAAATGGGAATTAAAAGTTACTGGGACAATTAAACTGGAGTAGGAAATACAGCTCAACAGCGCAGACCCAGAAGTGTGAGGTAAAGCCACCACGCTGTGTGAAGGTGGCAGGGGGGTAAGGCAGGGCATTTTATGGAAAGTCTGGAAGTACCAGAGGATCATGTATTCTTGCAAAAAATGTCATTTACCAGGGAAGGGCTCAAGGTGACAGCATGGAACAAAAGGAAAACAGTACAGAGATTTATTTATTTTGGAAATTTAGTTATTATTTATTTATTTACACAGGAAAATGTGCCTGGAGAGCGAGGAAAGGGATTCCTTATGTGATGATGAGGAGACGTTTTTAGGATTGTAACACAATGCAGCAAACTGAAAAGGATTTTCCAATTAAGAGATGCAAACTGCCCATCACTGGCAATGGCAGAGTCAGCACAAGGTGTGTGTCAAAATGGAAGAGTCAAAAACATATCTGCAAAGAAGTGCTATTTGGAAGAAGAGTGCCCAAGCTGGGAGAGCATACCCTGACATTCAAACAGAAAGGGAAAATGTTAGAAGATTAAGCTGTAAGCCACCTAGCGTGGACTTAAATGTGTATGTCTGTCAGTTTGAAGAGGCTACATGCCACCGTGTTTCATAAGGACAAACTGGAGCCACATATACGGGCGTTAAACAGACTCACAGGCTGCACGGGAAGTTCCCCACAGCATCCAACAGCACCCAATGCTCACAGGGCCTGCTGCATGACAACTTCCGCAAGTTTTAAAAAAGAGGCTAGAAGGCAAGTCGCACAACACATTGAAGAGTAACAGAACCATGGGTTGACTCTAGAGTGATCAGGAAAAGAGCACATAGAGGACTTTGTGTGAACTCAAAGGAGCGAAACAAAAACAAATGAAAGGGAATGCTTTCATTTGACCATAAGAAATAAAATCCATTCTGAGATGGCATGAGCCAAATTCTTAAGTAAATTGAATGCAACGGCAGGATTTTAACAGATCTCCTTCAACACAACATGCTCCAAGATCCACACTTTGAGAGCAGCATTTGGCAGCTACTGCATTCTTAAATGGCCTTTTTGAATATATTCAGCACAGTCCTTCTGTCCGTAGTATAATGGGCCCAAATGCTATGTCTAGCAGAGAAGAAAATCTACATTGATGGCCTAACAGACTGGGCAGCAGGGCCCCTTACCTCAACAACAGTAGAGGACAGGACTGGAAATTGTAAGAGCTTAGCAAGCTTAAACCAAACAAGGCTGAATATCAACTTCAAATAATGAAATCACTTCATTTGGAGGGTAAGACTGTTCTCAAAAGGGAAATTTAGTTGAGGATGCAATGACTCAAGCAATATTGAAGATCCAATCTGAAACACAGAGTCTGAAAAAAACCCTGAAACTGTTATTCATCTTCAGTTATGTCAGTAAATTCATACACTGATGATCATACAACTCAAAGGGCTTCTCCTTCACAATCTCACCCAATGGGTAGGCTACAACATGAAAGATTGAAAAATGTCAAGAATGTTCTGACATGAACATCACTTCTGGAATTTTTTTTGACCTACAGGAAGACATAAAACTATCCACGGAGGCTGTCCACAGATACCAAAAGGAGGACAAAGAAAAGTACAGTTGTAGTGCCATGAAACAGGTTGTCAATCTCAGGTGCACAGTAGCTGTAGACAAGCAAAAAAAAATTGAGAGAGAGATGCAAAGTCTGGCATATGGCTGTAGATAGCTTCACAACTTTTCTGTATGACCTTATTTTCAAAACAGAGACATGTGAAAGAGAGGAAAACAAAACAGAACAGTGGACTCCAGGGCACAAAAAAAGGACTTGGAGAAGTATGGCCAAAGATACATCCAAAACCAATAAATACTTGGTGATCCTGGCAATGCAATGCAGGTCCTGCTTGGTAGTCATGAATATGCATGACAGTATATGCTCCATCTGGCAATACACAGTCTGATGGTCTGGATCAGACATTTCACACCCATAATAAGGCCACTGTATCTCTGTTTCTCCAAGCATATGGGTCTGAAGTGTGAATCAGGTAGAAGAAATAAAGGCTGCAAGCTTGCTACAGATTAAGGAAGGAGACAAAGCTTCATCACTTCATCCTCCATTTTTCTTCTGTAAAAACGAGCTCTTACTGGAAGGCTTTTGACAGGTGCACAAAGCCTCATTGCCAAGAAGGAAGGCAAAGGGGCACTGGCCATGCTTTCCCCATTCATTTTAATGGCCTTTTCCTGTGGCTAATTGTTGGCATAGAGCACAACACTAAACTGGCAGCCAAAATATCCTCTGACAGCCCTGATTCCTTTGATCGTATGATAAGAAATTACTGGACTGAACAGCAGAAGAGCAATGACTATATCCAGAAGGAAGAGACAGAGAAATTACATTTTGGATGTAGATCAATGAAGGCACAACAGAAATGCAAGAAAAGCAAGCAAGCATGGACCAGTCCAGAAGAACAGAGATTGTCAGGAGAAAGGACTGAGAGTGCTCCATGAACAATTTTCAATTTAATCAGAAAAGTTAGAATTCAAGTATTTTGTGAGGATGTGAGTGATCTGTGGCTGTATCATGTGAGAGGCCATGAGCCTGGACTGGGGTGGATGATGCTGGGCTATCTGAATACTTGACTGATGGAGGAGATGAGCCAGTAAGAGATGCTGAGGCAGATATCACCAGGTCAGCCAGAAGTAGGCTAATAAGAACGTATTTTCCTGAGCCACCCTGAGTTGCCATATGTGTCCAGCCCATCCCCATCAGTCACATCCAATATCGAAAATGATAGATATCGTTGGCAGATTTAAATGGATATCAGCTGGCTGATGTGACTCCTTGCATCTTGCTCACAATCATAGAAAAAGGTGAAAAAATGAACTCCATACATCTGAGCGCATGCCCAGGACAAGGAAAATGAGAATAGATTCAGAAGCTGAAAATAATTCACAGAATTATTTTGTTATCAGTTCTGAAGCTGACTTATCTAAAAAAGTTGCGTAATGCAGCAGGTGAGTAAGATTGCCTGAAAATCCCTAGGAAGCTGACTGTGCCATACTTACCATTATTTTCAAGCACCCTGAAGGCTTATGGTATTTTATCCGTTACAGGTTGCTATCTTTATAGGCTTTTAAGTAAGAAAGGAAATTTGAAATGGGTTCTAAAAAGTGGTATGGTTTGATATAGAACAGCAGTTCTTAATCTGTGGTCTATGAGACATCAGGAGGTGGGCTGCAAAGCATTTGCAATTTATTTTCTCTAAAACCCACGTGCACATATTCCCATGCATTCAGATCAGGAAAATTACCTAAAATTTAGTAGCATCCTACAATATATCTCAAGAGGAGTTTATTTCAAAAGAAAGTACGGTGCCTATAATAGCCCATTCAACTATTTTTGTAACAATTACACCCACTGTACTTAAAATTACTTTGTTTTCATATGACCTGGCACAATGACAAAAAAACAATGACACATGAACACAATGGCAAGTGCTTGTCCCAAGTACCTCAAGTATTGTGTTATACACTTAAGGGGTGGGTGGGGAATCTGATTCAAGGAGGGAAGATTTGCATACTGACAGGATGATGTGAGATTTAAAATATGGTAAGTATTGGTTGCTGGCAAGGGAAGACCAGAGAGGTATAGAACACATTTCAGGTTTTAAGCACAAAATCGGTGGAAGTTTTTGTTAGTTTATTTTGCCTGTAATTTCCATTTTTCATTAAAAGTTCATCCGGTGATCCGTCTTGCCTGTCAAGCAAATACCACTTGTCACATTTCAACATTGCAATGTTGGGGTCTGTGCACCATGAGATGCAGCGCTAATGGCTTAAAAAGAGCCTGGCAGATGCATTTGGCTCTCTGTGGTGAAATTGTCTGCACTGCTTTGTGCTCTGCCTGGTAAGCTATCCCACTGAGCATTTGCATGATGGCAGATTTCCTGTCTAGGAATTTACCTTTGTAAAGCTTTATGTCATTATGGCCATGTCAGAGCAAGCTGTAGAAAAAGAATGCTTCTCATCCAAGGAGCTGAATTAAGGGTCCTCTAACATGTGAGCCTTGAGTTGCTGAGTGATTTTTGGCTATATCCTCATAGCTTGTGAACAGCAGAGTAGAATAGCTGCAGGATGAAGTTAACTTTCTGGTTCTCAGAGGAGCTAGGGTGTGAGGCTCACTTCACTACTAGTGGTAAAGCTTGGTGAGATTTTTGCATAAAAAGAATTCCAGAAGCAATAGCAACGTGGCCATTATGTAAAGAACAGTACATATTTTGCATTGCTGAAGAATACAGAAAAAAACAGGGGGCTCCTCTAGTAAATAAGTGGACCTAATTATGATGTACCAGTAGTAAAGACTAAAAGATAAAGACTTGGTGATGTAAATACTACTGGGGTTCTGCATTGCTGTGAAGGTGAGATTGCTGCGGGAAACTGATTGTAGGTCCATAAATTAGGATCCTTCAGCCCTATCTCAGCTTGGATCAGAGCCTACTCAACCATGTGTCTTCCTTTGTATGCTCTGTATAGCCCTGTGTGCCTCTAAGACAAAAGGATCTGCCTCCTTTTTGGCCAAAATTTGGAGCTGTGTTCAATTAGCAGCTCCAGAGGTGGCTCACTTACCTAAGGACAGGAGAAACTACAAGGAGAAGTTGAGAAAGATTTGGGGAGCAGAAATCCACAATGGACACAAGAAGGGTTTTGTTTAGTGCTTTGTTACAGAATAAAACTCTGGCGTGAGAGATGCATGGGTGGAGTTGCAAGCCCTTCCTGGGCTGGAAACGGCATCAGTTACATCTCCAACACACCCTTCCTCCTTCCCTTGGTGCCAGGCAGCATGGGGACATGAGGGGGCTGCCACTGGAGGAGAGAGCAGTCCTTTGTAGGGTGCACCTGCAGGGAGCTCCCCTCAAAAGCGGACCCTGTGTTTGGCTTTGGTGGGTGTCCAGGAGCTTCTTTGTGTGGACTTAGAAAACTTGAGCGTGTGGTTTGCTTCTGCCAGTACAGGTGGAGTTGCTCGGTGCTGTGTCAAGAAGATGCATTGTCTGCTAACGGCTGTCAGGGTTCCCTGCACCTTTCCCTGGAGCAGCTGGGCTTGGCCTTGTTGGTGAGAAGGCCGAGACCAGCCAGATCAGATCAAGTGCTACACACTTAAGCTCTTGAGTTGACAATCCTACTGCTCCTGCTCAAACAGGCATGCTCTAGAAATTGCTGTGCCATTATCTATCTCGTGCATCACCTAAAAGACAAGCAGACTTGACAGCAAATGGGACCAAGCAATAAATGAACTTGCACTGTGTTACTTCATAGGTCAACAGGACAGGGAGGGGAGGGAAGGGGGAGGAGAAAGAAAACGTGGCAACTTACAGCTTCATTTCAGACCCATTTGTCTCTCTGCCTCAGTCAGACTGGTTCCTGCTTAAATCAGGCAACTCCATTTTTCATTCTGAATGAATCACCGCAATTCTGAGACAGAAATAATAAAGAAACTGTGTGCCTGTCTCTGACACCCAAATCATTACGACAGCACATCTGGCTGATGATTGCCAGTGGCATTTGCCTTTTGCAGGGCTAGGGATAAAGAAACTGCCAGTGTAGGAAGCAGTGTGATGCATTTTCTTTTCAGATGGGAACATCCCAGTCCCTAGCATAAGGTGAAGAGAGGGATTCATGATCCCTGTTTAGTTACTTCTAAGGCTGCAGGAAGCAAAGCACTATACACAGCTCTGTATTTGCCAAAAGTATGGCAGACAAGTCAGCCATCACGCTGCTCTCCCAAAGCACTTGCTTCCAGGGGGGAGGAAGGGATAGGACACAAGTATTGAATTGTCAACAATCATTCTCAACTTCTCTTGCAAGACTGCAGGGACATCCATTTCTGTCTGCAAAGTGAGCAACCGTGCTTAGAAGCGACCACAAATGGGCATGATGAGCATGTCTGATTGATTATGGGATGGGAATACTCGAATACTGTGTTTAGTTTTGGGCTCCTCACTACAAGAAAGACATTGAGGTGCTGGAGCATGTTCAGAGAAGGGCAACAAAGTTGGTGAAGGGTCTAGAGCACAAGTCTTACGAGGAGCGGCTGAGGGAACTGGGACTGTTTAGCCTGGAGAAAAGGAGGCTGAGGGGAGACCTTATCGCTCCCTACAGCTACCTGAAAGGAGGTTGTAGCAAGGTGGGTGTTGGTCTCTTGTCCCAGGTTACAAGTGATACAACAAGAGGAAACAGCCTCAAGTTGTACCAGGGGAGTTTTAGATCAGATATTAGGAAAAATTTCTTCACCAAAAGGGTTGTCAAGCATTGGAACAGGCTGTCCAGGGAAGTGGTTGAGTCCCCATCCCTGGAGGTATTTAAAAGACGTGTAGATGTGGTGCATAGGGACGTGCTTTAGTGGTGGATTTGGCAGTGTTAGATTAATGGTCAGATTTGATGATCTTAAAGATTTTTTCCAACCTAAATGATTCTATGATTCTATGACTGTGGGACACCATGGTGTTATGGTTTTGGGGGAATCCATCATGCCTGACAGGTGAAGGCAGAATTAATGCCACTGTATAAACACTGCTGAAATTGCATCAGCAATACTGTATGCTGTTTGAGCCCCCACCCCCGCCTGCCACCCCCCTTCCAAGAAGGATTAATTCAGGCTGGAATGAGTATGCACAAGAAAATGTTACTAAGATGATCAAGGAATGAAGATCCTATCTCAAGTGAAGAAATCAGAAGGGCTCTGGCTCTTCAGCCTGGTAATCTGGAATAGAGGAGAGGAGGAGAGATGATTCCTGTCTGTAAATCCCGCATCTGTGTAAACATCAGCAGAGAGGAAAGAAAGTTAAAATAAAGACTGATGTTGGTACAAAACCTAACAAGTTTAATTGGGATATACAGGGGTACGTAAAAACTTAAGCAAGAAGTTAGAAGGCCTTTAGCTGTTCCAGGGATGCCTCAGCTGCTGGGCAATGGCTTTTGGAATAAAAGCCCTTGCTGTTCCTTTCCAAAGTCTACAACAAAGGCATTATTTGTCCTTCCCTGATGAGTGAGAGCACATGTCCCAAAACATTTCCAGCAAAGACATGCACTGGAGCAGTTTGTGTTCCCTTACTTGTATTTCTACAAGATTTCATCCATGGCTGAAACTTGCAACAATTTCTTAGATGAACAAACTGGTTTTTAATCTAGTTTCTTCCCTTCTTGTTTTGTCCCAGACTCTCCATTTATATACAAGTGCTACAGGTCTCTCTTGAACCTGCAGCGGTGCAGAGCCATTTCTGCCCTAGCTAAATTGCTGTGGCACCAAACAAAGGGGAGGGGAGGCGACAGGATGAGCTTTCATGCAGCATCCCTATCATATCTGCTTGGTCATATCACGGGCAATGTAGTTTTATGAACTACAGAAACATCCTTTGTGAGCGTAGCATCTCTCCCTGCTTCTGCCCAGTCTAAATGAAGCCTAACGAGCATATGGATGGGTGTGATGGGTTTGCCTGTGAAAGCTGGTCCGTTTTCATTCAGTGCTGAACAAACTGATACCTGAAGAAAATGCTGTCCTGCCTTTTGGATGGGATGTAGAACATGAGTAACGACTCTTTGTGGACAATGAAGTATTACAGCTATACTGGGAAGTGAAGTGGCACCCATTGCTACTGGCTGATATCAATAGCTTGGGCGTTATTTTAATGGAGGATGAAACTACTACTGGCATTAGGCTTTGTGGAGGCAAAGCTTTGGTTCACTTCCTGGAATAGGGATAAAGCTAGCAGCCAAAATGCAGCCACACACAGGTAAAGGCACACTTGCCAAAGAGTAGAACCTCTTCTGAAAACTATGATCATGTCATAGATTTCAAAAACATCAAGAATCTTTTTATCACATGTGAAGCCCTAGGCGACCTCCTGTGCAGCCCACCCACCCTGCCAGAGCAGTGCCCACCAGAGACCTCCTGCAGGCTGCTGGTGCTGCTGTCCTTGGGCAGATCTCAGCAGCGTGGCAGACTGGGGAGAGACTCCCTGGCACAGAAATGTCTCTGGCGGACATGTCCAATCTGCCTGTGCCCATGACTCAGCGTCCAGAAATACTTGGTGAGTGGTTCGTTTGTGGTGAAGTCCTTCTCTCACAGGGTACAACACTTTTGTACTGATCATCTTCAGAGAGCTGACAGGAATGTCTGATAAATTTTGCTCAGGCTATTCCTCCTCATTTTTCAACAGCTGGGAGGCAGAAAAGCACGGGCTGTTGTTTTTTAAAATGTTTTTGGTTAGAAAAAGGAAGGTTGAAAAGGGAAATTACATTTTCTTCACCAGGTCTAAAAGTATTCATGATGATGATGACCTGCTGATAGCTCAGCTGTAAATAACAGCTATAGTATTTGTTAGCAAGGTCAAGTCCTACAGGGAGTGCCTGAGGGAACTGGGACTGTTTAGCCTGGAGAAAAGGAGGCTGAGGGGAGACCTTATCGCTCCCTACAACTACCTGAAAGGAGGTTGTAGTGAGGTGGGGTTGGTATCTTCTCCCAAGTAACAAGCAATAGGACAAGAGGAAATGGCCTCAAGTTGTGCCAGGGGAGTTTTAGATCAGATATTAGGAAAAATTTCTTCACCAAAAGGGTTGTCAAGCATTGGAACAGGCTGTCCAGGGAAGTGGTTGAGTCCCCATCCCTGGAGGTATTTAAAAGACGTGTAGATGTGGTGCATAGGGACGTGCTTTAGTGGTGGACTTGGCAGTGTGCGGTTAACGGTTGGACTCAATGATCTTAAAGATTTTTTCCAACCTAAATAATTCTGTGATTCTACATTTACTGAGATTTAAAATTAACTAGGAGACATATCTCACAAGGTTGTTAAAGCCTATGACATATTTAGGGGAACAGAAAATTTCCGTTTCTAGCATTTCCTCTTTCTAAAACTTATTTTTCCTTTATTGGGAACCTTTTCTTTATCACCAAGGTGGTACCGGTTTAAGTACCCTACTTTCCCGCTACTCCTAACTATGCCCCCGCCCCCCTCCAGCATCATGTCATTCTGTTGTATTGTGATGTCCCCTTATCCACTTTTGGTGTCACATTCTGTCACGCAACTGGGCTGCTGTGCCACTGCCAAAAATAAATGCTGTGCTGGCCTTTCCCAAATGAGTATGGACTCAGCTGGGTCTCCAGGACTTTTTATAGCCCTCCAGCTCAGTCCTAGCTTTGGTAGCATCAGCAGTTCCATAGCAACTAACTGTGATGTCAAACCAACATGTTTTTTTGGTGAGAACAGCAGGAAGCAATGAACTCTTCATAAGCAAAGACCCAATTTTCAGGGAAATGTCTCTCATAATGTCGGCTACCACCGCTGTTTATGGTTCTAATCCTAATTATCTTACTGTTACCTTCCTGTCCCCCATCTGTCATACCCACTTGTTGCATGATCTTTAGTTAGGTATTGCCGTGCGTGCTTCCTTCCTTACAGGAATACGTGTGTACTGTTGGGGAGAAAGGCACGCTCCATAAAGCAAAGGGAAGCAGAAAAAGGAATGGAAGAGATATAGCAGTGGCATTTAAATACAAACATAATTTTTTTTCTAAACCAGAACTAGTGTAATTGGTCAATGTCAGCCATCTCCAATGTTTTCCAGTGGTGGATATGTTTCCAGTGGTGGGTAGGTTGTAGTGATGTGAACTGAGCCTCCTGACAATACTTTCCAAGACCTCTTACAAGCAGGATCTCCAGGATCTGCACCCCATAGGGGAAGAATAATGGATTCATGTATTACGCTGACAGCTCAAAAAGGAATGAAGCTAACAAATGAACTTCTAAGTCACAAAGGCTGCATGCTAACTGTATCTTAATTGTAAGTAAACCCTCAAGAGAAGAGATTCCGCCTTATCCTTGTCCACTTGCAGTGCTGCCACTGTGCATATCCTCTAACCCAGAAGATGGCAATGAGCAGTGGGGGACTTCACTTGTAAAACGGTCTGTCCATCTTTATCTGCAGTACTGCATATTCCTTGGAGCAAAACACTCACATGATGGAGGCTGCCTTGGAGCATTAAGGATTAAGCCTGTAATTTGTGAAAATTTTGATTTGTAGGACAGACTTCCCCCCGCTACTGAGGGTGGGAGAAACAACATGTTTTAACTAAATGCTCCAAAAAGTAGAATTTATGCCCCATCCCTGGAAGTGTTCAAGGCCAGGCCGGATGAGGCTTTGAGCAGCCTGGTCTAGTGGGAGGTGTCCCTGTCCACGACAGGGGGGTTGGAACTACACGATCTTTAAGGTCCCTTCCAACTCAAACCATTCTATGATTCTTTGATTCTATGATCTACTCAGAGGTCTCCTACATGTCATCTGTTTTGTTGGACTGATTGTGTTTTTTCACTTTAAGTGAACATACAAGGGTGACTTCTCTACCCACAACAGTGAATAGGGTTTACCCAATTCTAATTTGGGCAATAAAGAGTCAAAGTACTCCTCCCTGCCCAACCTGAATCAACAAATAAATGAGTTTACATCCTCTTTAATTGCAGGTAAGTCACCTGCTCATTGGCAGTAGAAAATGCTCTGTGGTTTCTCCTGCTTTTCATTCTCTAACACTATAAAATAAGTACATACATATAAAACAGTGCTGAGAGAGAAAAATGAACGACTTGCTCCCTGGCCCTGCAGAGTTCACACAAAACCTCCATCTGCATTTACTACACGGGAAGACATAGGCATCTTAGGCATGGGAAGACATAGGCATCTTAGGCATCTATAAACTGGCTTGCAGACTTGCTTCTGCCCCCTCTCATAGGCACTAGCTGGTGCCCTGCATCCTCTGGCATCATGTTGTGACCATGGGAGCGCTGGACATGGGGGTCCCCTGCCCAGATATGGCACATTGCAGCCCTGTGCAGAAAAGGGGATATGTCAGGCGCTCAGCGTCCCAAGGAGAGAAGTGTCTCATACCCTCTGTACCAATCACAGGGTGACACGAATCTCTGCAGCTCCCATCTCATCGCTGTCTGATGTGCAGCTGAGCTGGCTGCTGGCTCAAGCAGCATGCAAGATGTCATCCGTGCACAAGGGATCCCGCACAGTCTAACCTAACACCCTCAGCCTCCTTTGACTTCAGTGCAGCCATTAATTCTGAAGCCTAATGACGGCCACAAAGCTGGCAATTATTCAATTAATCATTTAAAATCAAACAAATGCACTTAAACTCAGTATCACGATAGTTCCTCCTATAATATAGCCATCACTCTTTACGATTTGCAGAACACTAGTGTTACAGTTGCTCATTACAGCCATATTGAAGTTTATTTGAGTATTGCCACCGTTTTGCAAAAATACTTTCTACCTGTTGGAAAGTTTTTCAGCCAGTCTGATGACAATACTGATTATTTTAGGACAAACAAAGCAAGTCAAAGCAACAAATAAATACTGACACGTTTTATGACAAAAATTCCTAACAATATAGGTAGATAGAATATAACAGAATATAGATAATATAGAATAACATAAACCTTGTAAGCTAATTTTTAAATTTTATGGCAAATTGATCATTATCAATTCTACTTCCTAGCTGTGACACCCACAATCTTTCATTTTTATCAACTTATCTTGTTTAAATCTGTTGAGAAAATGGGTGTTTCTGTGGCCCGAGCACTCACACACATATTATTCCTTCATGCTTCTGAGCAGTTTTAAACACCTATATCACAGACCCAGTCTAAAGAATCCATTTCAAGCTGTACAACGGAGTGAGGGACATCATAGTACTAGAACAAGACATACCTCTTCATCATTGTAAGGAAGGCCAAACCAATGCTACACGCTAATGAATTTGTGAGTGTTACTGAATTCCTTAATTACTTATCTGGGATTGTATACCCCAAACTGATTATTTCTCCACCCAGTCTAAAGCACGTAACTCCTTGTAGCACCATGGGGGGGGGCAAGAAATCAAAGGCTCAGATGGCAGAGCTTAAAGGGAGCAAATCTGGGGGTCAGTTGAGTTCCTAGTTAAAATCTATCACCATAACTACTAGGCCCCGGACTGCAGGCCAGGAGCATTATGGTCCTCAAAACATGATTTTTCTCCACCTGAGTGTGAGTCACTCCGGGCTGTTTCACAACCACCCTAGGACATGATGGAAGGAACATGCATTCGTCCTCTTCTTAGTCAGGGTAGGAGGACCACAGCCCTCTGTGACCATGGGCAGGGCAAAACACATCCTCAAACTCCTATCTTGTGCTTCTGGGGTACACTGGCAGTATGCTGAAGTCACCTGCGATGGAGGTCTTCAGGCTGTTCCCAAAGATGCTCAGCTGCAGGACTTCCCATTGGCAGCAACCCTCCATGGACTCCACAGGGGGTTATTCACCATTGACAGGCCAGAGAGCTTTCACAGGGGCTTGTGTAAGCCCTCAGATCCAGTTCCATGCTCTGTTATCTAATCCTGAAATTTTTCTGAATTTTTAAATTCAGTTTTTCATCATCTTTAGCTCTTCTTAACAAAAACCTTAAAATATCCATGTTGTGCTTTCTCTAAGTACTGGACTTCTGCAGTACTGTTGACCTGTGAGACCCGGAAAAGCCTGCAGCTCTGAAAACTAGTCCAAAAGGTGACCAAAAATCAGGCACCCAAAAAGGATCCACCACTTTGGAAAGTTTGGCTTTGTTCTCTTTTTGGAGAAAGGAGATAATATCCATGGTATCTGGTAATAAAATAAATTGTTTTGAGATCTTTGGGTAGAAGATGCTGGAACCATGAAAGCTTTTAAACTGAAGTAGGCGTTAGGACTTTATAAACACACTTTTGGATAGTGAAACCATTAATTAACTAGAACCAGTCTAGGCTGAGAATCAAGTAGTTCCTACTAAAGCTGTGGGATTGCTCTACTGACAGGAGTCAGTGTATTAGAGCATCTCTCTTTAGAGCAGAAGAAACAGACTCAGAGCAGAGTTTTACCCCAAGTCCATCAATAGAGTTAGTCAATGCCACCCTAGAGACATCCTAGAAAAGCTCTGAGAGGAGCCAGCTCTTTGTAGTGCGCACAAAATGCAATATTTCCTGTAATGCTTCATGGAAGATAAAACACAAAGGAGAATCAGCTCAGATAACCAGTGTCTTCTCAGGGAAGGTAGCCAGGTAGCCCCTCAAGGGATTTAGAAAAGGAAACACCTGTCAGCACTGAAGCAGCCATTAGCAAACCCCAACCATCTTGATCTCACCTGCTATGCAGATCTTCATGTGCAACACTATCAACAGGATGAGGCATATCAGTGCCCAAGAAAGCCTTGTTTCTGCTTCTCTCTAGGTTTGGCATTTCAGTGCTAGCAAGAATATTAGGAAGTTGGGGTTTTTTTCCTTTATATCATCACAGCATGTGTTCACGTGCTCTCATCAGCACACTTAGGTTTATGAACTATGTGCAAAAACTGGTCTTTAGCAATCCCTCTAGATTTTGCCCTTTCAGCTGAAAACTTTGAATGAAATATTGACAGTGTTCTGCATCTGTGCCCAGCAAAGGGGAAAAGTAAAAAGCTATGGAAGTAACCAGATCTATGCAAAATCACCTGCTCCTGCTTTTTGGATTGCACCCTGATTTTCGCAGCTGCTCTGCAGTGTCATTTTCTGCATAGAGTTTTCTTTGCAACAGTGTTAACAATTGGCCCAGGGCTAGACATTATCTTCAGAGCATTAACTTAGGTTTTGGTTCACATGCAGTGCCAAAAAGGAGGAAAAAGTTAATCTGCTTATTTGCAATCCTTGATAATAAATGTTGAGACTCGAAATGGCTAAACTTCATAGCAGATCCTCTACAAGAGCCAGCTGTACTTGACCAGTGCTACCTAGTGAGCAACCTCCTGTTTGTATCATGCTATGAGGTATAATACCGGATTGCAGCATGACCTGCATCTGGCTGATGAGAAGCTGGTGGTTTTGAGACAGGCCACAAATAATCCTGTCCCTATATATTCGTAGAGATACTGGAACTTAATTAATTTGCTCAGCAAAATTTTATTCCCTTATTCAGTTAGCAAAACCGATTACAGTCATAGGATTTGTTGGCTGTGCAACGTAAAGGTTCAAAGCAAAGTTTCAGTCCTTAATCTTTGGAAATCTGGAGAGAAAAAAGGGGGAAAAACATAGATTTGGAAAATGATCCTACCTCTGAGACCATCTCCTACTCTGTGTAAACAGAACAGCCGTGTTTACTCTTGCTGGCAGCAGGAAGGCAAGCTGCAAACATAATATAGGTAAAAGAACAAAGCTGGTAGTGCCTTGGAGGCTACTAACAAAGCAGATATCTACAGCTGCTCTGCTTGTTATATGAAGTTGACTGGGAGGAGGAGGTAGTTAGAAAAAATGTCTCTGACATCTTCATGTGCCATTTGGTGTTACCGGTATCACGTCCTCTTCTCAGTTTGTGCCTAAATGCCTGTATAATGCAGGGCCTGGACAGTGTTTTGCTATCCTTTCCCTTGGAAATGCTCATAGAGAGGCTGACGTGTGATGCCAGAGCGCTCATATGCTGCTCATGAAGCAAAAAAAGTTTAACTGCTTTTGGAGCTGCTTTGTTGTGTTTAGTTTTTTAGTTAAGTTTTTCTAGAATAAGAGACACCAGGAGAGGACATACTGTCCCTCTGCCTGAAACTCATTTCCAGATGCCAGGATGCCCCAAGGAGCTGAGACACCCAAGAGGACAGGTGCTTCCAGCGAGGTAGGAGTAAAGAATCTTCCCAGTGATCCGAATTGTTAGTGCTCAGAAACTGACCCTGATGTCCCCACAAGCTGTTTGTGTATGTGCTGTGGGGAAGACTTTCCCTGCTCCCTTCCAGCTTTGTAATCCCATGGGCCAGTTAACAAAAAGAAGCCACAGCATAGGACAGGCAGCTGTTGTGGTGAGACACTGCAAAAAACTTCCCCAAAAGACAATATTTATCCCAGTTAATAAAGTGGCAGTCGTAATTAAGGAGAGGTGATGTCCTTCTTCTGCAGGGCCGTCAGCTTTGCACCTCTCCATCTTTTATACTTATTTCCAGGCTGCACAAGCCAGTGTGACTTGTCATTGTTTGCTTAGAGGGACCGTTTTGCTTTCCACCAGAAATACCAGATGTTGCTAATTCTCTTTTACTGTTATTCCTGTTAAGGGATGGCTCTGCTTGAGGGAAGCCTGATACCAAAGGGTGGCCCTCAGAATCTCCCATCTCCCTGAGGAGCTTCCTCCACACACCTGTATGGACACAACATCCTCCTCCTTCCCTGTCTGCCCTCCCTCTGCACCCTAAGTCTGTTACATCCCAGAGAACAATGGGTTATCACCCATAGCTTGGGCATTACCCTAAAGATGACATGTCCTCATAAACCCCCTCCAAACCACGCTTAGCCCAGGTTGCCCAGCTAAGCTGACCGTGATCTTGCCCTGGCCTCTCTGCATGAGTAGCACTGGGGTTGACAGGTTTTGGGGTGGTTTTTTTCCACCTTCCCTGAAATAATCCAGTGATTATGGAGAATGGCAGCAGAATGGCAGCTGCAGTGAGACTGATCACGCTGGGCTGGATATAAATGTGACCTGGCAGTCCAGCCAGAGGATTGAGGCAGGAAGACTGCGACGGCTGCGGATTTGGAGCACCTTTGGGGCATGTATTTATGTGTGAAAGGCATGAAAGAAAATGGTTATTGACTAAAAAGACCAGCTAGAAGCTCTGAGTGAGGCCTTCGTGTTATCCATCTTTATTATGGTAACGCCTGCAGGATTCAACCCTTCTGCTGGGAGTGGAGCCAAATAAGGAACATCACCAGTCCCTTCTGGAGCATTTTAGAGAGGTCTCTCCTCAGCAATACACCCTTGGCCAATGGCTACTCTACCAAAGCTGAGACAAGTCTGGCTTTCATCCCTTGCTTGTGCAAGGGCTCCCTTAGGGTAAAGACAGTAGCTGCATTTTGCCCACCCTCTAAAGGCATGTCTCTGCATGGGGGAATAAAGGAGGAATCTGCCAATTCACATCCACGTGGCTGGGCAAAGGGAGCCATGAGACCTTTTCTTGTGGGCCGCTGAATGGGAAGGAAAAACACAGGAAAAATATCTTCCAGCTACTTTTGCACACTCACCGCTCTGAGCAAGACATTTTTCTCTTTAGGGCACAAAGGAGGTTGGGCGTATTCTCCTCAGAGCCCAACCCCACATCAAGCACAAGGAAGGTGGCTATTTCCCAACACCGTATCCCTCTTCACAGCTGAATTCAAGGGCAGATCTACCGATTTTCTTCAGCCGCTGAGGATGTAGCAGGCTGCCTTGGAGAGCAGGCTGGTCTCTGCACGCCAGTGAGACACGTGGCCTCAGGCTGGCTGTCCCTGCTCCGAGCCCCACGGAGCTGCTGCCATCCCTGCCTTTCAGACTTTGGACTGAGCAGCTCCCATCGGCAGATTGCGAATGACTCAAATGCTCTTCATCAGCAGATGTGGAATCTTCCCCTTTCACTTTCCAGGAAGGGGGAAGAGACTGATTTATTCACTGTGCTGGGGTGGCAGAGGACAGAAACAAACTGTAAAAAGGAACAGCATATTCTCTGACATTATTCAAATCCTGAGGCTTAATGCATGCAATCTGCCCTTCCAGGATTTCAGCCCTCTCATGACTGATATTTTAATTTGCATCCAATTACAAATAAAGTGTGCACCATTTACCTTTCTAAGGGAACTCTGACAAGCTGACATGCGAGATGCTCCTCGTAGCTTAATGATAAACTGGTTGCAGAAAGCTACTGCAACTCTGTGTGTGTGTGGTTGTATCATTGCTTCTCAGAGAGGTCAGACTGCTCATCTTTGTCATATGTTCCATGCTGCACACTGCTTGGGGAGATTTTTATTTTGCTGAAGCAATGATAGAAGGGGAAAGGAGAGAGTGAGAAGTCCATTTTTTAAAACGAACATCATGCAAATCCTCCCTCACTGTGGTGCTGAAGTCCTGAGCAAAGGAATAGTTTTATTACTAATCCCTTTTATTACGATGATGATAAGAGGTACCAATACTTTTACCGGGCATGGTGCAAACATAATAAATTGCCTCTCCCCACCCCTCGGGTTACCAATAATCTAACAACAGTCTAATGTCAGCAAATCTAAAACCATCAAGTGACTGGGAATTTATTGCCCTAGAGAGAAAGATGCAGATCACTGATCACCTTCCCCTCACATGCTCAAGCCTTTAACTCAGTCCCCTACGCAGTGACTTTAAAAAACAGAGCGAACCAAATGCCTACACCGTGACCCAGGATCCCATAGGACCTGGGACTCCTGGGACTCTTGGTAGGGAGTGCAGCCTGGTCTCTGGAAGACTTGCAGCAAATGGCATCTTGCAGCCAGGCAGCCTTCGTCCCCGGGTGGGTTCATCTCTCAGGCCAGAGCTACGCGTCCTGCCAGACCAGCCTTTTTAAAGCCTTTACTAAACAAATTCCAAAGGGATGCTGCCAGGACACCACATTCATCACTGTTAAGATCTTTTTTTTAATCACTTCTATTGTTTTAAGGGTATTTTCTATTTCTGCTATTATTTTTGCTGACAAGTGGTGACACCCATGGAGGGATGCATCCGTAAACATGCATAATTCACTCCTGGCTAAGGCCAAGACAATACCCTTTACTTATCTCTGACAGTGGTTGAATTAATGTTGATGTCAGTCAATGGACTCTTGACTTCTTTGATTCTTCCCCAGCTCAGTCACCAGCCTCCAAGGAGTACATGGGGTCCAAACTGGTCATGTGGCCAACAGCTTTTCCAGATTTTGTGTGTGTCATGCTGATATGATACATTTCCGCAAGCAGACAATTTCCCAGTCTTCCGATAAACCCCCCCACAAGCCTCAGTTCTTTCCCTGCCTTAGAGAATCCAAATTTTAGCCTCTGGGGAGCTGGTAGCCCCAAATTCTGGGGCACATGCTAACTAAACAGCTGCATTTCAGCCACCTGGGGCTCGTTACAAAAGGCAACAGCTGTGTGAGAATTTTTCCCATCTCAGTGATGAAGTTGGGGAGCTGAGCAAAACTTTGCACATCCCCCATTCCCCCCCCCGTGCAGGTGGCTTGCACTGTGCACAGCATCACGTGGGCCTTGGCTTTTGACTGTGCTGGAGCACAACGAGCAAAGGGGACTAAAGCTACAATTTCTGACAAGCCAGAAATGGTGCATCATCCTCAAATGACTCTCTCCCCCTCCTGAGAGGCCAGCTCCCCACCAAAAAAAAAAAAAAAAAAAAAGCCAAATCTAATGTTGCATTTCCAGAGCCTTCTGGAGATCCGTTGCTGTCCCCCTTTAACAAAGGGGATGTGCTCCTTTGGGTGATGGGGAAGGCTTTAATGGGTTGATACAAGGAGGCCTGAAATCTCCTTTTTTTCTGAAAAGAGCAACAAAGTACTTTTTCTTCAGCTTGTTTTTTTCATTACAGATAAAGCCAAGTACCACCTGGATTTTCTTCTGAAGTGGTACAGAAATGGGTGAGCTTTGTAACATCACAGATGCCAAGAGAATTCTTTTGAAGGGGACTGATGGGGAAAAAGGACCCAAAAGAACAGGTTTGCTTTTGTCAACATTTAATCAGTTCAGATTTTCAACAAAGAGCTGGGAGAAAAGACGCTGAAAATAGTTCACAAGCCCTCCAGGACCACAGGGAATCTCCCACCACACTTGCCGTGCCTTCAGCTCTATGTGCCTTGGTTACTTTATCAATTTTGTTTGGGTGCTACAACTGGAGACCCAACCTTGTGTGGGGTCACACTGCAAAGCAGTGGTGGAGTCAGGACCAGAGTCCAGAACCCTGGCAAGAAGAGGCAGGAAAACTGTTTTCTCCTCTTACTAAAGGAGATCCCCCCCCACATCCCCTTCGCCCTGCTCTCTGATCAGGGATTGAAGTTCCAGTCTCACAGAGATTACAAACAGGTAATAATTTTCAGTGACAGCACAGGCAATTTGACCTCTGAAAAGCGGAGCATGAAATGCTTTGCCAAGTGACTCTCTTCCCTGAGCTCTTATTGTGCTTCTGTTTTCTGTGACAACTGCATATTTGTGTCATGGCATCTCTTTTTGCATATTATTACTCTGTTTTTAATTTAAAGCAGCAGAGAAGCTGAGGCAGATCTGGAAGGGAACCACAAGGAAAAGCATCTGTTTGCTGCAGTGCAAATGGTGCTGCATCAATCCTGATCTGTGACAGGGCTGACCCCAGGCTTGTGCAGAACGCTATCAATCATGTCTGCTGGTCTTCTCCTGTCAACCTGTCAATATAAAGAGCAGAAAGGAAATCTCAACAGTCCTAATTACTTTTTCCTAGGTCATAGTTCTATACACACACCGGTTCTACACTCGCAGGTAATCACTGCTTATGTGGAAAGAATTAAGTGTGGCTGATCCTTATCTCCTAACATTGTTCCCCAAGGTAAGTGGTGTGGCAGAGCACTTGCAGTATCAGGCAAAGCATCCTGCAGCGCTTCAGCTCAATTATATTGCTGCAGTCTGGATGTGCAGCTGCCTGCTGCTGAGGATCGACCAGTATGTGACAAAGAATACGAGTCTAATTCTCCATTCCTTTATACGCTGTGAATGGGTCCTTTAAGCTTTGTGCAACACAAAGTCCTGCAGCTGCAGACTTGGTGGCTCCTTCCATGTAAGCAGCAGCATGCATTGCAGGGACACAAAGCACGGGGGCTCCCCATGGAGCCAAGGACCAGAGTTCTCTTCTTGGCCCAGGGAGCATCCCCCTGTGTGGAGCCTTTGCTTCCATCTGGAGCAGCCTGCTTCTCCCTGAAAAGCACCTGCCCACTCTATGTCAATCAATGTCCCTCAGTCTGCAGAGCCCTTTCTGCCCTGATTAATCTAAGACTATCACGTGTAGCCCATGCTCAACTCATGCCCATGCCTTCTGGTGATGTTCAGGTGGAAATGTCTTGGCTTTTCCAAGTGTTTCTGACTCTGTTCAGGAGGGTAAATAAAGCGTTCAGATTTCCAAAACTCTTCAGCTGAGATGTCAAACAAGCAGAAGAAGACCTCCACCTCCACTGGTGGCACTCCCCTGCTTCAGGGTATACCAGAGATGGACAAGTGGATGCGTAGTCTCCCTCTGTAGCCTTCACTACATCATTAGTGCAGGTAATCAGGGCACAGCAGGTGAGGAGGAACAAGTCTAGGGACTTTCCTCTCAGACCAGAATAAGAAGGGTTTTAAGCTTTTTATACTGGAAAGATGGCAGGAGGGGTTAGCAGAAATCTGCCAAACTGGGACAGCCTAGTGCTACCAATTTAAAAAGAGGCAGACAATTTTCTCCCCTGTTTTCAGCATCTAGCGCTGCCTCCATCTTGGTGGCTCCCCCTCAGCCTGGCCTGTTTCATGGAGATTGCATGACCTGGTAAGCTGAAAGGGAGCTTCACCCTGCTGGGGCTGCAGCAGCTCTGCTTTCAGCCAGGGAGAAGTCATGTCCAAGGAATGGGGAGATGTCCATGCTGCATGGAGCAGCATGGACATGTACACCTGGGCATGGAGTGGCTCTTTTTTGCTACCAAGGAAAATGGGACATGCGAAAGAAGAATTCTTGCAGAGTCCTGAAATGTTCTGATTTTCAGAACATATCTGAAACATATCATATCAGAACATATCATAATAGACTGATACGTTCCTGTAGTCCACAGAGGGAATAAAAGGAAACAGGAGAAACCCTGGCAGCCAAATGACAAGTCTGAAACTTCCTAGAAGAAGTGGAAGAGACCTGGAGGAAATTCCACCACTGGTTCCCTTGCTATCTGCAAGCAACAGAAGACAGAAACAGAGAAGAGGCTTCATTCCTGAGATGGAGATATGAGCTGCTCAGTGAACCTAGCACTTTGTGTAGCTCAGACAGAAAAGACAAGCTCCAGGTCTGCATTACACAACAGCAAGCAGTGCTGGTACAGCATAACAACAGAAACAAAGCAGAGTGTTTCACCTGAGGGTGAGGATGTCCTTGCAGTTGATCACTACCCCCTAGAAAAGCACTGGGAGAGCATGAACAGAGGCCCCGGCACAGTATGGGGAAGAGTCACAGCGGTTCATCGATTGCTCATCAAAAACATAAATGACTTGTAGCTGAAATAATGCAGTGAGGAGAGAAGTGAATGCAGCAAAGTTGACAGGTAGGCAAGGAAGAGCCTGAGGCTGTCACCAGCTGCCCTCCCTCACGGTCTGCCAGGTCTCCTTGGAGGGGAGGGCTAAACTGTGGAATCGTTATGGAACTGGAGGTTGCTCCCAGGCAGAGAGGTCTGAGGCTGCCAGTCTCAGCAAGGCCCTGGTGAAGCCAAAGGAGTCAGCTGAAACACCACCCAAGCTGGGCTGTTCCAGCAGCCCTCTTCTGAGCAGCAGACACCTCCAGCAAAATTAGAGGCTCCAAGGCCAGTCTAAAACATGCAGGGACCTTCTGATGATAAAACAGTGTCTGTGGATGCAGCTGACACCTGAACTCAAAACAAAAAGCAGTTTGCTGCTTCTGGTAAACACTACTCCTATAGGAGAAATGCAGTTTTATCCTCCTGCCTGGCTGAATGATCTAACTAAAGCAATTCAGCTTTTATGCAGTGTCCCTAACCAATACAGAACTATCGTGGGCCTCCAGTGCCCAGTCCTTCTCCTGTAGAGTATATAATTTCTGACTGATGGACCAAATCTTGCTGTAGATTCAGCTTTGGGGCTCTCCTCCTCTTCAGAGCCCTGTTGCCCTCATAAAGCACCCTGGCTTTGCTCTCGTGTCCTGTGCTTTATAGTGCAAGTCTGATACTTGCCAGTTGCTTTACAGCCTTCTGTCCACTCCAGTAACGCAGCCTTGCTGCGAGCCAGCAGCACCCTCCGCCAGCCAAGCTGGGAGGACACAGAAACTAGTCCTCTGGCACCAGCTTATAATACCCCCATTACAGCTGTTTTTAAGTCCCAAGTGTACACAGGGCTGTAGCACCCTCGCTGACAGCCCCACAGCACCTGAGCTGGGTGAGGGGCACAGGGATGGTAATGTCAACGGGTCCCATCAACGGTCTTGTGACGGTCAAGTAGAAGTAAGGATGCAAGTCAGGTCTGAGGTCAAGCCAGGAAACCCAAACACCCCAGGAAGAGGTGTGGGAGCAGGAATGCCTACAACATATATCAGGAAAGGACTGAAGGGCCAGGGATGAACTAAAACAGTGCTCCTGGGCCTGTGGGTAGAGGTTGTGGGTGCCAGGTGGGGCTGGTTGGGTTAATTAAGGCCTATGGCCCTGACACAGAGCTGCAAATGAGCAGTTGTAAAAGTTGTGAATGACTCTTGAGTACAGTGAGAGCCTCCAAGTCACCTCGCTTCCTCTCCTGTGTCTCGCAGTGGGCAATTGCAGGCACCCGAAGACAAGCCTAAGAACAGAGCAAGCCCAGAGTCAAACTTCTGAGGGTTTTCACAGCCCCCACCAATGTATGGTTTAGGCACTACCTGAGCCAAGTACAGCTTCTGTGTCCTGGTGGATTTGTCTTCCCTGGACCTGTCCAGTCTTTCCCATCCAGCATCCTCCACATCCTGCTGTTGGCAGTTCTGCAGCATCACTACACATCACGCGAAAAGCCGCTGCCTCCTGAACGGTTCAAAGCTGCCACCTCTTGCCTTCATTTGAGCCCTCTGAACTTTTGTGTCAGAGGAGACAGAGGCTAGTTATCTCTGCTAATTTCTTCCATGCTGTCTGAAGCACTGACTTCATGTCCATGGCCACAGAATGGCTGAAGACTGCAAACTCTGTGTGCTCTAACACGTCAGCAAACATGCAGTGGATTGGTAGCAGACTCTGTGTCATCTCTTTTCCTTTGAACAAGCATATTTTGGTAACTTGATGGTGTAGAGGGAAAGAGATGAAGGTACCCAGACAGATGCTTCTCTCTAGTCTCGCAACTGCTAGACTCTTTCAGACAAAAGAAAGCTACTAACGCTGTGAGACCATGGCTTCCTTTGCCTTATCCCAGGCTGGCTGGTTGCCAGCCCAGCTAGGCAGATCAAATCCCATTGCATCTCATCGCTTGCTGTGACCTGATGCTGAAAAATGCACTTTGTCTGCCCGTGTTCTTACCTGCCACCCATCTCCTGAGCCAGCCTGTGGAAACTCAGTTTGAGACAGTGTCGTGGTTTAACTCCAGCCAGCAACTAGGACCATGCAGCCACTCACTCACTCCCCCCAGCTGGGATTGACGACAGAATCAGAGAAGAAAAAGTGATGAAAAACTCATGGATTGAGATAAAGACAGTTAAATAAGTAAAGCAAAAGCCATGCACAAGCAAAGCAAACATGGAATTCATTGACTGCTTCCCATCGGCAGGCAGGTGTTCAGTCATCTCCAGGAAAGCAGGGCTCCATCATGTGTAATGGTTAGCTGGGAAGACAAACACCATCACTCTGAACATCCCCCCCCTTTCCTTTTTCTTCCCCCAGCTTTATCTACTGAGAGTGACATCATATGGCATGGAATATCCCTTTGGTCAGTTGGGTTCAGCTGTCCTGGCTGTGTCTCCTCCCAAATTCTTGTGCAGTCCCAGCCTACTCACTGGTGGGGCAGTGTGAGGAGCAGAAGAGGCCTTGAGAGCTCAGTAACAACTGAAAACACCAGTGCACCATCAAAAGTTTTTCTCATCCCAAATCCAAAACACAGCACTACACTAGCTGCTAGTAAAACAGTTAACTCTACCCCAACTGCAACCATGACAGACAGGGAGTGACATTCAGCTTGCTCTTCTCTCCTCCACAAAGATGAGTGTTTCTTTATGTGTTTGCAGTGTTTTTTTTAAGTCAGGACCTCTGTAAAACAATCCCTCCTCTCCCTAAAATACTGGGAGATACAAACACTGAGACCTTGGCCTCTGTGTTAAATGTTGCTGGGATAAGTTGCACCTCTCTGCTTTCTCTCTGCTTGTTTTTCCTTTCAGTTTTACCCTTCAAGTCTGAATGTGTGTCCCTGGAAATGATTCCTTCAGACAGCTAGTCCCCAGCAGCTTAGAAGATACTACTGCCTGCACAAGAGGAGCTGGACCTGCTCTGGATGCCTGCAAGGCTAAAACCCGATGATTATTTCATGGGAGAAGATGGGAGGGGAGAGACCCGGACAGCATGAGCAGAAGAGCTTAACGCCTGCGCTGCTGGATCTCCTGCCCGGCTGTTGTGCAGGTGATCTGGCAGAGGGGGTGCTGGTTGGGACACACACCCAGGTGCTACCTGGATGCCCTCACTCTTGGAAGAACGTTTGGTAGCAGGGAAAGAGGTGAAGCTGGTACCAAGCAGCAAGGAAAAAAATGCAGTATCAAAAGGATGCAGCACCTGCAAGTATTGAGGAAAGACAGCAGAGAGGAGCTGGGAGATGCTGGTGCATTTTCTGTCGAGGGGAAGCAATGCCAGGGCATTTCCTTTCTAAAATTGCCAGGCATATCCTTTCTGAAACAGCCATGTTGTAGTCACGCTGATTTTTTCTCACCTGGAGTCATCGTCTGCTCTCAGAGGCAGCAACATCATTGTTCCTAGAGGGTCAGGCTGGTATTGAGCGCAAGCCAAAGAAGCCATCCTTTAGGGATGCCCCTGGGTGCCTTGCGGATGGTGAGGACCACCAGCAGCCTGCGGCGGGTGAGGAGAATTGGGCAGGTGGGGGCACAGTTCCTTAGAAGAAAGCCCCTCTGTTCTCTTCCCCAAAGCCCTGGAAGCAGGGCTGGAACTACTAGTAGTAGCTGGAACTATCCATAGCTGGAACCTTCAGTCCTCTCCAGAGTTCTGTCTGATCCCGAGGCCTTTGCCAGGCCCTCTGTCTTGCCTCAGGGAGCAGAAAAATCCCTGGGGACTCAGGAGAATTTGCTCTTGTGCCCTTGCAGACTTCTATTTCACTCCTCCGGCTTGGCTTTGTGCCACCCTCAGCCCCAGCCTCTCGGTGTACCTCCCGCTTGGACCCCATCCCTTCCTTCCCCACAGCCCCCTTTACAGCGCTGCCCTCCAGCTGTGCGTTTGCAAGAGGGCAAGCGCAGGCTCTCAAAAATGCCCGTGATGCTTTGCAAGGAGACTCGGGGATCACTTGCAGTGCCTCCCCCCAACCTTCAAGATCACTCTAGTTCTTGCTCCCAAATTTTGCTTCTGTTCCCCAATAGGCGAGTGGAGCCAGCGTGATGTGAGGCCAGTGAGCTCTACGGTGTACCCCGAGTAAGGAAAAGCAGTTGTATGCCATATTTGCAAATGAGGGCGTTCCAGCCCCTCTGTGGTTCTCTCCCTCTCCAGTGGCAGCCGCCACTGCTCCTCCCATGCGCAGCGTGAAGGCTGCTCTGCCGGGCACAGCTTGGTCCCTGCAGGACAGGAGAGGACACGATGCAGATACCCCAGCAGCAGGCCCTCCTTCTCCCCTGCCCATGACGCTGGGGAGCTGCATCAGCGCGATGGGGCTTTGAGCCGGGCTGTCACAAGGCGAGCGGGAAGTGGCAGCACAAAGGGACTCAAAGTCCCTGTGTGTCTGCCCACCATCCTGCCTCCTCGTTCCCCACACACCCAGGCTGTGGCTTGCTTCCTGCAGCCGTTCCTCTGCCGTCAGTGACAGGAGCAAGGCGGAGAGGGGGGGATGCACAGGGGACATATTGCCCCGCAGCATGTGACCCAGCAGCGAGCAGGGCGTGACCCAGCGCACCGGGAGACTCACAGAGCCTCCACGCTGCACGGGCCATGAGCATGTTTTATGGGTTGGCTCTGGGATGAAGCCAGTCTGGTATTGGGGTGTGCACCAGGCGAAAAGCATCCTTGGGGTAGCACCCCACAGGGGATGTTACCACCCCGCCTCCCCCTCCTTGAAGGGGAGTTTCAGCATGTCTCGCTCAGATCTCCCTTTGCCGTCCACTTTATCCCGAGTCCGCTGCACTTGGGAACAGTTCAATCAGCTTTGGATTCGACCTGTTTCAGCAGGGATCAGCAAAGCCTGCCAGAGGAGGTGGGAGATGCCAGCAAACCAGTGGCGCCCTCTCCTGCCTTAACCTTCCTTTTTGGTTTGCAGCCAAGTCATCGCTGCTTTTACAGGGTTTTGCTGGACAGAAATACCCTCTGTCTCTCCCTCACCCCACAAAAGCAAAACTTAGCGCATCCTCCTAGAGACCTCTTCTCCCTCAGCAGTTTGCAAGCCACCACTCTTATGCAAGGTTTGGCATTTTTCCCCCGCTGCCTCTCATTTCCATCTAACAGTCTCTAAAATCTTGCAGATTTGTTCATTTCCTCTGTCATGTGCCCCTGGCAGAGATTTTCCTGCTCCTAGTTTGGCTGAGGTCTGAGCGGACCCTGCGCCTACCTATCCTGCCCCAGCACTCCTGTTGGTGGCAGCTGGGTGCTGTCTATCTGCAGCACACCTTAGGCTTTATCTGCAGCTGCCTGGTACTTTGAGCTGTACAAACCCACACTGATGTGCAGTGGAAGGGGAGAGGTCCGATTCGTTCAGCTCCTGGTCTTGCAATTCCACCAGTGGGGTCCTGCAGCAATGAATCAGTCTTGGACTGACACAGGTGGACACCTGGCCCGCAAACTCGAGTGTAAGAAGTGAATTTGCTAGGTAATTTTTAATTTATATAAACACCGGCTAAGGTTTTATTTGTTCTTTCTCAGCAAGCGATTGCATTTAAAGGGGAGAGAAGATATTTTGCCATTGACTGTAGTAGTTTTAAAATGAGAGTATTGTGCAGGTTTGGAGGTCCAGGTTGTTTTCCAGGGGGCAGGGAGATGATTTTCCACCTAGATCTCATGTGTGAATGCACAACATTCTGCAGTGAAAAAAATCTGCATGTTACTCTGCATATGATTCCCCCATGAGGTACCTCTCTGTTTAGGTAGAGATTTGCAGCAGCGAGTTGTCCTTCATAACTCCAGCAGCTAATGCTGCAACCCAGGCTGTCCACAAAGTTGTCTATTACTGTGGCTATTGCCATTAATGAAAACTTGCAGCTTAAGGGGGAGTGTCATTATCTGTAACATGGTACTAAGGGCAGTGGTTCCAGTAGGAAATGCTGAAGCCTGAGAAAACTCTGCAAGCTTGAGATCATGGGAAATACAGCAATCTCTGACATTGTATAGTCGACACATTTTTTTCTGCCAGCTGATGCTAAATCTACATTAGTGAACAGCAAAGAGGGAAGAGGTTGGCTGGCAAAGGGTGAAGTCAGGATGTCCGCTGATCTGCCTGTGCCCTTGCTCTGAAGTTTGATAGTGTTGTTGGAGCCCTTGAAACCCTTCTGTTTCCCTTTGGCAGCCTCTGTGGTCCAGCCCTGAGGGAGAGACCTTGCTAGCTGAGCTGGAATGTGGTTTTATTGCATTGATGCTGAGTCAGCTGGTTTACAAGGGTGAATTCTGAACCTCATCTACCTCCTAATGTTTCCTTAGATGTCTGGGGAGTCAGAGCACGGGGGCAGACTATCTGTCACCCCCAAATAAGAAGAAATACTTGAAAAGTTCACTTGGAAACAGAAATGTTCGTAGGCTAGGGGTCAAATCTTGGACTCTCTTACACTTGAATAACCCCATATGGATTGGCATTGGCAGGAACCAGCGACCTCTAGGGCATACAGATATGCCGCATTACGCATCTGAAATGCATGGCCATGCATGAAGATTGCCAGAGTCAGGAAGAAACAGCTGCAAAAAGAAACACCAGGTTTTGATGAAATATGTACTGACTTCTGTTGGTTCAGAAACAAAACCCATGGGGAGGAGGGAGAGCTGTCCTCTCAGGTGACCTATGGTAAATCAGTCACTCCTCCTGCCAGCTTTCAAGCAAGGGTTTAGCTCCCCTCAGCAACAACCGAGACACCAGGGGCACCTGTGGGGTGAAGCAGTCTCAGGGACGATCAGAGGCATCAGGACACAAGCTGCAAGGACAGAGTAATTCTTTTCTGAGAGCACAACAAAATTTGTGTCACTGTTGGATTTGGGGCTTTTAGCCCTGCTATGACACTGTGAGCCCAAGGATTGACAAGGAGTGGGGTGGCTACCAATTTTTTCTAATATAGGTCTTGGATGACCAAGTGGGGGTTAATTACAGATCAATTCATTCTGTTCTGCTCAACCTGCAAAAGTTGTTGGATCCGGAGAGAGCAATAAGAGGCTTAGCTCAGCTGTCACTCGATGGTGAAGCTGTCAGTCAAGCTGTCACTCGACCGGTGCCCTTAGGCAGTGGTGGTGGGACAACTAGGTTGGAAGGAGGTGTTCTACCAGTCCAGTGGGAGTTTGGCTGGAAATTCAAGAAATGACTTTAAACTTTGGATGCCTCAAGTGGGAGTAAAGCTGGGGGTTGGAGAGAGTGATCATAAGCACCAGATGTGCTAGTTCAGTGTTAAGCATCCTGAAATATTAAAGGGGTTTTTTTTCCCCCTCAAAACATAGCTCTCTGCTGGTTACTACAGGCTAAAGATGCACTTGTTCTTAACCTTTTTTCTCTAATCCTAAGGATTATAAATCTGTACTATTGCTAGTGGGTGAAACCTCAGGTATCTAAATCACTATTAAGATGCTGGAAACCCACAGCCCCACAGCCCTGTTGCATGACTGCAAAATAGCCAGAGTTGACAATGCTGCAAATAAGCATCTAAGTTAATTTCCAAAGGTTCCTCTCCTGCAATTCCTCCTCCTCAAGGCTCGTGGCTGTTCTGATGAAGGTGATCTTGATTAATGACGGAGCGCCGTGCGAGAAGGCAAAATCAGCAGCAATCCCTAGAGACAGTTCAATAAAGCAACAAATGCTGTTTTCCCCCGAGGTTTGTATTTATTCTGGAAGTGCTGTGATGAGGTGGAAGAAAAGCTAGGTAGGAGGTCTGGTTCTGGTGACTCCTGGAGCAACAGGCATCTTGTGTGGCTTCCCTTCCATTTCATAGTGGATATAGACTTTGTGCCTCTTCTTCCTCAGCGGGGGTACTGACAAGAACCTTCCTTCTTATTTTCTCAGCTCGTAGGAACTCAGCATCAGAGAACACAACCTTTCTGTCCCATGGGCCTCAGCTGTACTGGAGGGTAGGACTATAAACTTCACTTCACGGGGAAGCCAGAGCAATAAATATGTAGCTGAGGATTAAAAAGAAATGCTCGGAGTGGGAACCTCTTCGGTGTCAGTCTGTGTCTGCTTTACCAGTGAGGCACAAGAAGCATGCAGACACAGTCTAAATGCTCTTGCCATAGTAATTTATTTAAGATGCACGATATCCTATGAGATGAAACGGTGCCCTGATTAGCTTACCCTCCTGGTCTCCATTCACATTGTTCAGACGTGTTTCAGAGCTGGTAGTGGCAAGCGGTGCAGTTGTTCTCAGTGTGGATAAAATAACAGTGCTCCTTTTGCTTCAGAAGATCAGCCCATCTTCTCACCCACAGATCCAGCCTAGGAGTCTCCTCTTCCCCCATGTACTGAACAAACCATTGGACCACCACTAATGCAACCGTGCTCTGTCTTCCTGCAACTTGCTGGCAGGAGCTGGTCCAACCAGCCACAGCTCCACTTAATGTCCTCCTGACACGCTTGTACAGACAGTGCTGCTGCTCCTCTCAGCTTCCCAAAACTGTGCCAGCAGCCCCTGATCTCAAGGCCTTCTTGCCTCTGTGCTCTACCACCAGTTTTAAGACTGCAGCCCACCTCCTGGGCTGGGAATAAATGATATGTGTATGAGATCATTCGTACTAGGTACGTGACCTGCTGCAATGCATGCAGATGAAATGGAGATATGTGCGAAGCAACATTACCAGTATGTCCAGAGGAACAAGCTCCGATGGCATCCATGCACCATATTCAGACAAGTAGCCCTCAGTGCATGCAGTGGCAACCAGATCAAATGAAACTTAACATTGACCAAAACCAAAAAAGCAGCTCGACAACACAAGCCCTTGGCAAAATGAAACCAGTCTGAAAGCCCAGCTGCAAAAAATATGGCCAATAACAATTTTAATTCCCATGTGATGAGTAATGTCTCCTGGCACCCAGCAAGCAGTCGACATCAAGCTACCAGAAGTCAGTAAGAACATCGAATAATCCCATGTTTTGCAGCGACATCAGCAGGTGATCATGCTGGAGGCTGAAAGCAGGCAGCAGCCTCCTGAGATGCCTAATGATAATAACTGACCCAATTCATGGGTGGGCGACTGTGGAGATGGTCTTGGCAGCTACTGAACTGGTGTAGTGGGTACAAACTATACCATTTCCCAGATCAGTTTTCAGCAGCTGGTTGAGCTTCTGAACTGAGATAATCTCTGAAGCCCATCTGCTGCTCCTGCAAACACCAAAGGGGAGGTACATCACTGCAGTGAGCACAAGAGCTGAGCAATACCTTTCTTTGTGGCAGTGCGCAAGTTTCTTCCCTGGCTCTTTTAGAGGCTCTAGCCCTTTCAAAGGGAAGGCTGCAAACTGTGGTTGCAATCCATGAATGTGATATCTGAAATTTAGTTATTTCTTTGAAGGGTGCTAGCCCTCTCTTGCAGGAACTCCAGCTTTCACTTCCCCTTCTGCTCTCAACTCTATTAAACCGGAGATCATATGTTACTGTAGGTAGGTTAAAAACTAAAAATGGTTTGCGATCTACTAAAAATCTAGGGAGTTTTATTTAACATTTTGTATAACTGTGTGAACTGTGTGAATTATTGTCTAACTTGCTTGGTCTACGAAAGGTTTGACATAGCTTGAGCGACGTAGTGAAAAACAGCTGCCGCACTTAGTCATTAATGAGTGGAGGGCCATATATCTCCCTTATTCAGCTCATATGCCAGCAATGACAGATTTTTTCAGTGTGCTACGTTGTTGCTTAATGTGTTGTGCAACCACTCAGAGTTTAGAAGGTCTGCACTCAGTACCTTATTAATTCAAATAGCATGGCACCAGCCTCAGATCAAGGGGAACTAGGGACCTCATGCAGTGTCAGTGGTTTGTTTGCATTGTTTTTTATGCCAAGAGCTGTGAACATTTTCTCTGGACAGGAGTGATGAAACTTGCTCTAGTTGGGTTCTTTCTGATGATCAAACAAACAGAGAAGTGGCATGTGGCCATATTGCTTCATACTGACAGACAAAAAAAGCCTGCAAGTATATTTGTTTGCTTAAGGGTTTTTCTCTCCTGATGTAATTATGCAACTTTTGCAATATCAGGGATGTTGAGTCCTCTCATTTCTCACTGTTGATGGAATACTTGTAAAGTATCAGAGGTGCCTAACATACAGATATGACTCACAACTCTAAATCTGATTGCCAGTTGCCAGCTCTGAATAATTCCCAGGTTCCTTTTCCTGTGCTCCCTCTATATACAGCTCTTTAGGATACACAGACCTTTGATATGAGTTCCCAAGCCACTTGCTCCCTCCTCACCTGCTGCTTTTTCTCTCTTGGCATGAAATGTCTGGCTAAGGTTACTGGCCTGAAGGACCTAACAGCTGCTGAACTGGGTTATTATGCACAAAGAAAGGAGCTAGGGAAACAGCCAGACCAGTCACTTAGTTGTATTTTTTCCCCTCCAAGTGAGCAACATTCATGAGAGTAAAAGGCAAGAAAAGAAGCTTTGTTTGAATTGTCAGCTATGTGTCCTCTCTCCTCTTCCCTTGAGCGATCAATCTACATGGCTTCTGCCAGCCCAAAGCTAATTCTTGGTACCCGATAAAATAGAGTTTTTCCTCTACACCAACAGAGAGCTCCTGTTACCTCACCCCAAAGTTGTATTAGTGGGTTTTGCTAAGTCTTTTGCAAGGCTCCATATATTTGTGTTCAGCTTGTGTTTTATCACGTTCATCATGTCCCTATCCAAGAAGCAGCCTCTGCTTTTCCCTCCTCCACATCACCTCTTGGGACGAAACTCTCTTATTTCTTGGTGTTTGTCCTTCCACATGGTTGCATCAAAAATTACTTTGATTGAATGTGTCCATGGCCAAGTAACCCAGCCCATGCCATATGACTGATGGTGGCAGATACTCCCCTGTAGCCTGTGGCAGATACTCCCCTGTAGCCTGTAAGGATTTTTGCAGGAGTTGAACCACCTGGAAGCATTGTGCTGCCCTTAAGCACAGTTGTCAGACAGTACAGTGTGATTATTATTATTATTATTATTTGCATCCTTTTCTTCTCTCTATCTTCTTCCTTCTTGCAAAAACCTCCATATTTAGTTTGAGTAACACAAAGTACCCATGAGACCTGGTGGACTTTGGTGTAAGAATATTTCTTAGGGACCCATTCAACAGCTCCTGCCTAAATCCTTCTTTCCCCTCCCCTCCCCTAATGGAACACTCTTACTTCTCCCTTTACTGGTTTCCCTGCCTCCTCTAGCAAATACCCTCATCAGAGTTAAATGACCTAGCTGTAAGGATGGAGGCAGTGCACACCTTCTGCCAGCCTGAAAGAGGCAGAAGAGACACTGCCATGATCAGAGATCATAGCACAGCTGTAAGATCAAGTACTTCGAAGAGCACTTTGAAGTCCATTGAAAAGCACTTTGCTAGTTTTGAAGGCATCTCCATGGAGCAAAGGGGCAGATGGACATACCAGAGCTGGAGGAAAGGTCACGGGTACAACCAGCGGCTGGTGACAGTCTGTTGTTCTGCACTGTTTGTGTGAAGTGGTCTTTGGGGGGGTGTAGATATCAAAGGAGGTCCATTTGCCAGGACACCAGCAGGCTGGGGAACCTCGTAAACTCCCTAGGTTGCAGTATGAAACTCAGATGGCTTTGCAACCGCCTTGCAGAGTGGGGACGGGACAAGTACAAAACGTCCCAGCTTGTCTCAGAAATGTGCAACAGTGTGTGGGGCAATGAGCAAGCCTCCCCTGCCTGCAGGCTCCCACCTAACGCTCTCCCCTCCAACAGCCTTGTGTTTATTAGTGGCTGCTTTGCGGAGATGTGCAGGAGACGTGGTGCAGCGGGAGGAGGTGGTGGTGGTGAGTCCCTCTCTACCCCTGCGCTCCTCGTTTCTACCAGCATCCAGCGCACACCTTCCCACTGCGGGCACGTGGATGTGTGTGCGCGTGTGTTTGGGAGGCTCAGCCCCATCCTGGAGCACATGGACTGCTGCAGCTCTACTGCCCAGCGGTGGGACACATTCCCCGCCAGCAGATGCTGGTGTGAAGGCAAAAACTCCTTAGCAAGCTGCTGAGAGTGCTTGTGGAGTGCAGGGCGGTATGTGCATGAATGGAATGTGGTTGCTCTGCTTCTGGGATGGGGTCAAGTCTAGAAGAGTCTTAAGAGATCTAGCTGAGTGCTGGTCTTGGGGCTTTACAGAGTGACTTTGGCTCTTTCACCAAAGTGGCATGAGGGTGGGCTTATATCAAAGACATTTATTTTGGCTGACAGGATGGCAATAGGTTAATCAAGCAGAGAAAGCAGTGAGGAGAAGAAGTTTTAACCCTTCTCTGCATCCTTGCAGGCTCTGGAAAGGGGAGTCAGTCCCTTAGCCAACCTTGGACGTGTGCATGCACCTCCTTCTCTAGCCTGCTTTCCAGTCTGTCCAACTCCCCACTGGTGTTCAGGCGATCTCCTTCCACCACCCCACTCCTACTCTGAGGCTTTTGGCAGTTCTGGGGTTTCCTGGGTGGAGGCTGGGAACTCCCACATGGCAACCGGAGTGTCCTCCCCTGTAACTGCTGCGTCCTGCTGCCCTTTCCCCTGCCAGCCCTGGGGAAATTTCTGAATCCTGTGGTTGGGATATGCCCCCCACATGGAAGGGGAAAAATCCATAATCATCTCAGTTAATGTTAAACTGATCTTTGTTTAGGAAACTAAGCACCAGAAGGTATGTTACTGGTTAACTGCCCTCTCTTGCTGTGGCTGTACCTGATCTCAGGACGAGAATGGCACCATGCATTGCTGTCCTCCAGCTTCTGCGGACACTGCATGGACCCCTGTTTAAAAAGATGTAGCTGTTCGTGCACATGCTGTATCGTTACAGCAGCTACCCTGTTCTTCCATCAGTGCTTCCACTGTTTAGACGGCTATGGGATTTGTTTGGGTTGATTTTTCTTTTTTAAAAAAAATCTACAAGTACAGACTGGGATGGCTTGTTAATAATATAGTGCCTCTTTCTACGCAGGGATGCCTCAGAACTTGTCTGAATCCAGTCAAAATGGTTTATTTTAAAATATATTGCTTTTTTCTTTTTTTTTGTAGCACAGCAAACCAAAACCACATCTGCTCCATGCTGAGTTTGTTTGTGCAGGTTTCTGTTCACCTCACATTTTAATATTGAATCTATAAACCCTGGAGTGGAAAGATGGTGGACAGAATGGTGTCTTGCAGAAACAAGGCTGACATCAACACTGCCAGGCATTGCTGTGACAATCTTTGTTTCTTTGAGTTATGCAAGTAGCTACAGTCCCTTTCTTCTGTGCCTGTCTCAGGCCAGAAGGCTGATGGTTCAATGGATGCTACTGTTAAGGCAGTGAGTAGAGAGAAAACAATGCAAAATTCATTGGCAAATCCACTACTCGCACACACACGGGCTGGAAAAAGCGAAAAATCAACAGCAACATTTGCAGAGCGTTCAGACAGCTCCAGCTTCAGCTGTATGTAATCTTCAGGTGTTCTTGGCGTAGGATCAAGGTCCTGGTTTATGGAGCGAGAAGGGAGGGAGGAGGAGGACTGAAGCAGGAAGCCCAGTGTTTGACTTGAACACGTTGCACTCAAAATCAGGTGTGGTGCAAAGTCTGCCACCCATTCGATTGGGAAAGTAGCATTTGTGCTTGATTCCTTATTGTGGCTGATCTCTTCAAGCAGGACAAACCCTGATTTCAGCATAAAGGATACAGGCTCAAGTTCCAGGTTATTATTTTTAAGCACTCTTTAATCCCTCAAGTTAAAATCCTCCTGGCATAGCTCTAGGCAAAAATGGGATTTGGTGACTACTCTCATTACTTTTTTTTTTTTTTCTGAATGGCGGTTCCCTGTTCTCCGCCACCCCACTCAGCAACCCACTTTTTTCCACTGTTGGGATTCTTGCTTATGTTGCTTTTCCAGCTTTACTTTCTGAAGGGATTGCCTCTTGTACCCAAATACATCCTTTGCATCAGCTTGGGCTGTCCTTCAAAAAAAGGGAAGTAGCCAGTGCAAAGCATTCTGGCGTGAGTCAGAAATCCTTATGGATGAGCTAAACACAGCACAGCAGAAACCAGGTCAACAGTAGCTCTCATGAGAATTTAGTTATATATCCCTGGCATGGCACTTCTGATCTGTCTCTCTCCCAACCCTTCTACTTCCCTGTATGGCCACACCTATGCCAGAAGGAGAGGTGTGCTTGAGATCTTTGTGTGGACAAGGTGGGTTGTATTGACCAGTCAAAGCACGTTTTGCCTTCCCTTAGGAAAAATTCATCAATTAACATACTGAGAACATGTTCCTTCTCCTTTTCCACCCCCATTAGTGAAGAAAAAGCTTGTCTGCTCTTCTTCAGGATGGCATTTTAGGAGTGAGGACCAGCTCTTGTTGTGTATGTACAGTACCCATCAGACACATTCCACGTCTGTTCGGCAAGAACATTACAAAACAGAAGTAGAAAATACCATATGCTCCCCCTTTGTGGTGATGTTGGAGTCACTGTGTCATGAGAAATCCAAGCCAAGAAGCTTGAATATGGACCCTTGGGAGTTGAAATGAATTTATATTGTAAGCTCCATTTCTGGTTTTATAACATATCCTTATGGTATACGATGGCACCATTGCCTACTGGAGTGTATACCAGGCCACATCAATGGAAGGTAAGCTGCCAGCTGCAGCCCAGAGATGACCTACAGCAGCACTCCCACCCCGCCTTCACATGGCACAACATCTGCCATGGATGAACCATGCATTCGTACTCAGCTCAGAGATTTTCCAGGTTGCAGAGTGGTAGCAGGGTAATATGGCCGGACTGCAGTTAGAAACTTCTCAAGAGCTGCTTTCTGCCCTGTGCCATGGCCCAAAGGCAATTTTAACAGTTTGCTGGCACCCTCTTTCTGCCCTGCCTCTTGCACAGAGTGTGGCTGTCTGAACGCTCTGCAAATGTTGCTGTTGATTTTTCGCTTTTTCCAGCCCGTGTGTGTGCGAGTAGTGGATTTGCCAATGAATTTTGCATTGTTTTTTCTCTACTTGCTGCCTTAACAGTAGCATCCACTGAACCATCAGCCTTCTGGCCTTGGACAGCCACAGAAGGAAGGGGCTGTAGCTATTTGCATAACACAGAAACACAGAATGGTAGGGGTTGGAAGGGACCTTCAGAGATCATCTAGTCCAACCCCCTGCCAAAGCAGGTTCACCTAGAGCAGGCTGCACAGGAACACATCCAGCTGAGTTTTGAATATCTCCAGAGAAGGAGAGTCCATAACCTCTCCAGGCAGCCTGTTCCAGTGCTCTGGCACCCTCAAAGTAAAGAAGTTTTTACTCATGTTGAGATGGAACTTCCTGTGTTCCAGCTTGTGCCCGTTGCCCCTTGTCCTGTCACAGGGCACCACTGAAAAGAGTCTGGCCTCATGCTCTTGACACCCGCCCTTTAGCTATTGATAAGCATCGATGAGATCCCCTCTCAGTCTTCTCTTCTCCAGACTAAACAGACCCAGGTCTCTCAGCCTTTCCTCATAAGAGAGGTGCTGCAGTCCCTTGGCCATCTTTGTAGCCCTCTGCTGGACTCTCTCCAGTAGTTCCCTGTCCTTCTTGAAGCGGGGGGCCCAGGACTGGAGACAGTACTCCAGATAACTCCGCTCTCAGCCTGTACTTTCTCTTCCACTCCATCAAGGCTGATGAGCCTAGCATAGAGCTGCACCAGGAGGCAATGCTAGCCAGAAAGGAGAAAGATATTTAAGTACACAATGTTGCAACACATTGTGTCATGATGTCAGGTACAATACACGTCTGATAATGCACTGCTAGAAATATCTTTCATGCTGCCTCTTAGCTGTGAGGAATTAATGTATGTTTTAACTTGTGTTTCAGAGAGGAAGCATTTCTGGCAGAGCATGATATTCATTTTTCATGATGAAGCTGCAATAACATGATGCCAGTGGGACAGCTCTAGGAGTCTGAACATAACTGGAGCATCCTGATGGGTCCTGAGTAATGTTGTATCAGTGGCTGTAATGTTCTGTGGATGCACAGAGAAGATAATTTTTAGCTGTTTCCATGTATTTAATTCTTTATAATAATTAAAAATGCAGTCAGTTTGATGCTCTGTACCTGTGACCAATTATTTAATTTGGTGCACATTGCTACAATTATGATATTACATGAGAATATTGGCTTTGAAATAAGTTTATAAGGAGCACTTTGGTTTTTTAATTATGAGATTTGACCTTTAAGTGACTACTGTCAGTGGATGGGAACGCCTGTACTGAAATACGAGGAGTTCAGCTCACTGAAATCGAGATATGCTTATCCACGTTTCCACTTTTAGAGGCACTTGTTTCATATTTCCAGATCTTTCTTCACATACACTGAAGCCATTTTAAAATGATTGTCAAGACTCTCATGCAGTATCTTGTTTGGGGAAGCTAGAATGCTTGGAAAAGTCTCAAAATTACAAGAGTTGGCCACACTCATGATTTGGTGGGACTGACTTCAGGGCTGGGAAAGATGTAAGACCAGAAAGGAACTGTGGCTAAATCCCTTCAAGACTGCCATCCCAAAGCGAGCCATTGTACAGTTGGCTGCAGGTACTGGTCCTGCTGGAGAAGGACTCTCCTTCCCCAACTAAAATGTCCCTTGTGTCAGCCTCGTGTTCCTCTCTCGGAAACCCTGCAATCCTGCAGTGTGTGCTGTTTCAGTTCCACAGAGCAATAATGCACTGAAATTTTGGAAAGAATGTAATTCCCAAGGAATGTATTTCCTTATCACACCATTGTCTTTAATAAAATAGCTCCAAAGACTCAGCATGGACTATTTTTTTCACAATGTGATTTTTATTAGTAATTTATTGAGCCTAGCAGATGCCAGCATGCAAACTATGCAAAGAGCAAATCTCTTCCTCCAAGTGTAAATATTTGCAGATCATATTCAATGGTATTTAGTACTCTGCAAACATATTGTCAACAGTTCTCTCCAGACTCTTCCCTAAATGCAGCCTGAAAGTTGGCAGAGGCATGTCCTCTGTGAAAAGATGGCTATGGAAAAAAATGACAGCACGCTAAATAGGTTCATGGCTTAATTAGACTGCAGCTGTACCAGAGGTGAATCTGGCCCACACCGAGTTAAAACTCTCTTACAGGAGCTTGTACCTACCACATACAGACTTGGAGGGATGATGCTTCTTGGGAAACAGCTCTCCCAAGCAGGCTGGGAACCTCTCTTGGCACTGGATGAAAAGGGCCATTGCAATGCAGGGCAGGGAGGTTCAACCTTCCACGTGTTTTAAGGGATGTAGTTCCATCTTTTCTTAGACATATGTGTGGCTATTCTTCACATTGGAACAACCAGTCAAGTTTATTTGAATAGTCCAGGGGAGCAAATATTCCCTATCCCAACCACCATCTGTTCTTAAAAGAGAAATTTGTTATTTCTTAAATGCAGACCTGCCTTTTGGTCTCTAGGTCAGTCAGTGCAAAATCCCTGAATGGGTTAAAGTCTGGGACATAGCTTGACTAAATTAGAGACATTTCTGTTTAAACTAATATCCTAAAATCTCCTTTCCTGCATCTCCAGCCCAATCCCCTTTGATAGCATTTCATTACATCCCATAATCTCTGCTCTCCTGACAATCTGAAATAAGTACAAACCAACTGAAAGCCCAACGGTGGCTTAGCCCTCATTTATATTCTATGAAAACCTGCTATCGCAAGCATGTCTTAGCACCCCAGCTTTTCACACGAGGCATGTAAAGTTGCAAAGATCTCTAAACACTTCAAAATTACGTCCTCAGGGATTCTCAAAGGAAACAGCCTCACCGACTGATGTTCCCTGTGCATCACAGGGAGAGAGGTGAGCGAGGGCACATTCATGACATCCCATTTTCTTTTTCTGTGTGATCACAGCTTTCTTTCAGTGCCTGCATTTTCCTGTTCCACGTCTGGGCTTCTCCATGTGCATTCTTTTTTGTCCTGTTTTTCCCAGAAATGTGATTGTTTCCCTCTATACCAACCCTACGGGCCATGTGCCCTCCTGCGTTGCTCAACAGCTTCACATTATTTCCTCCGTCATTGTGCTTGATCCTGACAGACAATCTGTTCTACGGCAGGCAGTCCTCCTCCCCCCTTCAACTGTCTCTTCTAATTCTCTTAAATTGCAGAGCTTCCTTCTCCCTTCCTCCTTCTCTGGAAAGGAGGGGAGGGAGTATTTCAGTAGATGTCAGTATCTTACATGAATGATGGAATGGTAAATCTATACAATATATACAGACAGACATGCTTTAAATTGAGCCCTTAATGTGCAGTGCTGTCCAGCTCTGCATTTTTGTTTGCTTTTAATTAACTGATGAAACAGGGTATCAACTCCTCCTCCTCAGTGTTAATTTCAAAAAGCAAATTTGTGTGTTCTAAAATTACATTGGGATGTGTGAATGATTTCAGCATCACTTTCCTCTACGGCCAGATTAGCAGAAGCAGCTGAAATCCTTACATGATTTGAGGTAGCAAGGGCTCCTTCTTCACCCATTCAATGCCACAATCTCTATGTAAAGCAGCCCACAATATGGACTGTGCCTGTGTGTGTACAATGCTGTTTTCTGCATCCTTTTTTTGATGACTCTTCTTTGGGCGATTTGGAAACAACCCAAAGGAGCTGAATTCGGGAGATAGTGTGCTTGCTTTAAAATGGGCACCCATGGCTTAAAGGAAGTCCTGCACCTTCTGTGGTTTCATGGAGCTGGCTCCATGCTTCAGAATGCAGCTCAGACATATATATATGTGTCCGCACATACATCCACACAACGTGTTATATAAAAGCTTCAAAGCTCCATTGCTGCTAGGGTTTGCTCCAAGCAGCTGTGGGCTGCTGATGTGCAAACCTTTGGCATAGCCAGCAGCACTAAAAATAGCAAAACAATCAGCAAGGAACTGATTTCTGCTATTTGATTCAATATTTAATTCAGCAGCATTCTCTACTTAAACAATGCTGTTGCCAGTGGACTATCACATCTAGTAAACCAGACACTTGCATAGTTTAGGGATTTCATGAGAAAAGTTATGTCTAGCTTATGGTGGAATATCCGTGTTTTTCATAGTTCAGGGTAGCAAGAAGCTGTTAGCCTAAACATTTTTCTAGTTTTTCCTCCTTGGTGGCAATTATGAAAGTTTGGATGCAACTAATCCAGCCATTGTTCCTTTACTCCTCACAAAAAATCCTGTGATGTTTGCTTGCAGACAACATGGGCAAATCGTGTTGGTATTACACTTGAGCTTTGCCAAAAAGACACTCCTGCTGCTGCGCCGCAACTTGGAGAAGATGGTGGATGCTAGAGTTCACGTTAGGAAAATTCAGGAGAATGGAAATACCTCATCTGACTACAGCTTCTCACTGGCATATTGCAGACCGAACAGAAATGACAGCACGGCCAGCGCTGCCGCTCGGAGCCAGGCGAGGGGCCGGCGGGACCGCAGAGAAAAGGCCAAAGCTCCCTCTGAGGAGATGGGGTCGCTTGGGGCCGCCCAGGCCGGGGCTCGGGCAGGCGGCGGCCCGCAGGCCGTCAGCCGCGGGGACGGTTGGTGCTGAGTTAGCGCTCCCAGCAGGTAGGCCGGCTCCAGCCGCAACACAAGCCCGGCTTTCACACCACGGAGGCGGGTTGACGGCCCCGGGCTGACAACACCCTACCCTGCCCAGCCTCCCCCACCGCCGGCGCACCCGGGCCTCTTCAGCCCCCAGCGCCCGAGCCCAAACCCCACCCCCGCGGCATACGTCACTTCCGCGGCAGGTAGCCACGCCCCCAGCGCCGGGCTGTTTCCGGGGTGAAGCGCGCTGCTGCGCACGGGCACGCCCCGCCCCC
>VWZL01005377.1:121805-150378 GCA_013396915.1 Stercorarius parasiticus | reverse complement strand
CCTGGGAGGGAGCGGGGGGGAGGGAAGCAGGGGCTCCGCAGCCGTTCCCATAAAGTGACACATAAGTTTGCAAATAAATCTGCAAATAAGTTGGACGCCCCTCCCTCGCCCCTCTCCCCCCTCAGCAGTCGTGGAAGCGATGGCTCCGCAGTCACCCCTTGCTCCCCTGCAGTGCAACGTGTCCGTGCCGGTAGGTGACTTTGTTCTTGGGGAGGTGGGAGTGGAGGAAACTCAATTTTCGTTGCGGGGAAGAGAGCCTATTGACTCAGCAAGTAAGTCACTGCCCGAAACATAACATTTTTAGGCCCTACGGGCTACCCCAGCAATGTGGTGTCTGTAGCAGATCACCCTTATGCATGGCATCACCTAAAAATATGGATATGTAAAAATATCTTGTGTCTGAGTAAATAACATCGAGTGTGTACCATTGAGATTACCTTTGTAAACAGAACCCAGCTTTGTGTGGTGTCATACTGAAATCTTTGCCATCTTATTGTACGTTAAGTAAAGGTTTTCAGTAAGTTTAACTGTCCCCTGGGCAATGTTTGCAAGGTGTCAGCTGGAATCCAGTAAATGGTAGGAAGAATAAATACTCTTCTTTGACCAAGGTCTCAAATACGGCATCCTGTGGGGATATTCTATCATAGTGGATCTTGTTCTGGCAGATTCATTGAATCGCTTAACTTTCCCCTCTCCCGTCTCCTAAACTTTGTCTTCTAGGCTTGGCAAAGAAAAATTCTGTCTTAGGATCCTGTCAAGCAAGGTGCCTCGATGTCCTCCACGTTAGTTGACTGAATCCCTGCCAGGCTTGGTCATGCAACAGAACGCTTGTTTCCTGATAAAGTGAGTTAACTGGCTGCTTACTGGAGGAACAAACCCATAGAAATACTGATCGTCCCCGCCTTGAGCTGAGTTGCAGCCTTGCTGACTGAGGTAAACTCCCTGATAGTGAACGTTTGGTGCCCTTTAGACCTCAGAGGGTTTGTGGCTGATCAGTAGCTTTGAAAACCAGGCTGTAAGATGCATGTTGATGCAGTGTCTCTCTCAAAAGTGCATTTATTTTTGTATTAATCTTACTTATCTACCATAATCATCCCCTACCATATATGTTAATGCAGTCCATTACATGGTAATGGATAGTTTAGAAGGAATCTATCTGTTTTTATTAGCTTTCCTGTCTGTAGTAGATTAATACACTTGCTGCGCGTGTTTGCTGCTTGATATACACACATGTATTGTTTTAGTACTTTTCTGGGGGAAATTCCAGGCTACGTGCCTCTTTAACAAGTTGGTGCAGACATCTTTATTTTTTGTTTTAATTGTAAATTCCCTGATGGATTTATAAAACCATCTGCCAGAAAACAGACTTTGCATCTGGTTATCTGCTATTGAAATTCTAATTGGCACATCCGTGCAACCTTCAGCCTCTGCCTTCTCAGGGAAGACTCCTGGCACAGACTTTTCAAAGGCAATGGGAATAATTTGCAAGCGAAATTTCAAGCATTGGTCATGAAAAATATTCATGGTGAAGGCCTGATAATGTATTTAAAATATCTGGCTGCATACCCTGGTTTACAGGGTCAGGTAATGTAGCTACTTAATTTTAAATGTAGTAGCTGACTTTTTCAGTTGTACGTGACTGACTAAATTTTCAAGGGAAAACGTCACAGGGACATTAAGGAATGGAGCTGTTTGTTTAAAGCAGCGCATGCTGGAAATGGCCAAAACTTTGCTTGGAGAAACCGTGAAGAATTGATTTGTTTGGGTAGAGTTTCCTGCCTCTTTTTGTTTTTTTAAAGGCACGGATAAAACTCTTATCCATGAAACTTTTAGTATGCAGTTCTGCTGATGTCTCCCCGTGCTCTGACACACAGTGTTAACCGAGCACGCATTCTGTGTATTGTCACCTGCGCTTGAACGCAGCTTTATAAACTGAAAGCACCGTAAGGCAGGTCCAGCAAGAGTTTATGCCAGCATATTTGTAGTGAAAAATTGTGGGTGACCTGGATGTAGGAGGAATGAAGTTGTCGCTCCGCTGCGTACCCACGAAGCAGGTGTATCGCAGCGGCTGCTTCTATCCTATTGACGTGTGTGTTCTGAGTGATGCTGGGCTTATGGCTCAGAGCAGTGGCGCGGGTGGCTGGGTGTCATGCACATGCATTTTCTCACAGCCCTCGTCTCCATATGGAGATCTTCTACATTGCCTGTGTGCGCGTGCTCAACAGCCATCTTCACATCCATCTGCTCCGACCTGTTTCTGCTCTCATTGCTGGACCCCGCATATAAGCACATTGAGGCACCGCTAATGCCTGCTTTATATTTATCCCTGCCCTTTAATTGTTGCTTTGTTTGATACAAACTTCTAATAGCAAGAGCAATTATGCACTGGGAAAGCTGGAGGAAAAAGATGTCAATTCACTGGCACTTGCGTGTGGATCCTCAGCTGCTGTGCATTGTATGGCTCCCTTGCAGAGCGATGACAATCCACACCAGCTGGCCATTTGCCCTTTGAAGTATTTAAATTGGGATTGTATGCCTTTCTGAAGGAGATGTTCATCCCTACAAACACAGAGCTGGTACAAAGTTCTTTGTGCAGTAGATGAGATACCCTTCTCACCTCCCCCCCCACCCCACAGCACAGTAATTGCTGGATGAAACTCCATGGCTTATGCTGCACCAGGAGCCAGACTAGATGATCATTGTGGTTCTTTTCCTCCTACTCTTATAAAAGGGCTGGGAGGGCAGCATCCTTCCTGCATACGCTGTTGCTGGATGCCATCTGACACTGTGCACTCTGTCTCAGTGAGGAGGTTGTGTCCCTTCCTCCAGGTGTAACCCTTCATCGTAACCCTTCATCATACCCCACCTGTCAGTGATACCCAGGGGAAGGACTCCTAAAGGGCTGTTGACTTTGTTGACTGGGAAGCCAAGAAGTCCTGTGCAGTAAACTGCTATTGAACCCTTTCTCTCAGGAGTGTAGCAAGCACTTAATGCGTTCATTCCTCCTGTCAATTCTGCTCCCTTGGGCTGAACTCGTGGTTCCCTTTCAACAGCTTAGTCTTGGAGGAGTCAGTGGAGCTTGTGAGTTGACAGATGGGGCGTAGGGGTGCTGCTGGCGCTGCAGGGACAGTAGCAATGCTGAAAATGAGTGCAGGCAGGAGCGCTTTCTTGTGTATTTTGGAAATGTTGTTCTCAGCTCCTCCAGCTTTTGACTGCTGGCAATCCAAGGAGGTCACCACGCAGGTAAGGTGCCCAGGGTGCCTGTGGTACAGCTATCTATCCAGGAAAGGACAACGTATCTCCGGCATGTACGGGGACCCCCTTCTTGAAGAAATGTCTGCATGGACATTGCCACATGTTCCTGTGAACAAATTGCCCAACAAAAGCAAGTAGCAAGAAGCGCAGAAGTGGGTTTTAACGCTCAATGGAACCACACACTTGCCTCGCTGCGTAAAGTGTAAAGCAGCACTTCTAGCTGCTTGCTGTTGTGCTCTCTGTCTTCCTTGTTGCTTTGGTTCTTTAAGTGTATTTGTGGAAACCCTGCATTTAGCTGATGGCTCTGCCGTTATTGTGATTATCACTGAAATGAGGTTTCCTCTGTGCAATTTTGAATATCGATCAGCGTAGGTGCCAAACCTTCTGGCAGTCTTGCATTGCCTTTGCTGGCTTTGTTTTTCTTTGCTGTTGTGGGCTTGGCCTCAAGGATCAGATCTTGGGTTTCAGTGCTGAGAGGTGGGGGTGCTATTGCACTGACGCCACGTTGGTGCTGTGCCATGTCGTCGGGTGGGACAGGACTGAAACGCAGTCCCCGATGGCTGCGTTGTCGTGGTGGGAGAGTTCGTCTTCAAATGCACTTTGCGGAACATGAGATCTCTGGAATGACAGTGTGTGAGCCTGGATTTTTCCATCATGTTCTCTTCTCCCAGTTCACCTGATCACTTGGCAACCATTTGGAAAGCACATTGGGCGCTGGTTGGTTTGTTTGTGTTTTTTCTTGTAGGAAAATGTGGTGTGAAGAAAGGAGCGGAGGGCAGAGAGCCAGGGATTTGGGTACTCATTTATTTGCAGCCAGCTGGACGGTCCCCCAGTGCATGTGGCAGGACCCACTGTCCATCTGTACATCATGCACCTGCCTGAGAAACCAGCTGGGTCCTCCGTTTGAGCAGGAAGTCAGGTCTGCGCAGTCGGAGCGGGTTGCAGTTGCTCGCCTAGATTAGCTCTGTACATCGCCACAGCTCCTGTCACCTTTGCTTGGGGAGTCTCAATTGAGCCGTGTCCCCTAAGCTCTGCAGATGTGGCTATGGAGTGTCCGAGCCCTCATAGCTACCTCGTTATTCCCTAAATACACAGAGAGGGAAGGTGAGGTTGTCTCTGTACAAGGGCCGGTTTTTTTTGGTTTTTTTTTTTTTAATTTATTGAGACATTCAACAAGTCCTCTTCACAACCATCGCTGCTTTTGCTAAGGATGACCCTCTTGCCCCTGACTGTCCAGGAGGGTGTTGGGATTGCCTTCTCTGAGCTCCAGCTGACTTGGTGCCAGGCCTGGAGAACTGCATGTTCAGCAAAACACTTGAGTGGCATACTTCAGAGAAGGTATGCTGCTTTTAAATTTGTTTTATAAAAAAAAAAAAGGCAAAAGGGGAAAAAAAAAAAGGGTGTGAGGGGGAAAAAAGTGATTTGATGAAATTTGCATTGAATTTTGCATGTATATTTGTGTTGGATTTATATTTGTTTGGCTTGGGGAGACTTTGTAGCACTTTAACTAAATCTGGGTTTAAATCCACTTAAGTTAAACTCCAAATACAACTTGTGTGTGGAGACCAGGATGAAATCTCATTAATTTTAATAGGATTAAGCATGTTCTTTTGCTGAGTCGTCTTCTCTATCTTTCTTTGGCTTCTCTGTATTAAAAAGCAGGATAAACCTTTCCACTCTTCCTTCTCTTTGTGACAATGCTTTGACAGTCTCAGAGAAGTCTCTCTCTGGTTGCATACAATAATATTTTACACTTTTTTTTTTTCTATGCTTTGAGCTGTAGTCTTACTGTACCCGGGCTTTTATTGGCTTTTCCTTCCCCTAAAGGTGCAATAATTCCTGACAGCAAGAAAACAGTTACAAGTGTTTCCCTGGTAAGTTTCTACACTCAATTTTTTTTTTTCTTTTGTTCCCTCTGGACAGATTTGAAACTGCTATGAAACAAGTCCATTAGTAGAGGGAAATTTTGTAGAAGTTATCAGGAACTTAAGCATGTGAGGGTAAATTCCATCCCTATTCATGGAGCAGGAATAAATCGAAGAACAGGGAACAAAGGTGTAAGTGTTACGAATGCAAACTGGTTGAAGGCAAATATTGGGGATCCATTTAAGATCACGCAAGCCATTAATTGGAGAGTAAGCTACTTTGTGCATTTGTGTTACGTCTGCACTTCCTCATTTCTTGCTGTACATCATCCCATGAATCTTACTATTGTCTATTTTTGATTTGTATGTGATTTATGTTATAGGAGGACTCCTCTTCCCCCTCCTTCAGAAAAGACAAACCCCACAGCAGGTATTTCTGGATGTTCCTGAGATGCTCTTAATGACACTCTTACTAAATATATGCTTTCATAGGAAAAGTAGACTGTCTTGTAGCTCATGCACTAAGCTAGATTTCAAGAGACTCTATTTTCATTTCCAGCTCTGACCAGTTCCTCCTATAGCTATATGCAAACGGCTCGGTCTTCTCACGCCTCCCTTTCGACCCTGTGAGATAAGGGAGGGTTGGTCTATCTCACCTATGCTCTGCTCTTTCAAACTGATGCCCTGTCATGCTATGGACTGACCTATATTACAAAGCTTGGGCTGGTGTATTTGTGTCAGCAAGGCTCCTTTACATCACCATCCTTTTGATGAAACTTTACATCATCAGCGTGTCTTTTTGTTGGCAGTGCCATCTGGACTTAAGTTCCCATAGCTAATTAAAAAAGAAAAGTATGGTGGAGAAGCAGCTCTCTAATTTTTTTGCCATAAGATAAATAGGAGATTGGCTTATTAAGGGGGTTAAGGATGGGAGTTTCTGATGGGTGAGAAATGCTCAGTGATAAGTTTAACTTCTCCATGTCCAAGCAAAGAGCATTTACTCCTTAGATCTCTACCCACACTAAATGGGTGCTAGTCTAATTATTAACTTAATAAACAATAAGTATTGCTATAAACACTTTTTTTCTGCCTTTCTCAGCAGATCAGAGAGGTTTTTTTCCTCCTGAGACCAGTTTTCTTTTCAGTTATCATTTCTTCCTGTTTCTAAAGCTCTTTGTATCCTAGCTGATCTGGAAAGGTGATGTTGTCACTAGGATTTCACAGCAATTTCTATGAATCTTCACGTGGGTTTCTGGCACTCTTTGACCTGATGAGGCTTAAAAAAAAAAAGGAGTAATGTGCTTCCCTCCTTTAAAAGAAAACATTCTGTACCCAGGTTCCGTTTTTTAAAAAAATTTGTTTGGAAAATATCTCTTTCATGAGCATGACAGAAAGTGCTGGGACTGTAGGCATGACCAGCTGGTCTGGGTGTGAAAACTTGAGGCCAGCTTTGAAAAGAGCAAACACGCTCCTTCCTCAAGTGTTTGTTTTCATTGGTCCTTTTTCTTATGAATTATGATTATCTAGAGCTTTATAAAATGTGCAAAATCTATTTAATCTTTCCAGTTCCTTTTTATAGCAAGGCTTTTGTAGGATAGTCACAGTAGCTTCCTTGGTTTGTGATACGGATGATGTAGCATCTTTATAATGTTTGCTTAGGCTGATGTAGAACTGCTAAGCCTGATGTATCTCAGGTGCTTTCCATGCCTGGAAATGGCTTTGTTTGCAAGAGCAGCAGCTCCTGTGTTGTCTCAATGTGGTACTGCTATGCAGAGCTCCTTTAGGAAGAAGAAATGCAAATGCTGTGGCTGAAGACCACCTCTCACCTGATAGTGAGGTGGAGCATATGTCCTTGAAAGCGACAGTTCTTCCTGACACTGCATTAAGCCGTATCAAATGGCCATTAGCGTAGTCCATATGAACTGTGTTTCATTTCTACATTTGTAGAGGCTTCTCTTCTTGCGTTGGTGTTGTGACTTCTGTTCTGGGAGTCTCTCTTACGAGGAAAGGCTGAGAGCTGGGACTGCTCAGCTTGGAGAAGTGAAGGCTCAGGGGGATCTTATCTACGTATATAAATACATGAAGGGAGAGCGCTCTTTTCAGTGGTGCCCAGTGACAGGACCAGAGGCAACGGGCACAAACTGAAACACCGGAGGTTCCCTCTGAATATCAGGAAGCACTTTCTCACTGTGAGTGTGACTAAGCCCTGGCAGAGGTTGCCCAGGAAGGTGGTGGAGTCTCCATCCTTGGAGATACTTAAAAGCCATCTGGACATGGTCTTGGGCAACTGGCCACAGGTGGCCCTGCTTGAGCAAGGGGATTGGACCAGATGACCTCCAGAGATCCCTTCCAACCTCAACCATTCTGTGATTCTGTGAAAATAAGAAGCAGAGAGCTTCTTAAATGTCTAACTGGAAGTCATAACTCTGGCCAAGTGACCTGGTGCAAAATAAACCTAGTTTGCATGGTGTGTAGGTTTCCATGTCTCTAGAAGTGCTTCTGGCCTTTCTCATCTGAACTGTATGTCCACACACACCACTACTTCTGAGCCTTTATTAAAAATGGTGCAGTGGACATTCGGACAGTAAGAGCTGAAGGACTTGTTCATCAGTCAGCTTATTGCGCTATGTTAGTGGACCTTAAGTGCATGAGACTATTTGCATGAGGTAGAAGCAGAGATCTAGTCTAGTACAGTATTGTCTTCAAAAGTGATCGGTAGTATTGGATAGAGACACCTTCCAACACTTGGTATCATAAGGCCCTCTGGCAGTTCAGTTAAAAGACAGTATCCTCCCACTATTCCTTTCTCTTCAAATCTTTTTGTGGTGTAGAATAGCAGAGGCCCCAGCACAGATCTCTGGAACTTCACTGGTGGCCACTTGTCCCTGTGAAAACCTACAGCTTCTTTCTGCTCTTTGTTTCCTATTCTAATCAATTACCAGTCAATGCAAAAGCCTTTCTATGTGGCCAACAGCATCTTAGTTTGCATTAGAACTTTGAAATGGTCCCTCACTAAAAACCTTTGTACAAATCCACCTGTAATGAATAGCCTGAAAAACTTTATATATGAAAGATAATTTCCTGCTACAAAAGCTGTGTTGACTCTTCCTGAAGCCAGGAAGCAAGGCGGTAATTGACACCAAGAACAAGTATATCTTCATCTATGATGGTGTTTTTCAAGGGCTGGCCAACAGGTTTACATTTGCCGTGTAGATATGGCAGGATCTATGTGTTCTGGCTGCAGTGACCGTCTCTGAGATGGCTGGAGTAGGCATGTGCTGTGGCAGTAATACATCACTAAGAACATCTGTGACATAGAGGACACCTAGCTCTAGCAGGCACATTTTGGGCAGTGAAGCCAGCAGGGGAATGCAACGTTGTGAGTCTGCCAGTGGTTGCATAACTTAATTTTATGTAGGTCACAAGTTCCACTAGTTCTGCTAGACTTACATATAAAGTTAAACATCTGCTTTGTGTTTTTGAAGAATTGCTGCCCAAGGCAGATATGTTGACATGGAAACAGCTGATAAACATTCTTCAGGGACACTTGCTGCTTGAGTTCGAGAAGCATGTGGCCTGGATGGAGCTGTAATGCAGATGGCTTTTGTTACCAGCTGACTTGAAAAGCACGGAAGTTGAGTTTGTTTTCTGTTTAGAAAACAGCTTTTGGCTGGATCCAGTGTATTCATAGATTCCCATTTGTTGCTTTTCTGTGCGTTGCAAAAGGAGCAAGGATTTTTAGGCTTTGAAAATCTTGTAATGTCTAGAAGCTGGATATGTGTTGATGCAATGAAATCCATTCAGTGAAGAAACGGCTGTAACAGAAGTGGCTTTCTTGTGCTGATGACCCATCCTCATAAGGAATATCTGAATGAAAGAGAGTTTTAGAATAAAATATATACAGAAAATGCTGGTGAGGTGGGGGGTTTTGTGAGTTTTGGTTGCCTTCCCACCCCCCCCCCACCCCCCCGCAGATTTTGGCAAACAAGTCTTTCTGGGTGGTATGTTCTCCACTTGGTCTTTGACCCCTCTGAAAGTGGAAACAGATGTAATGCAAACAAGTGGGCAAGCTATCCCCTGGGAGTTGACTGAAAACTGCAAACCCTTCCGCTAAATGAGCTCTTAGGTTATTGCATGTCTTGGGACAAATTTGTTTGCAGAACCATATTGAAATCAATAAGACTACACCTGCAGAGGTTCCTTCTGGAGTTAAAATACACGCTCCAAAATTGTGATTCATTCATTAGGTGTCCTGGTTTGAGGTAAAACAGAACCAACTTTCTGTTCAGTAATTTTATTTCTTAGCTAGGCTTCTTCTAACTCTCTGAAATTAACAGCATGTTGTGTCGAAAACGGTTCATTCTCAGAGTGATAAGACCAATGTTTACGTCTGTGCCAAGGAATGGTACGCAGAGAGGCTCTTGCTTATACTTACTGTTATAACAACCAAGGTCAGCTAATTGTGTTATTTGCCCTGTTGGAGGGTCGGAAAGGGAAAAGCATAGAGGGGTCCCACCTGCAGGGAGAAGCGGACAGGAGAGGCGACCCAAAATTGACCAAAANTGTCCGCCGCCCGGCACGAGATGTTGGGGGGGGGGGGGGGGGGGGGGGGGAGCGTCTGTCGCCGGCCATTGGCCAATTTGGCCAAAACCATGACATTAGGTATATATCCCATGGTGTGCTCAAGCATTCGCATTTACAATTGCTTCTGAGCACTGTACAGTGAATGCCCTCCAATGAACATATACCAGTAACACTGGATTTCGTATGGCAATTCATCTGCATAAAGGATGTCTGGAAGAAGGAGAGAATTTGTAAATAAAATACATGTACAAATTTATCTCAGTATTTTTCCCTCATCTTCAGGAAAGTTATTGCCGGAGGGAACTGAAGGAAACGTGCAGCACCTTTAAAAAGCAGAGACTGAAATGGTGGGCATGCAGTTTAAGTGGTTAGAGGTTGTTGATGTTGTAGACATTAATATGCGAGAAGAGAGAGTTTTCTATCTTGGCCTATCAGTGCTAGAGGATTTGCTAAGCAAGGTTTGATGTATAATTCCTCTTCAGATGGCTGTCATTAAAAAACAAACAAACACAAAACAAAACAAAAAAACCAAACCAAAACAAACCCCCAAAAACCCAGCCCATGCGGCAAAATCTAATCCTTGCTGCAGGGCGCTTTTTCCGCTCCGTTTTCTGCTTGGGCAGATTTACCTCGTGATACAATTTCAGGCAATTGAAGTGAAAGTGCCCTCCTGTAAAGTGGCTCAGATGCCCAAGAAGCTGAGTGCTGAGACAGAAGCAGGTTTTTGTTGGGCTGCTGGTAGAGGCAGAAGCGCTGCTTTTTAGGGCAGAGGAAGCCTTTAATTTCTCTGCACTTGCAAATGAAACTCGTGAAGATCCTTCCACTGAGTGCTAAAAGTACTTGACCGTTCCATTACAGCTAGGCTCTCAGGAAAATTAGCGAGTTTGAAGTGTGAGCTGTTATAATAACTTTGTTAAACCCTCCTGTGGGTGCTTGCATTGTTTGAGATGCAGCTGCAGGGGGACATGGTGTCTCCTTGCCCTGCTGAAGCTCATGCTCCCTGTGTATCTCTGAACTGGGCCTCTGGACCTGGAGCAGAGCCTCTTCTGGTGGAGAACCCTTATTGATGAATGTTATCTGCGTTCTGCCTTCTAAAGTCCTCCTGGTTACTTACTTTAGGATAATAATTTGTGTACTTCCTGCTGATGAAAAGGTGTCTGATAAAATGTCATCAGGCTTAGAGCTGTGTTTTCAGGTTATCTTATGCTTTCACTAAATACATAAATGTTCCGTAACCAAGAACAGGTTGTGTAAATGTTTCATTGATAATTACAGCTTATTGCTAGCTTTAGGTGCAGGCTAACCATGCTAGGTAGTAAGACGCAAAACTTGGTCACAGCTTCTGGTCTCAGAGGAGTGCTGTCACAGTGTCCCGGTTGGACCTGATTCTTCCATGAAGTGGAGTGTGCCAAGTCTTTTGTCCATTAAAAGCAAATGCACCTTTTTTTCTAGTGCTGTTTAAAGAGGTACCTCCCATTTAGTACCTCTTTTAAAGAGGTGCTTTAGAGTTTGTTTAAAAAAAAAAAAAGTAAACTTTGGAATTACAGAGGGGAGCTGAAAGAGCTGAGGGTTGTTGCCCAACATCCAGTGGAAATATTTTTCTTTTTCATGTTTGCTTATGTTTGAAAGTTGGTAGCTTTGTACTGCTGAAGCCTGATACCCACTGGTTGTTAATGAAGAAGGTGAAAACCTGGCATGAGCTGCAATCTTTCTTCATATTGCCTTGCCAGAACGGCTTGTGCCCAACTGTGCTGTAAGGCTAGGGGAACTAACTTTCTCTGCCTCTTTAATTTTTGGCCTTTTGGAAGCAAGCATTGGCATTAGATTTACCAGAAACAGCTTGGGAAGTTGCTCTTCCAGATTCTTACTGAGATGGATGCAGCCTTCCACAAAGGACCCTTCTCCCTCAAGTCCTGAGAAGATGCTGGTTCTCCACTGAACTGACCTGGAATAGAGAGGGAACCTCAAGAGAAGAGGAGACTGCTGGTCCTCTGACCCATGCAGTCACTTAAAAGATAGCTCTGGAGTTTTCTCTGATCTCCTTTGCAAACTTTCAGGTTTCTGAATGATTTTAAGAAGCGAATACGCTTCCTAATAGTTGACAGCTACCATGCCAGAGCATGCGTGGTGTCACTCTGAGGTTCCTGAGGATGGCTGTGCTGCTTATGGGTCAGTTCTTGTTTATTACAAATTGCAGCTTTCAAGGAAAGCAGAGTTGGTGCCTGTTCACCTTGTGTACCTGGCTCTAAACTGATGTGGTTTACTGGTATGATTTACCACTGCTTTGTGGGTAGTTGATCAGTCTCTAACAGGAGCAAGAGCAGCTGAGAAGGCAGGGGTGGGTTTATGGGACTTACGAGTTTATGGCCAATGGGGCTCTCCAACCTTCAAGTTGGACTTCATTGTCTGAGGTCTAGTTCTGAGGATCCTAAACTTGGTTTAAAGGATGAGGCTGAAGAAGTGTTGTACCTCAGTGCTGGCCACTGGGTCCTCGTTCTTCTGCATTTATAGCCTTTTCTCATTACAGGCTTGCAGAGACTCTAGCAGCAAACTGGATTTGGAGGCAGGACATGCCTGTTAATTCAAGTGTGAATTAATTAATTCCTGGCATGTCTTTTGTTTTGTATCTGATTTCATTCAGTCACAGCCCGTTCCACCTCTTGTTTCCTGACGTATAATGGTGTTCTGATGTGATCTGATGATATCAGACAGGTTTGCACTGGATTATGTTGGAGCCAAAGTCTTCAAAACACCATTCAGTGTATTGAAACGAGTGGTAAGAGTGGCTAGTGGTAAGCAAGCTGTACTTGTAGTGTGGCTTTCACGTGTTTGTCCTTATCCTTGTTTTTGTTGTCCGTGCTTGGACAGCCTCCCCCTGGCAGTCTCTTGACCTAGATAGTGTACACCGAGCTTGTCTTTGGACCAGGGTGGGCTGTTCTTGCTGGTATTTTGGCTTTTCTAATTCACTGTTCCCCTCGTTACAGGATCACAGCATCTTTGGCATAAAATCAGTAGCCGGAAGTTTCTCATGGGTTCAGTCTGTGTTGCTGCTTTTAGGTCACAACTTCTGGAGGAGTAAGAATAACCTCTTGCTTTTGTTTTGAGTCTAGGTGTTACAAGTTGAGAGAGAAGTTTCAACTTTGTTTTTTTCCATATTCTGTTGCTGTACTGCTGAGCAAAAATTGAAGACTGAGAAGCGTGGAGGCATTCAAGAGTGCTTCAGAAAATACCTGTATTCAGACCCCATTTGTCCAGTAAAATACAGAACATGAGAGAGGTTATGGGTAAACATGCAGTTTTTTCACTTCATGTCTTTGGTATAAGTTAAACTGATGTTTGTGGCAGTTCTAATAGCTCTTGGTGAGATGCTCTGCTGACTCTCTGTAGATGCCTGTGGTATTTGGGTAACCCTGTGGAACAGTTTTGGAGTCCTCGTTGGCAGCATCAGCTAGATAGACTGTGCATATCGAGCTCAGAAAGGTTCAGAAGAACCTGCTGCTGCCGGTGCAGTCCCTCTTGCACGAATAAGGGGCGCTTTGTACAAAGGCATTTGTACTGAAAAAGCTTTGGGGAGCTCAAGCCAAGCTTATTTTACTTTGGCCTATTAATCAGCTAGCATCAGGACTCGAAACTTAAATGAGTTCCTCTGAAACTGAGAAGAGGGAACCTAGAACAAGGTAGGAGAGCACAACTGGTGCCCTGTTGCTGCCTAGGAGACACAAGACCCAAGAGCTGGGCTGAAGCGCTTCTGCAAATGATGCCTTGGCAGCCATGGACATCCGTGAGAGTAAGGAGAGGGAAGGATGTTTTTCCTCCAGGTTCAAATGACCCATAGTTTTAAATTTAGGTTGGTGAGTGACTTGAAGACTTACTGGCTGTGAAGAACCTGCCAGAGGGAAGGACAGCAAGGATGAGGAGAGCTGCTACTGCATTCGATGACCTCTTTGTTAGGGAAAAAATAGACTTGGCTAAGCTTCCCCACTGACCCTGCCCTGTGATTTCCACATCTTTAAGCTGTCAAAATCACAAAGCAGGGAGGCATGTGCCAGCAACCTTCATTTGGTATTGCTATAAACATCTTCCTGGCTTGGACAGTTTGGGAAGAATCTTTTGATTTGAGCTGAATTATATATAGTGAAAAGCTTGACAGTATCATATTATGTTGTGATAAGCTGGAATGTTTTGGGGTTTTTTTTGCTGCATCTCACCTGGCAGACATTCCATATGAAGCTACTTTTGTTTTGTACCTACGGTTGTTAGCTTAAAAAGAAGAAACCTCCGACGATCTAGAAGCCTTCAGGTTTTTTTTTTGCTCTTGAGGATAACTGGAAGTGGAGGCACATATCTTATGATATTTTATTTTTTTTAATTTGTGTATTTCAGGATATGCACAAAGATCCTACTTCCTTGTAGAAAGGAGAAATAGCCAAAAATGCTTTCTTTCCTTCCAGTTCTTTTAGCACTGAGCAGAAGTTCCCCTTCAGCCATTGCACTGGGACCATATTTTGGTCCAGGCTCTCTGATCTTTCTTGAGTGTTCCTAAGCTCTCCACAGCATTGCCTGATGCTTTTGTAACATATGGTGCCATCGCTGCTGTGCGTAACCCTGCTCAAAACCGTGCACAGACTTAACTTCCTGAGCAAACTTGCAGAACCTTGTGTTCTGGATGGAGAAGTGTCTTCTGTTTCTACATGCCTAAAATTAGTATTACAGCTACATGAACCTATAGAGGAGCATAATGATTTCTCCAAAATATCTGGAGTGAAAGATAGCGTTGCAGCTATCAACTTCAGTGATATTTAACTTGACCTGTATTGCCGGGAAATTGCTGACTGTGGTAAAATTCCACAGGGCAGGAGGTGGGTGGGTGACCAGACTTTAACACATTGGCAGTTTTGTTTGCTCCAAAAGTAACACTTGGTTATTTGTACCTTCAGGCTGAAGTCACTGCTTGTTTAAGTCTGTGTTAGCTCCACACTTGGCAGTTTTGAATTTAATAGCACCTCAGACAGTTTATTCCTGCGCGCGTGCGCTGTGCTAGTTCTAGCTTATAGTGCCATCTCTCAGCAAGCGTAAAGCACCCATGCTGCAGAGTATCTGCTTTGGCAGACACTTGCAGAAACCAAAATCATGAGCTTGCCTTTTACTTTTCTTGATCTCTTTTGCTCTGTATTAGCGCAGTGGCTGCAGAGGTCGTGTGGGAGCCCACTGGGATAGTTCCTTTGAGGGTCTTGTTGAAAGCCGTTTAATTTGAAACACGTGGTATGAAATACCCTGCGTATGATCTCCTGTTCCCATGAGACAACAGCATGTCTGAAAATTTGCTAGCTGCTTTGGGTGTGGATTAGACCAGGGAAGGTTGCAGTTGAGCCATAGTGCACATCTTTTATTGCTTGGAGGTATTTTTGTTGACAGATTTATTGGCCAGTCACAGCTTTATGCAGTTAGCCTTTGGCGGTTCATTTTTCTTTATATTAGAACTGGATTGTTTCACATATTCCAAAACAAGCCACGTTTTCATAAATGAAATAGCTGTCTGGCCATTTTTCACAGGGAAAGTGTCCCGCTGAGTAGTACTTCTCACCATCTGAACTGCAGAACATGGCACTAATATGAGTGAGAAAGGATGATGGATGGGTGATGCTGGTTTGGGGCTTTTAGGCTTTAACATTTATTTTCTCAGAGGCAAAGTGTGATGGCCATGAAGCCTCAACGGTGCCAGCGTGGGCTGCCCTCGTTAGTGGGGTAACAAATGCATAAGCTGTCTGCCGTGTGCCCTGAGAGAAGAATATGGGTGGGGAACTGAAGCACAGGAAGATGGAGATGGGCAAAGCTGGTAATATTCAAAACAAAACTAACCAAAAAAGCCCACATACAAAACCCACTGCAGCTAAATGTGCCAAAGATTGTGAATCTGTAGCCTTGCATCACTTCCATGGGAAGCTGGAAGCGGGGAAGGAGCCTGGGCTCAGATTGTGTCACTGTCAAATATGGGGTCTAACCACCAAAACCTCCTTCCTCTCTGAGTTCCGGATAGGGAAAGGAAAATTGAGCAAGTTGCTGAAAATCTTGAGCCTGAAGGATATACAGTGCTTTCATATCTGTGTGAACGAGGTCTGCTGTTCAGAGCCTGCAATTAATCCACCTCTTGCATGGAAATGGCTTTCCATTTCTTTTGCGGGAGTGTGGTGGTGGTGACCTGGCAGAGATGCTGTTCCTCCTGAGCTTTGCATGGCCTTGGGCCCATGTAACATAATGTGCCTTTGTCAGCATGGGGCCTGAAGTGCTTTATACTTGTGAAAGTTTCATGTGTCGGCCAAGTCCAAGTGTGATCACAGAGTTTCTCAGCAAAACTTGGCGTTCCTCCTCTTTGAAAGAGATTTTAAGGTGTTTGTTCTATTCATGCAGAGCATCTTGAAAGTCCTGGTCTATTATGTTTGGCCATTTACGAGCAGAAGAACAGATTTTCTTGCAGAGAGTAATATTTCTTGCAGAAAGCAGCTGGAGAAATACTTTAGCAGCTGCAAACTCCTTTTAAAAAGCACTTTTTCCACACCAGTCTTCCAGAGGATGCAGCAACCTTCTCAGAGGCTGTCTGCTCAGTGACATTGAATTGTTCCTTGCTCTCTGGCTTAATAACTCCCATCTAAGTTGGTCAAATGTGAATCTAGAGGGTGTGTTTGGTGCACTGAGCCAAGGATGCTGTCTCTGTTCTTTTGACTTCATCGTTTGCAGCTGCTGGCATCTTTTGGCTCATTCCCTGAAGCTTGTAGGTGCTGCTGTAGGCACCACAGTCACCTTTCCTATGGGGTGTGTGTTGTGCAGATTGATGGGAGATTCAGCCATAGATGGGGACTACACCACAAACTGAAGGAGGTGGTTCATATTTAGGGCTGTTGTTCTTAACAGATTCCAGTGTAATGCAGTCTCTGTGGACTTATGGCTTTCTAGGATTTTTTAAAATCTCTTTTTGTGGACAGGTATCAGGAGAAACATCAGAAAAGGCAGCAGCAGACCAAAACGATGTCCATCCAATACCCTATTCTGCCTACTGTAGTGAGGAGTGTGCCTGTTAATGTGGAGGGATGTGCCAGCTCTTCCATAATACCTGGCCAGCTGTGTGGTGTTACGCTCTGAAGAAGTGGTGTGGTAGGAGAAGGAATATAAGTGATGTTCTTCCAGACCTGAGCTGGCAATGTTTCTTCTCCAAATTGCATTTTGGAACACGTGTAACTTGTGTTCTACTGTTGCAGCAGATCAGCCTCAAATGCTCTGCTGGTTTCATGTCAGCCCCAAGGGTTTGTCAGATCCAGCTTGTTGGTCACCATTCTGGCCTGGCTGATGTACTCATGAGATAAGACTCAGTGATTTCTAGGTACATTTTCCTTCAAAACTCCTTCTGAAAGTATGGAACTCTTCATGTCCCACCTCAGTCATCCTCCCAGAGGAGCATTTTGTTAATACTGGAAATGGCGAGGGCATGGAGAACCTGTATTGAGGCAGCAAATGGACTTTTGACCATTGTATCCTAGGTTTTCTAAGGAATTGGGAACGCTTCATGCTGTGCAGGCATCCAGGGAAGTCAAACGAACTGTGTCCAGACTGGGGACCTAGTAATGCATTCCCTTCCCTGTAATCTCTAATGCTTCTCTGCTTCACAACTTCTGTTTGGGTCATTCTTCATTGTTGATAGCATGTGACATTTTGTAGAAACAGCTTTGTAACTTGCCCTAACTTTCTTTGGGAGCCAAAGGAACTTAATGGCTCTAAAGCTGCTGTTCAGAGAATGATAGAACTTCATCTGGTCGTGCTCAGCTGACAGTGGGTCAGCCTCATGTGCCTTGGTGCTGGCCCTTCTGTCTCCAGGCCTTTCTACGTGTGCAACTTCAGCCTTGGAGATAAGCTTGGGAAGCCAAATACTTCTCAAGGTTGCAACACAGATTCCCTGCCTCCTGCGTTCTAGCCTGGATTCACAAAATGAGATGTGCTTGTCTCCCCTTAGCAATCTGGTTTAATTCTGTTCTTCTGAAGAGTGAACTATAGAACTTGTTTCTGGACCTGACAACACATGAAGTGATTAGCAGCAATTGCAAGTTGAAAACATGCCTTACGTCGTCTTAATTTGATGGGACAGTAGCATCATTGTCAGCAAAAGGTATTTAGCCCTTGTTTTCCCTGCTTTGTTGTTATGCTGAGGATAGAAGATTTCTTTGCAGCTCTTTGACCTTATTTCATGCCTAGTCTGTGCATGCTTGTTGGTATGAATTTTGGGGCAGTGTCTGATGGCTCTTTGATGACAGCTCCAAAGGAGCATGCGTTGCCCTAAATTATTTGCTTTGCTCACTTCGTACCTGTGATCTCTAACATGCACAGTCTTTCTTTCTATGTTTTTTTTGTCTAGTTCTACGTCTCTCTTTTTGCCTTGGTGCAGCCACTGCGTGTACCTTGCAGCTGCTTAACCAGGAGCGACTGAGGCTGGCTGGGAGGGTATGGAGGCAAAGGGGCTTATATTTAAAAGGCTTCACTCTGCTCTTGCAACATCACCCTAATCAATGTCATTTGAAATAATACTTTGAATTTTTTTTAAATTTTTTTTTTTTTTTGCACAAATTCCTTGGCTTGAGCACAGGGAGATCAGCAAGAAGGGAGGAACGCTTCTGAAACCCAGCAGGCGATGCCCTCTGGGTGTGTGTGTACATTGCAAAGTCATCAGTCATTTAGTTGTTGATTCAAAGTTATTCTGGTTTTTCAGTGGGCTTGTTCCCTGCTGAGTTATAGCCACAGATGGTAAAAGTAAGCTTTGCACTTTTCGGAGTGTAGTCCTTTCCCAGAATGTATTTGTTGCTGTCTTTTGTGGTTTGGTTTGGCTTTTAATTTCCCTGGGGATGCCATACAGATGGAGAAGGTAGTGCTCAAAGAGTGAATTTTGCCCTTATTTTTGAAAATTACTTCTGATGAGAACAGTAGTGTTCATCTCTTCCTTTGTGTTGTCTCCAGCAGCCAGAGGATGGTTTCTTCTGGGGAGTAACGTGATCTGGAGAAGAAACTTTAGCTGGTGCTTTTCTGGGCTGTAGATGTAGGGGGTGGGTGCTTGGTGGGGTCTCAGAGTACAAATGGAGCCATGTGGGGCTGGCTAGAAGTGTGACGGGAAGGCAGAAATAAAGCTTATTGCTTGTAATTATAAAAGGCAGTTGTTAAGTTGGGAAAAGTGACCTGCAAGTAATTGTGACTCTTGTTCTGGGTGTATGGGATTGTGCTAAGGTGGACAAGGCCAAAAAAAAACCCCAACCCTTAGCTGGAGGTTGAAATTGAATACAGCATCCCAAGCGTCATCTGGACTGCATTAAGGTGTGACTGCATCTCGTTATCCCCTTGCTGGTCTTGGAAATGTTTGCTTGTCTGCGGTACTTACAGTCTGTGTATTGTGTTTGTCTACTTCACACACTCACTCTGCAATTCATAAAGGGTTTTTTATAATTGGATAAAGAACATATAAAATTATTTTAAGTTTGTATTTAGCGCCTTGGGGGAGGGATTATCATTTGTCCCCTGAGGAGACCATGCTTAGTGAGAGGGAAAAGGGGATACAAACCTTTTGTTTGAGCTCAGCGTGTCCCCCCTAACTGATGCTGGCCTAATCCAGACAGGCTACCAGGTGCTTCAGAAGAGGTGAGAAGCATTTATTGGGATTTTGCTTTCCTCTGGAGCAGTTGCAGTCAAGTGGGAACAAAGTCAGCTGCGATGGGAAGGATTTCTGGTGGGTTAATGTGGTTGGGGATACAAAGCATCTCTGTGCACAGGGGACAGATGGCCACGTTAATGCAACAGCTTCTGGACACTGGGCATGATCAACACTTGATCTTACAAATATATGTAGTTCTTGGGTCAGTTGAGATTAAGATTATTTCATTTGTCCTAAAAAAATGAGATTTTAACTATAATAATAATTATAGTATTTATGCATAGATATAATGCTGCTATGTCTGCATTTCCAAAATGCAATGGAAGATGTTTATTCTTGGAGGGTTGGGTAGCATTACTGCAAAAGTATTAGTAAAGGTAGGAAAAAACCCACCTATAGTAAGAAAGTGCTCTGTTCATATTCATTGCTGTTATTCTTTATTTTCTTTAAAACAGTAAATGCATACATTATTGCACAGCCAATTCATTCTCAGGGTCACTTCTTAGGTTATAAAATATTGCTTCTTGTAAGCCTTTTACCTTGAAAAGGGACAACAAACATAAGCTGGACTGTCTTTAAAACATAAAATATATAAAATTTACCCTTAATGATCTATTTTTTTTCTTTTTTTTCTGTGGGTTAGATACGGCTTGCTGAATATCTGCCTGTGACCTGTGAACTTTACAAAAAGTGCACTTATTTCTGTATCATGTGGTGGGAGTGCAGGTTGACAAATGATGCTCTGAGTGGCTTGGTGAAGTACCTACAGGGTCCATGAGGGAACCCAAATCACTTGCTTTAAGTTGAAGGATTCAGAGTTTAAAGCAAACTTTTGTTGTTTGTCAGCAATCAGGATCTGTCTGCTCTAGGAAAATCTCTTGTGGGCAGAGTATTTCACATATTCTCTTGCTTTTCCCTTGCTTCCAGTCTTGTCAGCTGGAGTTTTCAGTGGTTAAATTACTGCATATGCTAAGAGCGTGCTAAAGTCTTAAGACAAATTTGTGGAAGTGCCTTGTAATTCAAAGCAGTGGGAAAAGTACTGAAGTTATCTTGGCTGAGTAACACAAATTCATATCACCAAGTCCCTTTGGAAAATATGGGGCTGCTTTCCTGGAGCAGGTGATGCCCGTGTACCATGTTGCGGGGGCTACGGTTGTGTATCGCACAGGTCATCTCCTCTCCTGCACTGGTTCTTTCAAGCCCTGCTAATGTGCACTTGAAAGAGCAAGTGATGAGAAGGAAGGAGCAAAGTCAGTCTGCCTTGTGCCTGCGCAGCGTGAACTGGGAGACCCCAGTGAAGCTGGTGCTGGCTGGGTACCAGGCGCAGTCTCTGGTACGCAGGACTAGATGGGGCTGGTGAGCTGCCTTTCCCCGCCAAGACTTCTGTTGTCAGGTCAGACACGGAAATATTTCCAGCTGCCAGGTGGGATGACCCAAGCATGAACTTTTGGCTGCAGTGAGAAACCTGCTCACACAAAATGAGTGTGATGCTGTGCACACTTATTTCAGGGAGAAAGCCACAGAGGAGCACATGAGCAAAGGTTAGTGTTTTACGTACCCTACAGTCTGGTCCTTTTAGGCTCCCTTGCTCTCTGGGAGAGCAGAAGATGTAGAAATGCTCCATCTGTTTTCAACAGGCAAAATAACTCTTTTTACTAGAATAAATAAAACGGCAGGAATCATAGAATGGTTAGAGTTGGAAGGGACCTTAAAGATCATCTAGTTCCAACCCGCCCTGCTGTAGGCAGGGACACCTCCCACTAGACCAGGCTGCTCAAAGCCCCATCCAGCCTGGCCTTGAACACTTCCAGGGATGAGGCATCCACAGCTTCTCTGGGCAACCTGTTCTAGTGTCTCACTGCCCTCACAGTAAAGAATTTCTTCTTAATATCTAATCTAGATCTAACCTCTTTCAGTTTAAAACTGTTACCCCTTGTTCTATCGCTACACTCCCTGATAAAGAGTCCCTCCCCGTCTTTCCTGTAGGCGCCCCTAAAGTACTGGAAGGCTGCTCTAAGGTCTCCCTGGAGCCTTCTCTTCTCCAGGCTGAACAACCTCGATTCTCTCAGCCTGTCTTCATAGGAGAGCTGCTCCAGCCCTCTGATCGTCTTTGTGGCCCTCCTCTGGACCCGCTTCAACCGGTCCATGTGCTTCTTATGTTGGGTGCCCTAGAACTGGACACAGTATTCCAGGTGGGGTCTCACAAGAGCAGAGTAGAGGGGCAGAAATGCTCCCTTTATCTGCCTCACTGCTTGAAAGTGCCCTTCTTATTTTGGGGAGGATGGGGACTTTGAGTTCCTTAGGGAACTTGTAGGTGACTAGGGATGCTGAATTTGAGGCACTGCATTTTAACATTGAGTTCAGTCCCCGTCTTTGACTCTTTGATAGTCCTGTATGTTGTGTGTCCTCTGCAAAGCTTGGGGTAGCTGTTTATATTTCACCCTTTTTCAGGCAGGGTGGTTTTGAGGCTAAAACTCTGTTACCCTGTTCAGGGCTTTAGGAAGTAGAGTAAGGAGGAAAGTTTGGAAACAAAAATGTTGTGGTATGAAGTATCAAAATGTTGCAATGTGGGAGTCAAAGCTAATAAATGTTATCGTGGGCTTTCTTGGAGGGGGAAAAAAAGGCTCTTACTAAGATTATTAAATTCACAAGCGTGGTTGCGACTGGAGTTGAGAGCTCAGGGTGAAACTTCTTGGATGGATGGCTAAATCAGGGTGTTACGTGCGTTACTGATGACCGATGTTGGATGTTTTTCATTATGTTATTTATACCATTCATGCATGCTGCTCATTCTGTGGTGTGAACTGCTTTTGTGTCTTCAACTGCGGTCACCTCTGAGATGTCACACAAAGTTGAATCTCAACACTCTTTGAAGGCCATGACATTTCTCTTCATAACTGCAGGATGAGGACTCAACCTTGCTTCATTGATGAGGAGGAGTGTTGCCCTTTAAAAACTACTTAGGGAGGAGACTTTCAATTGGTCTGGTTCAGGCTAAACTGTTTGGAAACCCATATAAAGCTTTAAAAAGTCTTGGAAACAAGAGAGTAAATCCAGGTAGAAGCTGATGAGCTGCCCTGAAGTCAATGGGAGCTGCTCCAGTGACTTCAAGGATGAGAGACCATCCATTGGGACAGAGTCTTGTGTATGCTTTGGTAATGAAGAAAAGACATTGCCTATTTATTGTTTTATGTGGGGAAATGAAAGCTTACTGTGGATGTGAATCCTCTTCAGTAACAGCTGATGTGTCTGCGTAATGGCTTGGAAGAGCTGAAATATTGGCTTTTGCTTATTTTCAGTTAAAGTTTTTTGGGGTTTTTTTGTGGGGTTTTTTTTTTTTAGCTTTTTGCAATGAGCAGGAAAATCAAAGCAGCAATTGACTAAGGTTGGTGCTTGGTTTTGACTAACTTGGTGTAAAGGCAGGGCCAGGACTGTGGTTCCCAATATTATCAGCATGCTCAAGCTGGTGCAAACCATTCTGCTGAGCCTGGGGACAACACTACAGAGTGTGTGAAAAGGCATCATGTCTCCGATGCCGTACACCTGTGGGCTTTGCGTGGCTTTTGACTTGAGCTGCTCACTGTTGGGGCCTGAGGGAAGAAGAACAAAGTACCCTTTACAAAGAGCGAGCCTCTCCGTGAATATGGGAATGGTCTTTTCTTTTCCTGCCTCTGCATTGTTTACCTGTATGTTGTGTGTAATGATACTTGCCTGCCTTCTGTATTTTTTTTTCCTATTCCTGCTGATAGGAGTGTGTTTAGTAGAAGACTCTTTTGATATAAATTGATCTTTTTTTTTTTCTTCTTCGTTTTTTTAATAGGTATATTGCAAGGCATCTGAAAGTGATATAAGAAAGAATTGCTCCCGGGAAGAGAAGCCCCCCTGCCAGGCCAACCCTGAAGATGTGGACTGCCATTGTATTCTTCCTGCTGATTTCCTTCTGTATATGTGAACACAGGTTTTCTGTCCTGAAAGGCAGAGGAGTCCATGTAGTGCAAATAAACAGACTTACAACTGAAAAGCAGTGCAGGCAGGCTTGTCAAAGCCCAGGTGCTTCAGGTAAGGTTCTTGTCCCTTAGCTGGAATTCTAGATGGGTTTTCTGTTCCTTGAATGTCTCCTCTGCTCCCCTGACAACTATCTTTCTTAATTCCAGTTGTTTACAGGCATTTACAGTTATGGCTTCTCTGTGCAGTCCTGTGGTGCTAAATAACTTACGACAGCCTTGGTTAAATTGAATCCAGAACAACCGTTTCCCAGGGCCCTTCTAGCTTCTGTAAGAAAGAACATGCATGTGCGCTTGGTGTGCACTGGTAGCATGCAAACGGTGTTAGGTCACTTGACTTGAAGAATGATTATTCCATGCTGCCAGATGTTTGCAAGTGAACAGTGCTGTTGTAGACAGCTGCACCACCGGAATGAGTAGTCTTTACTCATTGGTATTTGTGTGTGTTTTTTCTGCCTTAGAAGAAACCAGTTGTATTCTGCAACCAAGCAGAGAGTTAAACAAGTCTGGGGAGATGAGAGCCTTCTGCTGTCTACCTCTGAGATGTCTTTAAAAGCATTGAACTTCTTAATGAGTCTTTCAGAGTGGTCCTTATGAAGGTTCCTATCTTATCTAGCCACACGTGAGAGTTTGTACAAACAACTGGTGATGCTGTGGTGAAGGTGAGACCTTGGCTCAGGTGGATGAATGTCTGACACAGATTGATAGGAACATCATAAAGATGCCTTTTTTTAATGCCCTGTGGTTTCAAACCTTTATTCTAAATATGAGGCATCCCTTCATAGTGGAAGGAAAGTACCTTTATAAACTAAGCATTTTATTTAGGACGTAAAATATGAGTGGGTTTGTCTCCCAGGCACCAGAGCTGTGAAAATTTCAGCCTCTGCTTTTTAAGTTGGTAAACCTTAGAGGGGTGGCACATTCACACTGATTGTGCTGTCTTAGGGTTTGTAGCACTGCATGTTTGTCTCTTCCACTTGAGAATCTCTAAACACTGTGCATGTGTCATCTTCACCACCTGATATCTTGATAAGGGTAGAAAAGGTGCTATCAGCTGCCTCTTCCAGAGGAGGAACATAAGGAATTTAGTTAGTCTGTGATCAGGGCTGGGAGGTGATCTGAGTGCATGCTTTGCCCTGTTGCTGACTTCAACCACTTTTTTTAATAGCCTTCACCTTTTTCTCTCCTGATGCGTTTTGTACAGAGCAAGTCCATTGAGTGTTAGCTTTGGGCAGAGGGGGTTGACCCTCTAGAATTAGATGACCCATTACATCTTCAGGAAACCATGCAGAACTAAACGCAAAAGCTAAACCTTTTCAGATTTTATGTTCTGTATTAAACGCACTGGAGCAATTTAATTCCTATTTGTTACTTGATGGCCAGTCTGTTGCACTACCTGATGTCAAGGGAGATGGAAAAGATACAAACTCTTGGCATAAATGTATAGCCACGTGCGGAGAGATCATCTGGAGACAAGGGCCTGAAATGTCTTTTTTTTTTTTTTATTAGCTTTAGGTTTTAAGATTAGCTTTACTGCTCTTGTTCTCCATTCCCACCTTCCCCAAGTATATTTATTTTTGTGCTTTCTATTATTACAGGCATGAGGCCTGAGACATAGATGTCAGAATAGTTACACCTATGCAACTGTCAGTAAAGGAGCAGTGATTGTTATTTCTTAAGATATTATAGTATTTTTAAGATATTATAGTTGCAGGCCAAGGTTGCATGGGGAGACGTCTTCATAGCTACATTGCTTGGAGAAGTGTAAAAATAACATTCCTAGCTGTTTAGATTCTCTTCTGTAGATGTAGTTTATACCCTTGCTGACATAATATCACCAACTTAGAGAAGTAGTGTAGCTATCACAAAAAGAATCGCTTTTGCCAGTACATTCACTTCTCAGATGTGCCCTGTAGAAAAGGGAATGGTTGCATGGTCTAGCTATTCCAGCATCGCCTTTGAATATCCACACCAGAGGCCAGGATATGTAGTTAGCAAACTAACATATCACAAAACAGTTGTACCAATATCATGAGACAGTTTGACGCTTCAATTGCATGCTAACAAAAGCAGCAAAACTCTCTAGGGCTGACAGCATGGGTAGTAACTCTAACCTCTGGTTGTTGTCTAATGCAATGGGTTCAAGTCTCCAGATGCTGCTAGGTTAAGTGATTTACATGATGGAGAAAGTGCCCATCTTAGCAAAGATCTGACAGTCCAGGATTCCCAGATGCCTGGTGAGCATGGTGAACCTGTGTTGGGAGGTAAGATGGGCTCGTGCTCTTCTCTTTGCATCTCCAGCCATGTTCAGAGCTCTCCCAAGTTTCTTCTATGGTGACCAGTCCAGGGAACATCTTGGCCATCTGAGCAGTCTGGCTCTGAGAACAGAGCCTCTTGGCCATACTTCTGGGCTATCTTGCATGCTCTGGGGAAAATAAAGGGAAAATAGGACACGACTGCAAGACCAAATAGTCCTGCACCCTGTTTCTACAATACATCTGCTTACCTGGCTTTTGCTTGCCTTTGGGCATCTGCAATTTCTTTCCAGTAAGAGCAGGCTTAAAAATTAAATAAACCAGTTTGGTAGGGCAGGACCTTGGCTTCTGCCTACATGGTTTCCTTTCAGAATAGCTCTGAAGAGCTTTTGTTGTCCTTCCACTTTCTATTTTTTTCTTTCTTTTTTCTTTTTTTTTTTTTTTCCCTGACTCCTCATTGGTAGTGAGCAAAGAGGAGCCACTGTGTGGCACATATTTTGCAGTGGACACATCAGCTGGAGCCTCAATCTGGAGTTGCATCAAAGGGAGTACTAATCGGTCCAGCTCAACAGAGCATCTGGTTCTCCTGGGGAGCAACAGGGAAGTTCATGAGCAGCTGGATACCATCCTGATGGCAGCAGAAACCAGGCTGCTTTAACTATACTGACTCCATTAGTCTCTTGACCTTTATGAACTGACTGACGTAGATATGTAGCCAATGCAAGATATGCCGCTGGGTTTTTGTTTTCCCCTTCCCAAGAAGTGAGAAATTGCACAATTTGCAGTAGTAGATAGTCTGTGTTTCTTCACCAGCATGGCTTATTGAGTGAGGGACAGGAGATAGCATTGGGAATCGGGGCGCATCCAAACAATGCTTTAATTTCTGAGGAATGGATTTTAATTTCTTGAAGGGCTGCTGTATCTCCTGCTCTGTGTGACTGTGTGACTTTTAATTTTATCACTTCCTAAGTATCATTTCTTAAAGGCTTTGAATGGTTCCAGTTACTTTCTTAACATTTCACCAAAGTCAGGAAAATCCACCTTTGCTAGTTTCTTTAGGGCTGTCAAACGGACTGGTTGTTGGTAGAGGGATTTCTCCAAGTTCATAAATTTTTCACAAGCTCTTTTAATAACTATGGTAATGTAAATGGTTTTTTTATGAAAAGTTCAAGCTTTCCGTAGCCTTAATCCTCAGTGAGGGCAACTCTCTTTGTAGGTAAGAGCTTTAAATATAGCTGTATGTACCACATAGGCATGTTCTTTGCCCCTTCTCACACTTCTAACAAAACACAGAAATGAATTTCTCCTACCATACACTTAAGTTCCCTTTAATCCTCTGATGGGTGGTCAGTTGGGGACATATATGCTTCATCCCAGACTGAGCACTGTGTTATCTCCTATGGTTTTTTTGTTACAGAAATTAATTGCATGCTACTGTGATATTACATAAAATCATAGCATAATTTAGGCAGGAAGGGACCTTTTGAAGGTCTCTGGTCCAAAGCCAACTTAGATCTGGCTGTTCAAGACCTGATGGAGAGTGTATCTTCTCTGGCCTCCAGCCTAGTGTTTGAGTGCCCTTGTGGTAGAAACTAATTTTTTCCCTTGATGTCGAAATTTCCTGTAAATCATCTGCTTCAGCCCCTCAGACATCTAGTAGCCTCCCTGGGACTTGCTCCAGTATGTCATATTATATGCTGGGAAGCCCAAAACTGGGTGCAGTGTTTGAGTTGTCTCCTCAGTACTGGTTTGAGGAGGTCCATTCCTTCCCTCAAAGCTCAGTTACGTGTATGTAGACATGCCCAGAAAGAAGTTACTGAGTTTGAAGGGATGCCAAGAGAGAGTTCCTACTGTGAGTTTTTATTTAGCTTGTGTTGAGATTTGGCTTAGTAACTAAGACAATTTCTGTGATGGCTCCCATGGCTAATGGTATCATTGTTCAGTGAATGAAGAATAAATTTCTGTGTAACTCTAAGCACTGAGATGAGAGCTGTCTCCCATCTGTGATGAGATGGATGTCTTCTCTTTGGTTTTGGCTCACTTTTTTCCTTTTTTCTGTTTTTTCCTTCTCTTTTTTCTGTTTTTTCCTTCTCTTTTTTCTGTTTTTTCCTTCTCTTTTTTCTGTTTTTTTTCCCCCTTCATTGAGACATCTAGGTGAATGGTGGCATTTAGTTGGGTCTAAACTGTAGTGCACTCTCCTTGTCCGTGACAGGGTGAGTGAGTTGCGGCTGTTAGGAGATGTTGGTACTGGAAGACAAGCAGGTAGGTAGGGTGTAGCTGCTATATTGATTTCATTGGCTTTCCAGTTACTTTCACTAATCATAGAATGGTTTAGTTTGGAAGGGACCTTAAAGATCATCTAGTTCTGACCCCTCCTGCCATAGGCAGGAACACTTCCCACTAGACCACGTTGCTCAAAGGCCCATCCAGCCTGGCCTTGAACACTTCCAGGGATGGGGCATCCATAGCTTCTCTGGGCAGCCTGTTCCAGTGTCTCACCATCCTCATAGTGAAAGCTTTCTTCCTGATATGTAATCTAAACCTACCCTCTTTCAGTTTGAAGCCATTACCCCGTGTACTATCACTGCATGCCTTTGTATAAAGTCCCTTTCCGGCTTTCTTAAGGCCAAGTGCCAGGTCCTGCATTTCGGTCACAACAACCCCAAGCAACGCTACAGGCTTGGGGAAGAGTGGCTAGAAAGCTGCCCAGCAGAAAAGGACCTGGGGGTGCTGGTGGACAACCAGCTTAACATGAGCCAGCAGTGTGCCCAGGTGGCCAAGAAGGCCAACAGCATTCTGGCTTGTATCAGGAATAGCGTGGCCAGCAGGAGTAGGGAAGTGATCGTGCCTCTGTACTCAGCACTGGTGAGGCCTCACCTCGAGCACTGTGTTCAGTTCTGGGCCCCTCTGTACAAGAGGGACATTGAA
>VWZL01005377.1:82304-120054 GCA_013396915.1 Stercorarius parasiticus | reverse complement strand
GGTCCAGCATGGCTCCTCTACCACATGGAGATGGAGGCTGTCATTGACGCATTCCAAGAACTTCCTGGATTGCTTGTGCCCTGCTGTGTTATCCCTCTAATAGATATCGCGGTGGTTGAAGTCCCTCATGAGGACCAGGGCCTGCAAACCTGATGCTGCTCCTGTCTGTTTTATAGAGGGCCTCATCCATCGTCCTGGTCAGATGGCCTGTAGCAGACCCCCATTGTAACATCACCCGCCCCTGCATTCCCTTGAATCCTGACCCATAAGCTCTTGGTCAGCTCTTCATCCATCCCCAGGTGGAGCTCCATGCACTCCAACTGGTCATTGATATAGACAGCAACGACCCCCCCCCTCCTCTTTTCTCCTGCCTGTCGTTCCTAAAGAGCCTGTATCCTTCCATTCCAACACTCCAGTCACAGGAAGCATCCCACCATGTCTTTGTGATGCCAGTGAGATCATAGCCCTGCAAGCACGTGCACATCTCTAACTCCTCTTGTTCCCCATGCTATATGCGTTTTCATAGAGGCATTTAAACTGAGTCCCTGTTGAAGCTGACTTATGGGCTGGAGTAGCTGCAATTCCTTTGCGGTGCTCTCCAGATGGCCTTCCTTTGACGTGTTTCCCCATTGGCTCCTATTGCCTCAGGAGCCCCTGGCTCATCTCCATAAGACTTTGAGTGTGCTACAGGGTACCCAGCACATCTTGGAGCAACAGGTTGAGGGCCCTTGCTAACACCCCATCCCTCTAACTTTGGTGTCTTGTCCCTTGGCTTGTCACAGGCAAGCCTGATAATACCGCTGTCCCACACCAAGTCTAATTTAAAGCTCAGTCAGTGAGCCCCGCTAGCTCATGAGCAAAGACCCTCTTCCCCCTTTGAGAAAAATGAACCTCATCCGATGGGAGGGTAGCTTGGTGCTGTGTAGGCCATCCCATTGTCAAAAAACCTAAAATTGTGGAGGTGACACCAGCCACAGAGCCATGTATTAACAGACTGAGTGCATCTGTTTCTTGCAGTGTCACTGCCTGCAACTGAAAGGAGAGAGGAAAATATAACCTGCACCCCAGATTCCCTTACTAACTGTCCCAAGGCCCTGAAGTCTCTTTTATCACCCTTGTGCTACATGTTGCTACTTCATCGCCACCCACGTGGAAGAGCAGCAGCGCGTAATAGTCCGAGGGACGTACCAGGCTAGGAAGTTTCCTAGTGATGTCATGAGCCCAAGACCCAGGGAGGCAGCAGACTTCCCTAAGAAGAGAGTCTGCCTGCCATATTGGACCCTCTGTTCCCCTCGGAAGGGTGTTGCCTATAACTACAACCTGTCTCTTCTTCCTTGTGGAGGTGGTTTTTATACAGGGGGTTAGGTCTTTCTCGTCCTGGTAACTCCTCTGGTGTAGCTGGACCATCATCCACATCATCCGTTAGCTGGCCTGCCTCATCCAGAGCCTCTTACCTATTGTATGGAGGCACGTGGGTAGGCGAGGTGGCCAAGGAAGGGGGTTTGCTTGCTGCCCCTAGCACAGACTTGCCTCCATTCACAGCTTTCCATTTGGCTACCACTAGGGCTGAGTCAGGATCCTTTAAGGCCAGACCTTCCAGCTATCTTTTTTTTTTTTTAATTCTTTATTTACAGCCATGAAGCAGTGTGTTCAGTATATTGTGTGTAGCGACCCATTTTCTCTGCTGTTTTCAGGTAACCATCACTGTAATTGGTCTGTGCCCTATCAGAATCACTGCATCCTTCTGCGGTGTCACCAGCTGAGCGTGTGCCAGAATGCTGGAGAAGAAGATATCAAAGATCTGCTTGGAGGTAACGCCATGCTTCGGGCTCTTGCTAAATCCAGGATCCTAGTCCTTTTGCCTTAAATGCCTACTTGTAGACCTTGACTGGCTTTTAGTTGAAGGAGGTGGTTTGTGAAATGCGTGTGGGATGACTCTGAAGGTAGTCGGTTCACTGTAAAAACTGTTTTACTAGCTTCTGAAGGGCTCTGGCACTTACATGTGCATTATGGGTCTTTGAGTAACAGTTTGTCTCCATGTTGAAGACATCATTCATTCAAGCCATTTGCACTCCACATGCTATCTTTTGGAAAATAAAGACATAACAGTTGTATTTATATTTTTTTAAGAGAAAAGAAAATGCCTTGGCATTGGTTTGTTTTTTTTTTTCCTGAGATTGCCAGGATTTTGTGCCAGAAGCAGCAGGCTGCTTCTATAATCAGAGCAGCCTTAGCAGTAATTGCTCATGGTGACTTCCCAGTGCCAGGGTCTTCAATTTCAATTAAGTGACACAATAACGAAATGGAGATTGTTGGTAATGGGGGAATCAATCTTATAAATTATGTTTCAAGAGTTCACTGTACCCAAGTTTAAAAAAAGGAAAGTTTGTTCATGGTTCTTTCGGGTTGGCAAACGTTTCTCTGCAACGTAGCAACCAGACTTTTGATAAGCAGATGGGATTTATGTCACTGTAAATCTAGATCACTAGTTGTGAAGGAAATTCTTCTGAAATATGAAGGTTTAAGTGGAAATTTCCACTCAGTTTTGAGAAATGAAAATTATGAATCTAAGCATGAAGGCTTTGTCAATGCTGTGTAAAAGCGTGAGTTGTCTTCTCAGGAGCTGGCATTCGCAACGCTGCTGCTGTCGATAATGTGCTTCTGCACTGTAGCTCTGTACTTCATTACGCCCCTTTTGTAGAATTAATTCCCTGGTTGGGAAAATGCCAGAGGTCTGTGGCAAAAAAACAAACAACAAAAAAAACCCAAAACACCCAAAACCCAAAGGGATTATGTGCAATAAAGGCAGGGGTCTGAATTTTCATGTTCTTATTGACTTCTGGACCGATTTATTCCGCTTGTACTATGTGTACAGAATACGTGTTCTGGTTTGCACGTTGCGAGTATGAGATCAGATTTGAGCTTGACAGTTTTATTCGTATGAAATTCATTGGTTTTGTCTTTTTGAAGAAATTGGCAGTGGGGAAAAGGAAACAGTCCTGTTTCACCACCAAGGCTGTCCACGGAAAAAGGAGAGGATGGTGAATGCACGGATTGACCGACACAACATGGAAAACCTGTTTTCCTCAACTGCTCGTACTCGCAAGATTCACTTGAGGCATTTGCTTGGGTACAATAGTGAAGATGTAACAACAAAGGCAACCACTGCCACGACTGCCACTGAGACGACCACCACTGCCACGACTGCCACTGAGACGACCACCACTGCCACAGCCATAACAACAAACGTTACAAATGCAACTGTCCTCACTACACCTTACGAAACAACTGCCAATGGCTCAAACGCCCCTGGAGGTTCTCATCTCCTTGCTGAAGCCATGTCATCCAATGCCTCTACTTCTACTTATGGTAACATCTCTGCTTCCACGTCCAGCCCTGTCACCAAGCTTGTGACCACCACTGAAAAATCAGGAAATAGTAGCTCTGTCTCAGTGTTGTCCCTCTCTCCTTCTGCTCCCCTCACTGTCATTTCTGAAGCAAATACTCAAATGCGTCAAATAGAGCAGTTTAACCCAGACACCACCAGCAGCAGCCCTCCTCGCTCTAGTAGCCCCACCACTGTTGGAGCTGGCCCAAAGACACCGAACAAAGCATTGACCACCCTCATCCCACAGGATGCAGGAACGTCTTCCACTGCTTCCACTCGTGCCATGGTTTTAACTACTGCTTCTACAACAGTAACTACGACTGCGCATCGGATAAAGTCAACATCTCACGTTTTTTCAACAACCACAGCTCTAGCAGATGCACCCAAAACGACAGCTTCGGGCCTTGCAGAAACTCAGGACAGGGATAATGAGTATCTTCTCATTGCTGCCGAGCCCCTGACTCAGTACTTGGTGGATAAGAGTTCGCTTCTTGCAGTGCTTTTGGTTGGTACGTTTTTTTTCATAACTGTTATAGTTCTTTTCCTTATGCAGGCCTACGAGAGCTACAAGAAGAAGGACTATACACAAGTGGATTACCTTATCAATGGAATGTATGTGGACTCGGAGATGTGAAAGGGTGAGGAAAAAAACGTGGTCAGAAGATGGAAAGGAGACTGACAGCCTGCCTGACTTGTTTTTGTTTGTTTTTTTTTTTCCTATTTGCCTATAACACAAACTGAAAGTGCTTCCAAATTTACTTCTGGTGCAATTGAGGAGAAATGCCATGTACTGTATTAAGAGAAAAAATATATATTTTTTATTCAACTGTGCAGCAGGTTGCTGTAAAAAAAAAAAAGTATAATTTTTAAACTCCCATAATGCACGATAGCTTTTGCCATTATTTTTCATTGCAAAAAAACCTAACAAGAAGTAAGCCATCATGCTCGGAAAATGCTGTGGCGCTTTTTCAGCTGTTTACAGTGAGAGTTCCTTGTGTTTAATTTGTTTCACATGTGCTCCTCTGCAAAGAGAGCAAAGGATGCTCTCGCCTTTCGCAAAGTGCTCTGAATTCGCCGGATGAGAAGCGTGGAGAATTGCTGCAACAGGGAACCTCTAATCCAATGTGTGTCATGTTTCGGTATGCTTCTTGCTTGTAAGGAGGTCTGTTTACAAGGCATTGTAAACTCTGTTTACTGCTAACCCAAGATATCTTTTCACCATGGAGCAGATGGTTTAAGAGCCTCTGCACTTAAATGATCTTATTTTTGTATCCACTTAATAAATGGGCCCTGGAAGGGCATATCTTGTTGCATTTCTCTTCATTCCTGTCCCTGCCAGTTCAGAAGCAGGCAAGTGGGCTTTTGGGGCTTAAGCAAATTAGCTCTACTTCAATATTCCAAGTGCGGGGGCTTTGAAGACCTCACTGGAAGTATGGACATATCACAGAAGATACTGATCATCTTCCAGGGTACTGCTTCTGTAATTTTGGAGTGGTACACTGCCAATCTCCCAGGTATGCAGACCCATTTACTGCTTATTTTCTTTCATGCGTAGAGCCTCAGGCTCTGTTTTGGTTTTTGTTTTGCATTTAGGACCAGCTCAGAGTTGCTGTTAATTTGGAAACCTCGTTGCACATGCAGTTGCAGCTCACCTTGTAAGATCTGCAGCTGAGAGAGTGAGTAGAAAACACCTGATTTTCAGCAAGTATTCTTCAGTGATTAATGCATCTTATTTGAATGACACCTACATACCAATAGCAAAATGCTGGATCAAGGTGCATTGTATTTTTTTTAAGCAGATCGATAGCTTGTCTCTCACTTTGAATTAGCTGGCTCTTTTTTAATCCTGCTTACATGTAATCTTGAGGCTGATAATAGTCAAACCTCAGAATCTGAGTTGCCGGGCTTTGCTTTGGTTTTTTTATCCAAATTCTTCAGCTGTTTAGAATTTGGAGGGCATCTTTACCCTGGAAGAGGCTACTTTGTAGACTGCCAGTTCATCATCAAGCTGAAAGCGCCATGAAAACAGCCGCAAATAGCAGAGGCAGCAGCGGAGGCAAGGGGTTGTTTGAAAGAAATGGACGGGAGGTAGTTTCCTGAATCTTACACAATACAAATTTTGAGAGCGAAATTTCAGCAAGTACGTTGAGAGATTGCTTTGGAGGCGAGGTGACTTGGTTGTCAGTGTCAGATTGCATTTTGCAGTGCTTGCACACGGACCGCATCTGCATGCCAGTGAAGAGCATCTCAGGGTAGAAGGATAGTGTAGTTTTGAGATTCTCCCTCTTTGGAAGGCTTGAAGTTTAAGCCACAAAATTCACATGACGTTTCCTGGAGGGGAAAAAAAAGTTCCAGGAGCTGAATTTTATTGTATTTTAAGGTTATTTTTCACTGGTTTCTCCTCATCAGAAGGGAACGGAACCCTGATTCCTGCCATCTTTCAGAAGCTGCCCACATGGAGTTATCTATGCAACAAGGTACTGAGAGCATCCCTCAGCGTAGCTGGGGAGTTGCACCCCATTGAGGTGCTTGGGACCGTTCACCTCTCAGGACAACTGTTCTGAGCTGTTAGCAGATGTCAGGCAGATGCTGCTCTACAACCACTAAGTCCAGAGGCTTATCTTTACATAGGAATCTCAGGTTTCACCTTAATTGCATGACTTAAGCAGGTGAGTCACTAACCACAGCCCTAAGCATGTGGTCTTTGAGCTCTACTCCAGATACTGAGATAAGAGCTGTCTCCTGGACTGCCTGCTGTCTCCCAAGTAAGGAGATGGGTGTTACCTCAGATTCAGCTCACCACTTTTTCTCCTCATTTAGGCATCTCAGGTAAACGCTTACATTTCAATAAGGTGAATCCAGGCAATAGTGCTCTTCCTTGTAAGTTATCCATGTCTATGTAAGGGAACTCCTGCCTGTAGGATGTGCCTTCCTGCGTAAAGGGTCAGTGTTGCAGCTGTTCCAATAGTGCTCTGCAGGTTTTTTGTTTGTTGTTTTTCGTTTGGTTGTTTTTTTATGTTGCTTGAGCCATTTCCACAAAGGCAAACTATGATCATCAGACTTGTAATTGCTTATCCTGGAAACAGGGAATTCTTTGGATGAACATTGCACTAACTGTGGCCTTTTTTCTTTTGGTCTTCATGTATCTATTCATAGACCCAAAGCTGGACACCAGGTTCTGTGGAGTGGAGTGGAAGCTTGTGAGGTTGCATTGGTTTTTACTCTCTTCTTTGAAGATATATTGACTCCTGTACCGATTTCTTGGAGGGAGTAGGAAGGGAAGTGAGAGAAAGGGGGTATTACTTAAACAAAACTCTGAAAGAGTTTTCTTTTCTAAAAGCAGATACTTTCTAAGATTGGTTTATTAAAAACAAATGCAACCCTTCAGGGATAATTTAAATGGCTATGATATAATTACAAGAGTTGGAATTGGGTTACAACTCTATTTACAAGAGTCTTAGGGAGTTTCTCATGGATACAGTGAGAATATTACAACTACATCATGGCTAAGAGAAACTACCACCATAAAAATCTTTGTGGCTTCTTAACAGGTTCTTACAGGAAGGCGAGTATTCATCAGAAGCTTGTTGCAGTTCCCACAGCCTTGGTATGTTTACATCCAGGTCTCCTCTTCAGGTACTGGCACAGCCTGTCTTTTTTCTTCTTGAGTTACTGCACTTCCAGCTGTGAATTACTTTCTCAGCAGAAACTGAGCTTTTTAGTGTAAGGCTGAGCACCAGAGCGAGTCTTGCCTCAGTGCATTTCTGCACACAAGGTAGAGATCTTCATGTTTACCATAGAATCACAGAATGGTTTGGGTCTGAAGGGACCTTTAAAGGTCATCTAGTCCAACCCCCCTGCAAAGAGCAGGGACATCTTCAACTACACCAGGTTGCTCNTATCTAGTCTGGATCTACCCTCTTTTAGTTTAAAACCATTACCTCTTATATTGCAATGGCACTCAAAGTGCAGTCCAGCTGGAGAAATGTCAAGTAGTTTTTTCTTTGCACCCCAATGGTTGTGTCTCATACTAGCTCAGTTTGGGCATTAAAAAATAAATATACTGAGCTGGAGCTTGGCCTCTGAAAGTCAAGGTGTGTTTTCTGGCTTACACATTGAAACCTAATTGTAAAGATTTGGCAGCTCTGCTGGTTCTGTTTTGCATCTAGCTACTTGTGAGCATTGAAGGAGGACAGTGGGACTGTGGAAAATGGATTGCACGTGCAGTCCTCTAAAGGGCTCTTCCGTAGTAGTGGTGGCTTGATGTGCAAGTCTGAAGCAATTAGGATTTCTTCCCTTCTGGCTCTTTTTGTGTTGAAGGTCACCAGCAGCAAACATTCACTTGGTTGTTTCTACCTCCAGCCCATTGTTCCTGTTTGGGCTACACCCAGCCTCCTGCAATCAACAGCTTTGCTTTTTTTTTGCTTTTGAGGCCTCAAATGGAGGCAAATCCATTCCATTTCATGGTGTAGTGTTGCAATAGTTAATAGTGAGTACATATAGGTGAGGAAATGCAACACCTTTGAAAGTTTGCTTGCGGAACTCACAATGTAACAATAGACGGGGTCCTACCAAGTTATCTAGAAGACATCTGCCAAGGAACTGCCAAAAACAACATTCCGCTGCTGTGAAGCATAGCGTATCTGACGCACATTGGGTTTCAACCTGTTGCATGGCCTCTTTCTCAATAAAACACAGGAACATCCTGGAATTAAACTTAGATTAGATTAATTCTAAATGCCACCTCCCTGTTATTTAATTGCCTGTCTTAGAAGTATGTTGTTCTAGACAGCAGAGAAGAAAGGAAATAGTGTAATGTTAAAATATTTCAAGGAATAATGGGAATGGAGAACTTTTGGACCGCCAATTTGTTTGCAATATGCCATGTGGTGTCCAGAGAATTGTGGAGCATATACAGAAGTCTTAAGCATGACCTTTAAAACAGCAAATGCATGTAGTCAGAAAACACCCAGGGAGCTCTGAAAGCAGAGGTATCATGGAGCTGGTTTCTCTAGATTTGTCCAGTGGCTGCTCATTTCTGGCATCAAAAAAGGAAACCTGAGCCCTGCCCTGCTGAAGCATTTCTAAGGGCATTTTCCACTGTGGGTTCTCTGGTATGCAGTAAAGGCAAGTTCGTATTGCAGCATCTCCCCTGACCAGGGCAACTCTAGTTGTCTCCTTTCCGTGGCCTCTAAGTCTCATAAAACTTAATTACCTTTGTTGCGCTGGCTGAAGTTGGCCCATGGGTTCAAAAGCAAATGCTTTCATCTTGCACAAAGTATGGGCTCGTAAGGTTGTGCTTTTCTCAAACAAACCGGGATAAACAACAGCAAAGCCTTAGAGCTGTAACGATTCCTATCTGCTAGAAGGCCTACGTAATTCAGGGTTAGGACTCTGCTTTGACTTTTTGGTCTTGCTGGGTAGCTAGTTATTGTGGGCAAAGCTGGTCTTTGCTCTACAGCATTTTGTGTTGTCTTCCTTGTAATTTCATGTCCTTGGGACCTTCTCTTTCTGTGCTGCTGCTGCTAGGCTGGGTAATGTATTTAGAGCAGTCCTGCCTTGGCTGAGAGATGCCAGTAGGTTGTGCTGCGGGGCAGCTCTTCTGGAGCTTGTATGTTCAGCCTCCCTCTGGCAGGGAAACCCCAAAGGGTCTGAGAAAAAAGTCTCTGCCTGATCTGGGGCTTCCTGGTTAGCCCTGGGTGATGTTCAACTTGTGCCTTGGCTGGAGTTATGTTTGAATTACGAAGTATGTTTGAAGCAGAGGTCCTTTGCTAGCATGCAGAACTTGCCCAACATCCTGCCGGTCCCAATTAAAAAGCCTAAAGCTGTTTGGATGGGATTGTACAATCTGTTTGAAAAAGCAAACAAATAACTCGTTTTCATGAAAAGTGCCTATATATTTTAACCCCTTCAAGCTGGGACAGGTGACACCAATTACACTGGTTTGAGGGTCACAGACTTATCCAAGTGGTTCCTGTTCTTCACTGCGTGCAGATGAAATTGTAGAGCACAAGCTTGTGAGCTGTTAAATCTTCCTGCATAACTCTTATAACACTAAAGAATGGAGAAGAGAGGAGGAGGGATTTATTCAGCTTGAAAATGCTCACATTTAGAAGTGACTATTCATAGCTAGTTTTTTTTTAAAAAAAAAGGGGGGGTAAAAAATAAAGTCAAGATTTAACCAAATTCTAGAGTTAAATTAATCATAAACTCTGCTCTAAGGTCCTGAAATTTCAGCCACTGCTGCAGATTAGAAGGTGAGAATTTTCAAAGTATCTAAACAGGGACATAAAATCGCAGAGTTATGTGAGGGCCACAAAGATGATCAGAGGGCTGGAGCACCTCTCCTATGAGGACAGGCTGAGAGAGTTGGTGTTGTTCAGCCTGGAGAAGAGAAGGCTCCAGGGAGACCTTATAGTGGCCTTCCAGTACCTAAAGGGGGCCTGCAGGAAGGATGGGGAGGGACTCTTTGTTGGGGAGTGTAATGATAGGACATGGGGTAACGTCCTCAAACTGAAAGAGGGGAGATTTAGATTGGATATCAGGAAGAAATTCTTTACTGTGAGGGTGGTGAGGCACTGGAACAGGTTGCCCAGGGAAGTTGTGGCTGCCCCATCCCTGGCAGTGTTCAAGGCCAGGCTGGATGAGGCTTTGAGCAGCCTGGTCTAGTGGAAGGTGTCCCTGCCCAAGGTAGGGGGGTTGGAACTAGATGATCTTTAAGGTCCCTTCCAACCCAAACCATTCTGTGTGATTCTGTGTAATTTCTCACATGTGCCCCCCCCCACCCCCGGCCCCATGCTGTAGGCATGTTTCTGAGCAAATTTGCTCATCCTTGGTCAATGTAGCTAAGCTGAAGTCAGCAGCTGAACAATGATTCATGTAAGCTGTACCATAGGGCAGAAGTTCCCCATGCTCTTTGGAAACTGAAATAACCTTTTACCTACCAGCTGGTCCTGCACCCCCATGGCATCAGGGAATAACAAGAATATCCTTGGTATGGTGTGGTACCTTGTGTGATCCAGGTGTTGCCAGCAAGCAGATAAGCCTGTAAAGTGCCAGAAAGGAGTTTGCTCCGGGAGGAAGCTTTGCTGATGTCAGTACACAGAGCAGTACTGTTGGGGAGCAGCCGAAATACTTGCTGATGACTTTAATCAAAACTAGGTAAAACCTATTATGTAGGTGTCCTGGTTTCAGCTGGTATAGAGTTAATTTTCTTTCTAGTGGCTGCTGTGTTTCAGATTTGGTATGAAGGGAATGTTGATAATGCATATTGTTTTAGTTGTTGCTGGGTGATGTTTATATTAGTCAAGGACTTCTTTTAGCTTCCCGTAGAAGCTGAGAGGGAGCATAGACAGAACAAGCTGGCCAATGGAACAGTCCATATCACAGATGTCATGATCAGTATATAAAGGGGGGGTTGGCCAGGTGGGCAGGGATCTGCAATCACCGAAAAGAAAAAGCCACACACACAAGCAAAGCAAAACAAAGAATTTATTCACCACTTCCCTGGCAGGCAGGTGTTCAGCCATCTCCAGGAAAGCAGAGCTCCATCACATGTAATGGTTACTTGGGAAGGCAAACGTCATAACTCCAAACATCCTCCCCCTTCCTTCTTCTTCCCCCGGCTTTATATGTTGAGCATAACATCATATGGTTTGGAATATTCCTTTGGTGAGTTGGGGTCAGCTATCTCGGCTGTGTCTCCCCCCAAATTCTTGTGCAGTCCCAGCCTACTTGCTGGCGGGGTGGTATGAGGAGCAGAAGAGGCCTTGAGAGCTTAGCAACAACTAAAACCACCAGTGCGCCATCAACACTATTCTCATCCCAAATCCAAAACACAGCACTATACCAGCAGCCAGCAAGAAATTCAACTCCATCTGAGCTGAAACCATGACAGTAGGTGTGTGCTAATATAGCTATTCGAGGTGCACGGGGTAAATGGAAGAGGTATGTGCTCTGGATGAACGTGCTGTGTCGGTTATGGGGACTTGTTGCTGGTAGAAGATGGACCTAACCTGATTCCTCTGGCATGCATCCCAGTGGATATTCCCAACAGTGAGAGATCAGCAGCAGCACTGTGCACTACAAGCCAATGTCTGCAGATTCCAGGCAGAAAGGCTGTCTGATCTGTAGGATAAAAGCCAGCTCTTCTATTTCATTCTCCGGTTTGCTGGGTTGAAGTGTATTGCAAGGATGTTGTAAGAGCTGAAGACAATTTTTTTTTTTTGGTTTTGCTGATTTATTGGTTTTTACATACTCCTACATGTCTTCAGTATTTTAGACTGTGCTTAGTATTGGGCTAAAGACCTTCAGAAAAAATTAGCTTCTCTGGAAATGGCACCCTGGAGTGGATCAGTTTTCACTGGAGCTTTCCCTGAGGCACGGCCTCCAGCTGGGGTTGAAGTCTCCAGCATCTCACAGAGGGTCAGGCAGGTTCCTGTGGTCCAGAACTGCCGTGGGAATTTCTATGGAAAGTCTTGCACTTCCCTTTCTACTTCAGTCTGCAAGGAGAAGTGGAGAGGCTCTTCTGCAGGAGAGAGCAATCTGGTCCCCCAGCAGTTTGTGACATGCAGCGAGTATCCCATTTTGAAGGAAATGGTGAGCCTCATTAACATGGTCTCCGTGCCTCTCCTGGATCGCATGCAGCCCTGGGGTCTGTTTGTAGCCAAACATAAATCTTTTTCAAAAGATGATCTCACTAGTTGAAAACCGCATGCATGTGAACCAAAGCAGGAAGGGGAGCAGTGGCTAAAAGGGATGGAGGGCTCCACATGGGCAGCAGATGCACATGGCTTGCACTGGGACAAACCATGTGGTTTTTTCCAGCTGTGAACCTTGGTTCTGCCATCAGAGTGCACGGGACACTTGGTAGACTGTCCTTTTCTTTGAATGTTTGCAATTTCGTTAGCCAGTGGGGAATTCTGGAAAATGTTAGTGAGAGCTGTCAGACAGTGCGATGATCTCCCAAGGGAAGGAGTAGCAGCCCTACAGGAGTTCAAAACCTTGCAGGCTAATGTAGCACAGGAAAAATCCTGGGGCTGAATGGGATGACCTGAGAACTCTTCTGTGAAGATGTAATGAACAATGGAAGAAACCACACGAGCTGGAGAGAGCTGTGTGCATGCTAAAGGAAAATAAAGACAGGCATTCCAATGAAGAATAGTCCTTTCTTAAGTGGACTGGGCTATTGTCTTTATGCTTCTGGGTATACATGATTGCTGGCCAGATGAAAGAGAAGTACACCTCTACATGCTATTGTACAGAACTGTCTGCAGAGGGAATTAAAAGCCAGAACAGATACCTGATGTTAGTGCTGCAGAGATGTTGTTACCCCGTTGACTTGAGTTACTAGCTGAAAATACTGGGCTTTGCTGATCCACATAGTAGGGTCATGGAGCCAGTTTCTGGCCACAGGACTGTGTAAAGGTTTGCTTCGTTACCTTGTCCTTTTCCTAGCTCAGCTTTAAAGCTCTTTCCAATTGCCCCTTGCTAGGGAGAGAGCACTGCAGTGGCAAGGTGAGACTGCCTCATCCCCTAGTGCCCACTGTGGCTGCTCCTTCCTACCCCACAACATGTATGCATTCGTGTGTGCGTGTGTTGCCTGCAACAGCTTTGAAGCATATATACTTCACCTATTGCCAACACAAATGTCACTGCTCTTTTCAAAGGAAAATGCAAGATCTCTCCTGTAAAAAAGGCATACGTGAGATGTCTCTTCCACATCCCTGAATCTGTTTGGCTACAGCCCTGACGCGTGAGGTTTAATATTCATTCATATCTTGCCATTTCCAGCCAAAAATGACCAGCAAGGTGGCACAGGGAGGTTAATCCTTATTCTGAGATTTATTACGCCACAAACCCCCCTTTACCACAGCTAATTAAAAGTAAACTCCACTTACCAAATGACCATGTGCCTTTTGCAGGGCTGCCATGTGCTGTTTGTTCTCTTTCTGTGGGTTTCTTGGTCATTCCAGTGAGTTGAGGAGGTTGTAATGTAGATGAGACTAATAACAAACCTGCACTAAAAGCAGCTGCATTGTGGAGGAGCTTTAAACCTAAAAGAAAAGCAGACAGGACAGTTTTAACCGCAGTGTGCTCTTTACTTGAAACCTGGGCTGGAGATGACCTGCCTGCCTTGTGATACTGTGTGGGTTGGGCGGGGATACGGCCTGCATTGTTAACCTGCTGCTATAATACTTAGACAGAGGATTTTAGCCACTGACAGCAGGAAAATTAGTTTCTGTCCAACCTTTTGGCTTGGGCCACCAATGGGCCATGGGAGAGAGGAGGCTGCAGGAGGGCTGGCATCGGTCCTTCCGTAAGGTTCTCGAGCTCCTGGCAGGTAAACAGTCACAGGCCAACAGAGGCAGGAGTACTGCCAGGGAAGGTGGATTTTAAATCACCTCACCTTATCTTTTGTTCATCCCCTACTTAAAGCAGCCTTGCTGAATCACAGAATTTTAGGGGTTGGAAGGGACTTTCAGAGATCGAGTCCAACCCCCCTGCCAAAGCAGGTTCACCCAGAGCAGGCTGCACAGGAACACATCCAGCTGAGTTTTGAATATCTCCAGAGAAGGAGACTCCTCCACCTCTCTGGGCAGCCTGTTCCAGTGTTCTGGCACCCTCAAAGTAAAGAAATTTTTCCTCATGTTGAGGTGGAACTTCTTCTGTTCCAGCTTGTGTCTGTTGCCCCTTGTCTTGTCACTACTGAGAAGAGTCTGGCCCCATCCTCTTGCCACCCGTCCTTTAGCTATTGATAAGCATTGATGAGATCCCCTCTCAGTCTTCTCTTCTCCAGACTAAACAGACCCAGGTCTCTCAGCCTTTCCTCATAAGAGAGGTGCTGCAGTCCCTTGGCCATCTTTGTAGCCCTCTGCTGGACTCTCTCCAGTAGTTCCCTGTCCTTCTTGAAGCGGGGGGCCCAGGACTGGACACAGTACTCCAGATGTGTCCTCACCAGGGCGGAGGGGCAGGATGACCTCCCTTGACCTGCTGGCCACGCTCTTTTTAATGCACCCTAGGAGACCATTGGCCTTAAGGGTGCATTGCTGGCTCATGGTCAACTTGTTGTCCACCAGGACTCCAAGGTCTCTCTCTACAGAGCTGCTTTCCAGCAGGTCAGCACCTAACCTGTACTGGTGTATGGGTTTATTCCTTCCTGAAGGCTTTTTCCAGCACAGTTCCATCTTATTTTATGCTTGTGTAGGCTTCACAAGAGACCCTTGCCTTAAAGATCCTTGCCTGTAACAGCTGGCTTTGAATTGCACTGGTGGAGCTGGGCAAAGGTGTGGCACAGATGGAGCAACCTGTGCTGCAAGTTGTGTTGGGGCTGAGGTGCCAAGGCAGGTCACTGGAAGGCTGACTGCCTGGGTTTTTTTCTTTTTTTTTTCTTTTTTTCTTTTTTTTTTTATCTCCAAGGTTCCTAAAGCACCTGGCCAATATGTTTTAGCTACAGCTGTCATGTGTTGGGGACGTGCTGCGGCGTCCCCTATTTGAGCCAGCAGAGCCTAGGGAAAAAGGAGTGTCTTAAGAGAATTGCCATGCTAATGAGGTCTCTGGGCTGATTTGCTGAAACAGCTTGGGCAAGCAAAGGCTTCAAGTGCTGATTTCACTGGGACCTCCTGAGGTGCCTCCTTATTCATACAAGCTATAGCAGAAGGTTTCCCGTGCACAGCTGCTGCTCAGCCCCAAGGAGGGGTGAGCTGTGGCTGCCTTAGCCCGGCAGCAGCTGTTTTGTGTTACTGGGGCCCCATAACAACTTCCTCTTCCCTGTTGTGTGTGCTGGTGGCGTAGTGCTTGTGGGGCCATCACTGCTGCTCGCCCTTGGTGCTGCTCTCCAGGTGATCTGTGTGTGCAGGTAGCGTAAGGGAGGGCGAAATGCCAATTTTCTAGCTTTGGCGTCAGGGCAGGGCTTCTCCTTTGGCTCAGAAGAGAGCGGGATAGCAGAACTGAAAGTGAGCTGAGGGGGCTGCTGCTGCTTGCTTTTGGGCCAGCTGTTCTTGCTCTGTGGCAATCATCACAGCTGCATTCACCAGAGTCAGGGAAGGGCAGAAAATCATAGAATCATAGAATGGTTTGGGTTAGAAGGGACCTTAAAGATCACCTAGTTCCAACCACCCTGCCATGGGCAGGGACACTTCCCACTAGACCAGGTTGCTCAAGCTACAGTAAAAGCAGAGAGCAAGAGGAAGAGGAGACAAGTCCTTGACGTTTCTTATCGAGCACCCTGTCTGTTGAACTTCTGTTTACCTGCTCAGGAAGCCTTGCATGGGCAGGCTGATGAAGAGCACCGGTTTCTCCTCTTGTAAGACTGGCTGGAGACATGGGCCTGGACAGCTGGCAAAGCAGCGGCTGTGGGATGGGTGAGAGCATTGAGGAGAGAATGGCTGCACCTTGTTCATCCCAGATACAGTGCAGTGTAATCAAACACACTGGTGAACCTCGCTTCCTGATGGCACGTTTGCCAGGGTGTGGTGCTTGACGTTGCCAGCCCAGGAGATGTAGGTGTGCCTGAAAATGTCACTGGTAAGCCGTGCCATGTATCATGATACAAGTGCTGTAGAGAATGCAGGCCACTTGGAGACAGAGGAGATGACCCCATTGGCTTGATGGGTTTGGAGCCAGGGCCAGAGGGCCACTTAGGATCTGTACTCTTCTAACGCGTTGTGTTAGTGGCACTGATAGTTTCCTGTAGTGGGTGCTTGGGAATAGGTGACAAGTGAATTCAAGTTACAAGAGCCAGCCTTGCTGCTCATACTCTGGAACATTTTCCTGGTGGGGTCCATTCTCCATCCATCTGTGGCTGTCACCCAAAGGCCATAGGTACTTTTAGATCTTGGGACAGAAGAGCAAGAGATGCTTCCTTAATGTTGCACTCTCAGGAGTAGCTGACACAGGGATGTGCTACAAAAAGTATGTACCCTTCAAGTGCGTAAAAAGAAGAGAAGCTGACCAGTCCCTCCTACACAGTATGGCTTTTATTAGTTGATATTTAATTGTTTAAAATATTTTAGTTGTGCTCCCCATTGCATTAGGCTGGTAGCATACATATATTGAGATGTTGCCCGTGGTTTGAAGAGCTTGTGACCTGTGGCTCGACATCTTTGGGGTAGAAAAGAGAGTGAATGCAGAGAAGTGGCAACTAACTTAGGGAGGTAGGGGAGAAGAGTGGTGAAGTCAAGAGAAGTGGCTGGGCCTCTGGTTTGCAGTTTACTGCTTCCCGCCCCATCCCTGACAATACAGCTTCTGCTGTTTTTATACAAGAAGAAGGATCCGTGGTAAGGCGGGGGGAAGGAAACAGAAGCTGTCCGGCTCTAGAGGTAGTGTCAGTTCTGCTTTGAAGCTTTCCATGAGGCATCAGCTCCCCATCAGAGATGTCAGCTCCAAATAAAACTGTTCCAGGACATTTCCTCAGCGTGCCGCGCGGCAGCAGTCTGCATTGGCTGTAACACTGAGCAGACCGCTCGGGGCGGTTTGGAAGAGCAACAAACTGCATGCCAGGAAACACGCCTTCATTTTGTGGCAGACCAGGAGAAAATGTGTACAGGGCTGCAGTTGTTTTGCATGTCAGAAACACTGGGTATTTCAAGTCGCAGGAGAGAGAACGTGATACCAAGGCTCAGCACGCCTTGAAAGGACCAGAGGTGGTCTGCTGAGTACAAGGTCCTAAAATACATGGATTTTCATAAAAATCTATTTCTAGCCATGTCTGGGATGTTCTAATATCTACTCTCCTTCTGCTAGCCAGATAAGAGTCTGGTGTTGAACCTGTGGATTCACGCTGCTGTTCTGTCAGCTACAGACCCGGTTTGAGGTGTCACTTCATCAGGCATTTGTTCCCCCCCAGGGGCTGCTGCATCTTCTGTGGTACTGATTCAGCTATTTCCACTTCTCTGCTGTGTACTGAATTCACAGCATGACTTGTTGGGGGTAGGAGGGTGTTTCTTGCTTTTTTACTTTTTCAACAAAAACAAAAATCAGGAACAGGCTGCTCTCTGGCACCATCTTAGTCTCTTCGGATGTTGGATGCAATGTTTCCTTTAAACCACCTTCCTTTGACCTGAAGAACAGGCTCTGCAAAATGTCTTTTCTGGCATTCAAGGGCCATGACCTCTATCACCATTGCTGCTATTGAGTGGTTATTGCCTAAGAGACTCATCTCTGTATTTGTTCCTGGATTTTAAGTAGCAGATTCTGGGTAGGTTAGTTCAGTAGGCATTAACGTGATTCAGCTAATTTGAGATGTGTTTTCACTGGAAAACTAAGAAGTGCATGTCTGAGCCAACTTTAAAAGTTCTCTTCTTGGTGGAGCGCAGGATTGCTCAAGACAAGGTGACAGAATATTTAAACTTTTAAATCATGGCAACAGTTGTATTTTTTCCCTGCCTATTCACTGCCTTAAAACTAAAAAAACAGCTGAACCAAACTTTCCAAAAATATTAGGCAGAAACCAGAAGGGCAAAATTCCACCGGAAAAGGTTAAAGTTTAATGAAGTTGCTTACAACTGAAAACAGACATTTGAGAATAGAAATGAGAGCTGTCCATACGTGCTTCTTTTCTAATATTAATAGTAATAAGAGCGCTAGATGGCCAAGGAGCGTTTTATAGGTACTTCAGGTACCTAAGGAGATGCCAAAAGTCTGTCATGTTGACAGGTCTTAACAGTATATGGCAGCATTGCACAACAGCTCTTCAGAAGTGGAGAAAACTGGTTCCTGGAGAAAACTGAAGTAAAGGGAACTATAATTACTCCAGCTGGAGTATGGCCTGGCCAGTAAGACTTCTAAAACTTTGCCTGCTGTGAGCTGTGTCAAAAGTGGTCGGTTCTCCACTTTGCATCTTGCGCAGAAAAGGAACCTGTGAGAGCAAAGTTGGCACTGCGCGAAGGTACAGAGCTTAACCTGGGAAGGCAACCATCTAGTAAAATTCAAATGCCACCTCTGGCAGCACAAGGTATTTTATTGGCAGCTGTTTATTCAAGTTGACTCAGCCTAGCTTTTGAGATCTGACAAGATCAAGAGCCCTAAAGGGCTATGGCCGTGGGCATTAATAAAGCAATCTCGTTAAGAGATAATTAAGTCACATTTATTAAATACCTAATTAAGCAGCCAACTGTAAGTTTGTTAGGTAAGGAATGCTCAGTTGGGATTATTCACTTTCCACACCCTAGCAAAAGGTTAAAATGGGGGGGAAAAAAAAACCCTAAAATTCCCCACCTTCTGGAATATAATTTATATTTTAGGTGTGGTGCCTGTGGAGGAAGCAAAGACTAAAACCTCTGCCCCGATGAGGTGGAGGGCGAGCGTTTCCAGAAAGCTATCCTCCTCCTCCTGGGAGTGATTGCACAGTGGGATTGGATGGTACCACAGCAGGAGCTTAGCATAGGTGCTGCTCCTTGGGAACAAGAGAAATGCAAATCTGAACATGGGAAGGGATCTCTGTTTGCCTCCCTTGGTGTCTTAAGCAGCTTGGGTTAAACTCAGCTCTACTGTGAAGCCATGTTCAAGTCTTAACTAAGACTGCAACCAGACCTGAACTGCAGGCAAACGATCTGGCCAGACAAAAGGGATGTGGAGAAATGAGATATTTTGGTACCCCTGTTTATCAGATGGGGAAAAACAGGACCGAAGAGGAGCTGATGACATACCTAAGATCATCTAGGGAGACCGTAACTGAAAAATCCATTCAAGGCTTCTGAGCAACCTCCCTCAAACAGTATCTTCCTTCCGTACTGTGAAGGCTGGCTTGTCCTCTATATGGGACACTTTGGGCTCTTCAAAACAGTTTCCCTCTCGTACTTTCCATTAGCTTCAGATCTTGTTTGCAGAATCTCTAAGGGGTCAGTTTTTCTTTGCTTAAAGTGAACAATGACAAAAAAAAAAAACCCTGCTGAATTGATATTACTTGGGAACATGAGAATCCAGAAGAAAAATGTGCCAGTATTATCTTATCTTGGGGTTTTTCTTTATTTGACGATGCAGAGAGCAGGATGATGGGAGAGGGCTCCACCGGTACCCATGAACCTTGCACAGAGCTGGCGAGGGCGCGACGATACCGGTGGGTTTGGCCGCACCTAAGGGAGTGGATGGTAGGCAGAAGCGTTTGGCCCGGGGCTCTGGGGCAGACTTCTAGGTGGAGACTAATAACCTTCTGTTCCTGCTCCTCCTAGCTACTGACAGCAGTCCTGGAAGCTGTGCTGGGTTGTTAATTTGCCTCCCAAACTGTGCTGCTTTCCTGAAAACTCCTTTGGAGCCTATCACTAAAGATAAATGTCTTGCCACAGGGTTTACCTTCCCTCTCTCCTTTTTTATTGGAAAGGATGGATGCACTCATAGCTATAGACAGCTTGTGTATTTGGACTGATCATAGGCATCTCTCATATTTTGTTTCTGTTGTTTATCTGTCTGGTTCAAGCTCCTCTGTTTTCCAGAAGATGACAAATACGCTGATGGAGTTATTGGAATGGTTAATAGTCTGGGGCGCTGGCTGATGTCCAAGTTTAGCAACTGTGGCTCAGGGCAGTGAATTCCAGTTAGAGCTATTTAAACACCTGGCCTGGCTGGAAGGAGTTGTTTCTTTCAGCAGTCCCAGAGCAGCAGTCGGAATCAAGAATATGAGATTTCCAGATCAAATGAGGATTATTTTCCTTTCACGCACACACTGTGACTGGAGATCACATCCAGGGCTAGCATGGACCAAAATCATGACTGAGGGATAAAAGTCGTAGGCGTGTATATACACAGTGATTAGCAGTTTAGGAATAGCTTGCACTCCTGTTTTGTCCCTTCCGCCTTTCCTTGGGCCTCTGTCTTTGCCTCCCATTCTGCTATGGATTCCTCAGCCTATAATAGGACCAATAGCATTAATGACCTTTTCAGCCAGAGCCGGGTCTGCTCCTTGCTGTCCTGAGTCCAATAAACTGCTGTCATCAAGTTTCAGGCTTTCTTTGGCATACATAATTTTGAGAGGTCCCTTGCTTCTCACAGGCTGGGGCTTAAGGATGGCAGAAAGCTCAAGGTGCTCGAAGGCTCTTAAACTCTTAACAGCTCATAAAAGAGAAGCAGGCTGAAGCTCAGAAACATAGGACTTTAGACAAAGTTTCCAGCTAGCTTTATCATTTTCAGTGTCTTTTGCCCTTTAGCATTGTAGAGTGTGAAGGTCAAAGGGGGCTGGTCACGCTGCTTTGTTTTGCTTTGCCCAGCTCAGTCAGTCTCAACGAAGATCTAGGTTACGAGATGAGTTATGAAGATTAAATTCTGATGATGGAGCAGAGGCACTGTGGTGTCGAGCAGTTTATGCTGCTTCATCATTTGCATCAAGTCCAGCTCTGCATTCACCTTCAGACCTTCTGTAAGGAAAGCAGGTGTGGTCAGATGAGCTGGGTGAGGAACAAGACCTGGAATTAGAGGCTAAGACTATGCATAACAGTTTCTGAAAGACTTTTGTTGAGGGGTGGCTGCAGCTGGAGCCATGTGGTGCCAGGTGTCACCCATTTAGGGTGACAGAGCTTGCATGTAACACGCAGAGCTGGACTGTGCCTTAAAGCCATTCACTTCACTCCAGGTGTCAGCATCATTATAGGTGGATTAATGTAAACAAGGAGGATGTTTCCTTTTGACTTCTCCCTTTCTCCCATTCAAGTAGCAGGACCATCACTCAGAGAAGTATTTTCTTGAGTAAACTGTATCTGGGTCACATTAGTACCCCTAGTACCTATTTTCATTTCAGCAAGGCAGGAAAGCAGTTAACGCAGAGGTGAGATCTCAGATAGGATCAGTCCCTTGTCTGACAGCTGTTCAGAGCCAGAAATTGTTGCGAGGATATAAAGTGCCTGTGAAAGGATGTATCAGTCTTGCCTCCCTTGTTGATCTATGTCCATGGTTTGGTAGGAAGGGATAGTCTTGGGCAGCAGGCAGAGGTATCTTTGGCACACCAAGAACAGTAGCTAAAACTGAACCCTCCCCTTGTATGGATTTGAATTTGACGATCTGAATTTGCACTGGCAGAAGCTGAGCTCATCACTTATGTAGATTTATATTCACAAACACACATTCACTTCTACATACTAATAATACTTTTTTTTTCCTTTCCTTTTTCTTCTTTCTGTTAGGTTTGCTTTCTCCATGGGAATTCTGATTTACAGTGATGCTCTTTCTGGTTATTAAGACTCCTTTTCTCTACACCCTTCCTCTTGCCTCTTTCATAGCCTAAGCCAAAAATATTTGTCTACCGCAAGCGATCAATGCCAGATTTGTTGTGTGGGCAGGACTAACAGTGAGTAAGGGATAACAAAACAGAGAAAATTGATGCTTCGCTAAAAATAGAGCTGCTGCAGAAGGTAGAAACTGGTTCCTCATGTGGAAGCTAAAGGATAATTAATTGAGCAATTGGGATGAATTTGGAAAATGATTCTTGGTGAACCACATCCTTCCCGTGCTCAGTGAGGAGGCAGAGGATGACACAGTTTTGAAGCAAGCGCAGCAGTGGTGAGAGGGGCCGTGTTTGCAGCCGTTGGTGACTAAAGCTGCCTATCGTTTGGCTTTGTTGTGAGAGGTTAGAGCATTATTGCCCGGGGTGCATGCTGGCAATTTCTGCGATATTCCTTTCTGAATGAGTAGGAATCCATGTGGAGCTTAGTCTCAAGTGGAGCAGACAAACTTTGCAGAGAGAGGGGACATGACGAGCTTTCTCTCTTACTTGTTTGTCTGTTTTCCCCCTGCACTTTGCCTGTCATGCCCACAGTTTTGGGGGACTATCCCTTGCTGTGGCCTCAGGAAGTGCCACACACTGATTTAGTGAGGGCGTCCATACTCTAAGAGAGCAAATGCTACTGGTCTGGCCCAGTACTGCTGAAGGTAATTTAGACTTAATTCAGTGTTTTGCGCTCTGTATCAAGCCCTTAAACTTAACCCAGCTATGTTATTGCACCTACTGAAAATGATTCCATGATTTAATCTGTTGTCCTGTAACCCGTGGTTGCTGCACCATCTGACTCAAATGATGTTTTCGTCATTTCAGTACAACAGATTATAGCAGCTGATTTCCAAGGCAGCACCTGCTGTTAAATTACAGCTAATAGATCGTTAGCTACAAGCACCATGGTTGCCAACATGGAGAAGAAACCTGTGCCAGAAATGAGCCATTCCTCACGCTGGGGAACTGGGGGCTGCTGGAGGACAGGGAGAATGCCCAGCTGAGTCTGGTGCACTCTTCTTTGAAGGTGGTTTGCAGTGAGAGCTAAGATGTCCCGGGATAGGGTTAAAAATATGTACTCCATTGCTAGTCAGGATTTCAGTATGTGACCACTTGATCTTATTGTATTTTTGTCAGTGGTAATGGAAGGCCCTCTATTTTGAAATCTAGGTGCATCTAAACTCCTGTCAAATCATCCCAGTTGGTGCCCTAACTGGGGAAGAGACCAGCAGAGCTCAGCTGCAACACTGTCCCAGTGTCTGTTTTGCCAAACCAGCACGATGTGGGCTGGCCAGCTACATGTGCTAGGCAGCTGGTCAGCCTACGCGTAGCTCTTCACTAGCAGCAAAGCATTATTTTTTGCCTGGTGAGCATGAAACAGGGGGGAGCTGCAAGGTTTTTAACTGTGGAGGTCTCACAGTGAACACAGGGCATACATTGCTGGAAAGAGAGTTGTACCAATTCTTTTTTTTCCAGAGCAACTTATTATCGTCAAATACAGCTTTCTGTCCTCTCTTGCTGCTGAGTCTTTCTAAAATGGGCTGTTACAATTGTTTTGAATATTCTCACAAGGTTGTAGAAATGCCAACTTGGTCAAATTAATAATTTTCTAGGGGTAACTCTGACTCCCTTGTCCATTGCCTGGTCTGCACTTTGTGTTCTTTAGTCTTCACTGATTTTGTTCTTGGCATCTTGAATCCATGGGAGTCCTAGACATGCAGGCTGGAAAAGACCTGATAAAATCATGAAATTCTTCCTGTGAACAGGGGTAGCATCAAGCATACCTAGACCATCCCGTAGACCATACCTAGACATCTTGACAATGATTTGTCTATACCTGTTCCTGAAGATCCTACATGAAGAGGATTCTACAATCTCAGTTGACTAATGCTTAACTAACTTCATAATTATGAAGTTTTATTGCAATGGTTAACTGAAATCTTGCTTATTATAAATTTAGTTTTTCATATTCTTTTCCAGGCGGGTAACAATTTGAACAACGTTCTTTAATTTAAAAAGGTTGCATATTTAAGGTGTTTTTGCCGTATCTTCCTAATTTTGTTACTGGGAGGCAAAACAAGTGTGTTCTAATTTTTTCTTTATTATAATTCCTAAACTATCAATATTATTAATTTTCCTTTAACTAGATCACATTTTGGGTGAAAGAGAATTGTAAGAGATTAAAACTCTGCTAAAGTAGAGATCTGTAATCGTTAGAAAAACACTTTAATACCAACTCATACAAAACAGTTCAGCCCAGTGTCAGGTGTCTCATATGGCCAGTAATTAATAGGGAAAATATAAAAATCGGGGTATGCTTACTCCATAAGGCGCTCTCAGCTTTCAGCAATCAGTGGTTTAAAAACTTCCTGAACTGGAGGTTGCATCTATATCACCACATTTAATAGACCCTGATGGACTAATTCAACTGGCTGAAAAAGAGGTTAGACAAATTTTATGGTTAATCTTCAAAGCGTCTGGTGACATTGAGTTCCTCAATTTACGTGCTATCCACACAAAAAACATATTTCCCACAGCTTGTCTCAGATGTGTTTGCCTGGCAATTTAACCACTGCTCCCACCCCCATTATCCCCCATTAGCTCTTGCATTGTGAGAAATAGCAAGTGTTCTCCATATCATTCATGTTTGCACAGACCAGTGGCAGCATGTTTGGCTTTTTTTCTAGTACCGAATTTATATTACTTCTGAGGTCCTAGAATAAGATCGACCTTCTCTAGACAAATTATGGCAATTGGTCTGCACTCCTGGCTCTTATTTAGTTTGTGGTTTAGTTCAAGTCTTTTTCTTCAGTGCCTTGCCTAGTCAGTTACTCCCTTTTTTCAATAGGCTTGTTTGATTTATTATTTTCCCTCTCCCTCTTTAGGGTAGCCCCCTCGCACTTTTCTTCACTGAACTTTGCTTTTCCCAGTGCAGACATTTGTCCTGAAGGTGGAGACCACTGGAAGCAGTAGTGTGTGTCTTCATCAATGGCAGAGGCCTGTGCCCCAGCACCAAAACTCTATGTCTCACAAGATATGTGTAACCAGCTTTGGAGTTGTCTACTTCTAAAACATCTTTGTTGGCAGGAACAGAAGCAGAAGCCTGTCTTCACAAAGAATCTAAACTGAATCATTTCGTCTGTGCCAGGGAGTAAGAGCATGCTTATGGGCAGTTACTGCAGGTTAGGTGGGCCATGAACTTCGAGAATTCAGGGTTATTGGCTCTACGACTAGACCAAGAACCTTTTTCATGCACTTTGATTGCTGGTTCCTCAAGAGAAAGTAAACACTAAATGCTGGGCCATGGCCAAATTAATCTGCCAATTCTTGCGTTTCACCTTAGCAGTTCCATCCAGCTAAACAAATAAGATGGTCACTTAAGGATCAAAGCTTTCATCTGAAAGTTTAAGGATGAGTAGATATGCTGGGAAATGTGACCCCTAACAACAATTGGAAAAAAAAAAAACTCAATGGAAATTCATGATTTCTTGAAAGCTTAGGGAGGAGGTAAAGCAGAAATTTGAGTAAATTGCATGTAAATCACTTAAATCCTTGTTTGCAAGGACTCGCTACCAGGAGCCAGTGGCTGCCACCTCGGCACTTGAGCTGTTGGGTCACAGCAGTTGGCTGTGGGGTTTGAACAGTTTGATAATCTGCCTTCTGGTACCAACCTCAGCCTTGGTGTCTCCGTGCTACACTGTGCCACCAGAGGAAGATGGAGGCAAACTTCTCAGTGGACTTGGTTTGGGTTCTCCAGCTTCTCTGTAAGCTTTCCAGGGTGCTGCTCTACGCTGAGGACTGCCCCTGTGTGCTGCCCCAAGGATGGACAGGTTCTGCTGCAGGTATTGCACGTGTGTTTGCGCCTGTGCACGTTGAGTTATAAAACAAGGTGACCTAAAACTATTACAGCTGCAAGAGATCCCCAACACAGGTTACCATGATGTCTTACCATTCTTCCAAACGTAACCTGATTTAATGGCATTGGTTGTGACCAAGTAACCTCTAGCACTTTGTAGAAGAGAGTTCTTGTGGCTGAACAAAGTGGTGTAGCAGTAATTTGAAGAAACGTAATGGCCTCTTCTTTTTTTCCCCTTTCCTTCCTGGAAATGGTGGGTATTTCCTATTCCTTCTGTGTGTTTTATCATTCACCCTTACTTGCATGTATTTAACATATATATTTTTCAAAAACGGCAGAACTGCAGAATCTGGCCCAAATGTCAGCAGGGATGGCTCTGCAGGGTTGTGGCTGGACTGAAGTGACCTGCAGGCGTAACACTGCTCTGGAGGACTGAAATACTAGTATTCTGTGCCAGGACAAGCCCTGCTTTGTCGACTGTTATTGGAAGAACATGATAAATATATTTTATGGGATTTTACAAGGTTTTAGGGAAGAGGTTGCACATTGGTTAGCTTAATGAGAGTAATAAAAGATCAAGAAGGCTACTATGATTACAGTTTGAATTGTAATTTTTTTTCCTTGACTGTTCCTTGACCCATTCTAAAACTTCTTTCCTGCAGAAAAGTGTCCCGCATGCTTTCCTCCCAAAATAGAGCAGCAGCCGCTCCTGCCTTTCTGCAACCCCACAAATCTCCTGCTGAAATAGGAGGTGAGATGCAGGAGTTTCCTGCACAAATTAATTGCAGACATTTCAGCTGCTGAAGCAATTGCCTGTGGGAAGGGACTGCGTGTAATTTGAGAAAGGATTTTACCTCTCCTACTGTGTGTAGTAGAAACCTGCCTGGTGCTGGGAACTCGGGAGGGCTGGGGAATACGTCTGCACCTGCATTCTGTAGCCTCCACGTGTTCACATCATCCTTATCCAGGCCTGCTCACACATCACTTCTTTCACCTCCATCATTTTTCTTTATTAAACCTTTATTCTGAGCTGGTTACATTCCCTGATAATTGTGTTTCAGTAATGTTATGGGTCTGGTTCAGTAAAAAAGAATTGCTGTACAGATGTCTCTATAAATATAATGAAAAGGTTTTGCTCCTCTTCCTACTTTTTCTACATATCTGATCTCAGAAAAGTTACCAGGAATCTTCCAGAGAGCACAGTTGGGTGATGAAGATGATATGTGCAGGGAGACTTAAAAAACATAATAATATAGAGGCCCTGCCTCTATATTAAAGGGTAATATAGTTGTGTGTAACACGGGAAATCATAGGACAAATATTGACCACCGCATCCTATGTAGATTTTGCTGAGATTGGCTTTGATTGCCAACTGGTGGCCAGAAACTCTCTCTGACTCACTCATTCCCTAAGGCCACCCACCTGGTGGCTCAGAGACACTGGAGTAGGCAGATTGCTTGTGGCCACAGCAATGCTCCAGCCAGAGGTCAAGCGAGCATCTCCTGCCAACGCAGATGGGCTGTCCTGATCCTGTCTTGTTGGTAGGTTTGTATTAGGCAAGAAATTAGGGAAGCTTCATGAGCTGTGGTACTAAAATATATTTATTTATACACTCCCTTCTACTGGAAGATTGCAAATATCAGGGTTTGACAGTAGTTTGTGAAAATCTGTTGGGAGGGCGGGTAGGAGGAATTATTTCCAAACCATCCCTCAAGGGACTTCTAACAGGCTCATCAACTCACTGCAGTAAATTGGCCAAGAACCCTGGTGGGGAAGTGAACTTTGAGATACTTGTGGATGGGGCTGGGATTGCCTTACTTAAGAAAAATATAGCTGCAGGTACAAGCTCTAGCGCGTCCCGTGAAGGCTGGTGTTTGCTCCTTGTGGCTTCTAGGTACTCTGGTGAGACCGACCTTCCTGGGATATCTGAGTGATTTGCTGATTGTCTGGGGTAGGGAGGATGCGGCAGGGGAATGATTGCTCTGTGGCGCATGATCTAGTATGCTGCCTACGTCGCAAAGCTGCTGGGCTGAGAAGGAGAACGAGGTAGGAGTTAAAAGGCAGGAAAGCTTGTTCTTTGGCTGTCAGGCTGAGAGAAGACTTGCCTTTCTAAGCCTCAAGAATTCTGGTGCTATGGAAATTAGTGCCTGAAGATAGCTTGCAGGAAAGCAGGCCTTGAGGTAGTCTTAATGCATCCTGGCTATTTAAGAAGTAATGTCCTTTGCTTGGCTTTGCTTTCAGAGTCTCCCTCACTTGCTTGTATAATGTTAGAAGAAAATTTGATAACTTTAATTGCTGGCTTGGAGCTCAGACAACTGGTGCAAAATGGTCAGGAAAGAAAGTACAGCGCTACTGCTTTCCCCTGGCTGGTGACCACTCCTTCTCCCCATCACTGAGGCTGTTGGTAGCTCAGATTGCCCTTGTTCTTGTTACGAAGACTGCTGGACAGGAGAAGAATTGGGCAGCAAAAAGGCAGAGAAGACCTCAGCTTTGCAGGAGCATGTTTTAAGGCTTGGTCTAGACTAGGGGGGTGAGCATGGCCTGCATAGGAAACCCTCTTTGCAAAAAGCTGCACAAATCTTGCCAAATATACAGCCCTGTCCTCCCTGTACCATTTCCAGACTGCAGTCTGTGGCTGGTGGAGTTGAATCCTGCTCATGGGAGGCTTCTGCTGAGCTCCATCACCTACCTCGTCCTCAGCAGTGGCTGAGAAGAGCCTTACACCTCTGATGGTGCCAGTTGCTGCTGGGCGAGGGAGAGGAGCAGCATGGCAGTGGTGGGTGCCAGTTTTCAGCTATGAGAAGAAAGGAGGTGCAAAGCACGCTGTTGAGTACCCTAAAACCTATCTGAAGCCCCTGAATGGCAGCTGGGGGCTGCATGGAACTCAAGCTGGTTCATTCAGCGATTACTCTACTATTTAAAAGTCACCACATTACAACAGAATACATTGACACATACTGCTGGTGCCTGAATTCATCTTGTTATGTCTTGGCTATGTCAACGGCTTGCGTATAGTTATTTTTTCCTCTTGTGAGTAGCAAAAATTATAGGTGATAACTTGCTGGGGTTCATGGAGTGGTTCAGATCAATGCATGTTGTCCCCAGGTTTCTCAGAGTGCAATCTACAAAAATCAATTTAATTGCTTTTGTGCTAGCACAGACCCAGTTCACGACTTGGCTTTCACAGCCAAACTGAGAGGGTGAAATGCTCATTGGTCTTTTGTTCTTAGTATGCACATGTCACTTTTCTTTGTACTGAAACCTAAACTGAATCACCCAGACTTCTTCAGTTTGCAGAACTGGACCTGAAATATCCCAACCCCAGTCTCTCCCTCTGAATTTTGCCGTAGTATCTGGGCAAAACTGACAGAAAATAGGATGCAAAGTAAAACATGAGTGAGAGAGGAGAGGTGTTTACCACCTGCCTGTTTTTAAAGAGGGGTCCACCTGGTGAGAAGGTCTGGTACAGTTCAGACAGATTCTCATTGCACCACAGTGATTTTCCTATCTCTGCTTCAAACCATCCTCTGCGGTCTTTTTCGGAGAAGGAATAATGTGCTACTCTGCTCCACAGAAGCTACTTATAGCAATATTCACGGTGCTGGAGGGCTGTCAGCTTCGCTAAGTGGTGGGGCAGGGGGGAAGCAGGGACTTGAGATAAGAATAGTACGTGAAATCTTAAATTTGATGGGCCTGTCAGGGAGGAAATTACAGCTTGGAGGAGGAAAAGTGGCTGTGTTTTGAATTTTCTGTAGTAAATATAAAGTCTGGGGGTTTTGGCGGTGAGGAGGCAGTTCCACCAGGAATGTGTAAGGCTTTGTTTGGGACATGCCTGCCACAGCTGTTTTTCATTATAAGAGAGCAAGGAGGAGGACTTGGTGACAAGGAACCCTTGCATACTGTGGCAGAGCTGGTGTAAAAGATGCAGGAAGGCAGGAGTGGATGAGTGTGGAGGGAGAGGGGATAGACCCTGGAGGACACTAGAAATGACTTAAGCAGCCCGGGTGGTACCTGAATGAATTTGGCATAGGGTTGCCCTTTCCTCCCCATCTCCAATGAAACAACAAATTGCTGACCTCACCTGGCAGTAACTGCAGTGCAGTTCCCAGCTGTGCCAGGGGCCGGGCGCTTGTCTCTTTATGGTCTGTATTTAAGAATATGTTGCTTGCTTTTTAAATTATATTTTAAATTCTGCTCTCAGGCCAGCTTGAACTTGTACTGTGGAAGAAGTGCTAGCATTTATGGCTGCTCTACTGAGTTTCTGCAAAGATTTCTGCCAGAGGGAGTGGAGGGTGAAGGGGAGGTGAGGGATGTGCAGAACATCTTTGCAGGTCCAATCTAGAAATGTGCCGGCACACAGGCATGCGCTATCACCTGCTGTTCACAGGAGGAAGAAAGGTGAAATAATGTGTCCAGGGCCACACAGCAGGCTGCTGTCAAAGCACAAGCAGTACAGCCATGTCTCAGCCCTTCCTCTTGGACTCTGCACTTCTCTGGCTAAGCTGTCCTAGCCATCCCCTATTCCTCCATGTGGAGTATCACCTTCTTTTTCTGCAGGATGTATTCATGTAAGCTGAACGCAATGTGGAATGAAAATAGGAGAGAGATACATCTTCACCCTTTTCCTCCCAACCAGGCTAGTGAGAAGGTTTGATGCTGGTACTGGCAATGCCACCAGCGATTTATTTGGCGAAGGGTGGATCTGGGGCACCAGAAATGACAGTACTGCAGTCAAAGGATGTTCTGGTCTCAACTTTGAGGCAAACTCTCAGTGCATTGTCCTAGTGTTGGGACGAAGTTGTCCAGCAGGGCTGACACTGAGACACTCTGTAACAGTCTGCTGTACAGTGTCCCCTGGATGGGACCCCTGTTTGCCAGCTCCTCTGCAGCTGCTTCACTGGAGTTCACTCTGTGACCCATCCTCACCTCAGCAGGCTTGGGCTGGCTTAGGGTGTTGGAAGGACCTTCCACAAGGGAAAATGGGATATTTCCAGGTAGTGTACATGTTAGTGAAATGGGGCCAGCTATCCTAATGCTAGCAATACTCAGCAGCTGGGCTTGTGTTTCTCAAGCATCACCCCCAGGACCAGTCTTTCCATACTTAGCGCACTGAGATGTTTAAGAAACCCATCTTTATTTCGATGCTTGTCTGACTGCCAGTCTAATTTAACTGCCTGGTCTCAAGAAGTGAATGCTGAAGCATTTCTGAAAGTTGCTCTTTCAACAAGTCACTCTTGGATTGCTGTTTTAGTGTGGCTCTCAGACTGCGGTTTGTAAGAGATCTAGCTCATAGTTGCCTGGGCAGAGGTAAGAACGACGCTGTTCTCTTATGGATCTGTCTTTTACAAGTGGAATCTGCAATGCCTAGTAAGAGAGAAGCTCTGTTTTGAAAAATGATGTAGACATGGGACTCCCAGGCTGGATCTGGTCCTGTACAGATTCTCTGGTGTCCAAGAAGAGTTCAGGTCCTGCCTCTCCCTTCCTTTTTATAGGAATATTAGTAAGGTTTCTCTCCTCAATGAGCCTTCTATTTTTATGAAGCTTGTGCAAATTTGGTGTCTTTGAGCCCTATTCTACCAAGACTGATGAACAGATTTAAAAGATTTGAGGAGGAAAGGGAAAATGATGACTAGCAGACAGGCACAGGTAGAGCATTGTCACATAAACTGAAAATACAGTTCTGTTTCTGAGCACTTATGGCTGTTTAAGAGGGCCATGATGCTCCTCCAATTGTTTGTATAAGATATGTTTCACTTTACTCTTCATAATTGCCCTCCTATTTTAAGGGAGGGGGTGAATGATTTTTGCTTCTTCTCTAAGACTGTTAGTTAGCACTGATAATATCCCACCATACAAGAATACCAAGTTACCGATGAGCTTGGTCTTTGAATTCAAAGCTATTTGTTCTCACCTCTTCCAGAGTGGATTGTGCCCACAATTTGTAAACTTTTTCAAAGTCCTTTTGGATGCTTCTTTACAGTTACAGAGCAAATAAAGGAGAGTTGTAGTGCAGGCAGCAGGGAAATAAGAAGGTTAGAGCCAAAACCTGGCCTGCTTCCTCTGGACGCGTTGGTGTGATAATGGGGAGCAGGGTAGCTGATGACTAACCCATGGCAGTGCCAGAAAGCCAGCCTGATGACTACTGCTCCTACCAGGGGTCTGGTTTTGGCTTTTTACGGTGACATCACAGCGCCAAGAGCCTGGACCAGGGGCAGTCATGGAGCCAAAGTAAATGTTTAAGCAAAGGCTGATGAGCACAGATTGCCTCTTTAACATCACAGGTTTCTTGAAAATTTGAGTCCCAAGAACCTGAGCTTTTTTCGTTTCTGCTATAACAACAAAGTCAACTGCTCAGGCGACCTCCTCCTTCCCTCCCTCTTTTCCCCCATCCCTCCTCTTCCAACTTTTTTTCCCCCCCTAGGTCCCAAATCACCATTATTAATCACTTACAAAGACTAAAAATAAAGGGGAGAGATGTACTCTACTTCTCATACCAGATAGTTTGGGGTGGAGCAGAAGGTAAGCAGTGGGCTTCACGTCTTGCTCCTGGCAAAGGCAGCGCAGAGAGGATGTGCCAGTGATGTTGCCAAAGGAGAGGGTGGTGATAAGGCATTGCTGAATTGCAGGAAGATAGCTAGAGAGCCTGGCTGTTGTTTCTCTAGGTCTCTCTTCCTTTTGGCTCCCCAAACAGGTTGCAATACTTGAGAACAAGAGCAGGTCTGGCTCCTGCTTCCCAGTCAGCTGAAATGCCACAGGATGTGGCTTTTCTGTTTTTCCTCTCTAGTCCTCTGGGGACAAGACCTTCATATTCCAAATACAGCCACTTCAGAGAGGAGGCACGGGCAGATTTCCCCACACCCGCCTCTCTGAGCCAAGTGACTTGCATGGTCTCCCTTTGACCAGGCAGCAGTACACTGAGTCCTTTCCACAGCTTCTTGCTAAAGTTAATTGCAATAGATTTAGCTATCACTTGCCTTCTTTTAATTTCAAGTTATTCACAGACTAAGACATATCTGTTAGTTCAAAAATGAGGAGTCCTGATATTTTATACTAAGTAGACTCATGGTCATATTTCAGCCTGCAGTTTGTAGAGGCTTGGAAGTAAATGTTTGTTTTTTCTCAAAACCAAGCTGCTTAATAACCTGCTACAGCCTACGCCTACTAATGTTCTCAGGCAGAGCAGTTGCCCCTTTGGAGATGTTTTTTCCCTGGCGTGCCTTCTTGAGGGTGATTTTTTCAGTGTTGGCAAATAAAGCGCAAGCTTGCTGTTTGTGAGTAGCCAGTTTACACTTTCCACTTTGGCTTGTTATTGCCCAATTGCTAAGAATCCTTCATTCCTGTTGTGTATCCCTTTGTTTTCCATTTGGTTTTGGGTAGTTCCTGAGTTATTGGTGTCTTCTCACAATAATAACAGATGTCAGCACAGCTTCTCTCATGTCATAGACTGTATGAAGGAAAACAGTATTGCCCGCTGTGCCCCATTCATATGAATTGTCCACTGTGCCCATTCATGTGAGCTGGCAGTGCATCCTAAAAGTCCTTTGGCGCATAAAAGAAGGTAAAGATAAACTGTGATTTTAATGTGAGTGCCTGCCTCACTGATGAACTGGTGGAACTAGCACGTAGCTGTTATGTATTGTGCTTTAATGGTGAACTTGAAAGCATTTCGGAGGAAAGCAAGATTAATTCACACCCTTTTGTAGGTGGGAAAACCAAAGCATGTGGAAAAATTATTCAGCAGATTAGCTGCTGAACTGAGAATATCATCAGAATACAAGTCTCCAGCTTCTCAGACCATGCTCTACTCATTAGGCGGTGCTGCCTCTATTTCCTCTATTTTCATTCCATTCCTATTGAAATCTGCCTGCTGGTGTCAGGTCCCCCATTACACAAGCATTATGTGGGCTGGCAGGACCTCCCTGGCATTTCCCAGAACATCCCTCCTGCAAGGCCTGCTGGGAGGTCTCACTGGTTTAGGCATTTTCCCAAACTTGCCCCCTGCCCAAGCTGGGTACAAATCCATGATTAGACATATGTGATTCCAGGGCAGCAGTGGAATCCTGGCCTCCTGCTGCTGGTTGGATAGGGTTTAAAGAGCAGCCGTGGAGCAAGGGGGAGAAGACAGCATACAGGCAATGAATAGCTATGGAAGATGGGAAGCCCAAAATCAAAGGGGAAGAGTGTGTGCTAATCCTGGATGGACTTCCTCTCAGGATGAGCAATACCAGCCCTTTGGAGCATGACAGAGCCCTTTCTAACCCTGTGGCTTCTCCTACCCCTGTGTGGAGAGGGTTTACGCACAAGGATGATTCAAAGCGCCAAAAAACTATGCCTTGTCTAGGTTATTGCCTTCATGGCAGCCAATGTTGACATCTGCTGATTTTTTCCAAGGCTTACATAGCCAATGGGGAGAAAAATCCCAAACTATAGAAAGGACTGGAATATGTTTGCAAAGTTATAGCAGTGATGACAGATCAGGGCAACATGGTAATATAAGCAGAAATCTTTTTGAAGGGGAAAGAAGGCTTAAGAACTGCTCAGATGGAGGAGCATGATGAATCCTTGAAGAGGTTGCATGAAAAGGCATGGGATTACTTGCAGGGGGTAGAAAATCCATTGTAGAAAAAGAAGAGATGCTGGGGAGATCTGTGGGGCACAGGGAATCCTAGGTCAGGTACTACAAATCTCGTTCTCTCATGGAGTCCTGGACCCGTCAGGTGAGAGGAGCCTTGAGAGTCGGACGGGGAAAAAGCAGCACCAGGTCATTTCTGCCAAGTCCTAGGTCACTTGGGAGAGGAGAAGAGAGGCTCTCTGGTCACTGGGTTGGGTACCTCTGTGTGGCCATTCTGGGGTGCTTACAAGAAAGAAAGATGTGTTGGACTTCCAGATCATTCACAGAAACAGAGGAAAGAAATTATGGGAAGGTAAGGTTAGGGAGTCTTGTTTTTTCTCATCCCTCCCTCCCTTGAACCTCCACTGTGCTCCAAATGAAAGAGAGAGTTTCTGAAAACACTGAAAACTCTTTTTCTAACACGATTTTTAAGAGATTGTATTAGTAGTTAATATCGCCCTCTTTAAAAATGTTTGGCTTTCTTTTTCATTGATGTCCAATATTACAAAAGTCAGATGGTTCAACAACCTGATCTACTTTTATCTTAATTTTTTTGGGGAGGGTGAATATTTGAATATTTTCAGCCTGGACAAGAAAGAGAAGCTGGTCAATTTGTACTTCTCTTCATTAGCACTGGTTTACCTCTCTATACTACTGGGCATCCTAGAAAACTAATGTAATTCTTTTGTAAGGAAATTTTAAGATTAAGGGAAAAAAGGGACCTCAAGAGGTCAGCTGCCCCATGCTCCGGCCTCAGGACAGAACTGAGTGTGTACAGTAAATCTGAGAGGTGTTTGTCTTACCTGACCTCCTAAAATCTCTGGCAGGGCTGATTCCTCAGTCTCCTTTAGTATCTATTCCAGCTGTCTGTGTCATTGTAATATTTTTCCTTATATCTAATCTGGACCCCTTTCTTGCCGTGATTTGATCCCTGTACTTCTTGCGCTGTTTACCAAGGGCATGGAAGGTAGGTTATTCCTTTTCTCTTCACAGAAGCTAATACTGTTCTCACCTCTCCTCTCAGCCCTCCGTCCTTCAGACTGCCAATCCTGATGAGTATTGCAGCTACTGCTGCAGTCTTACAATGAATATCGCAGTTACTCTGTAATATTTTCATCGAGACCATGTCTTTCCTAGTTTGTTTTTGCCAAAGTCACATGAAATAGTGTTAAAGCCCTCAGCAGAATCCGTGTATGTAGTTCCTTGTGCTTGCCTTGTCTCCGTACAAGGTCTTTGTCATAAAAAGAAAATTAAGCATGCTTCATTGGACAGATGTGGTTTGGATGTTACCTACCTCCCAATTACCTGGTAGGTGCTCCCAAACAGTTTGTTAGTTTTGTTTTTTCTTGGAATGGAAGTTAAATGAAGCAAGTCATAATTCTGACTCCTCCCTTTTCCCTTTTCAAAGATAGACACTGTCTTTACAACTCTTCCAGAAACGTGTTAGTCCTGCACAAGCTGTCAGATACCACTGCTGATGGCTCAGAGGGTTCTTCTAAATTTCCCTGGGTTAATTTCATCCAACTAAGAACTATGTAGCTTATGTATTCTGTTCTTTCTGAATTCTAGCCTGAGGTTCTCCCTGATATTGCTGATGTTAATTCTGTTGACTGCCTGAGCTGCAGTGATTTTTTAATAGACACTGCAGCAAAAAATTCATTAAACACTGCCTGCTTGGCGTTGTCTAATAAGAGCTTTCACTGCCTCTTAATAGATTTGTTCCTCACTTGTTTTCCTTTTACTAATATTGTACCAATGCAAGATTTATCATCTTTTTTCTCTGTGCTAGTTGGATTTTACTTTCTGCCATGGCCTCTCTGATTTTTATCTCTATATGTCTGTACTATCGTTGCTTGTAATTTTTATCTCTTTTCCCACAATCTACACGCTGCTTCTCCACGGGGGAGGTTGCTGAAGAACGTCATGATTTAGTCTTTTTCTCCCTGCCACTTCCGCATTAGGCCAGTTTGTGTCTTACATATGCTTTGTTTAAGGACTGGAGACTCCTATGAATTTCTTTTCCAGAGATCTGAATTCTGTTCATTTAATTCCATGTTCTTTACAACAGCTTATTTTGCTGTTCTCACTTTCCTCTCCTAAGACTCTGAGATTTTATCATTTGCTCCTTCTCAACGAGCTTCCTTTTCTGCTTTGCTGTTTCAGTGTGTTTCAATGCTTTCAGCATCAAATAGGGAGGACTTCACTTAGATTTCTCAGAATTTTGAATTTGCAGCATTGCTCCTCACATATGGCTGAACAAGCTGCGGAGCAGCCTGTGACAATCCCTTCTGTGGCATTCCTGTCTCTGTAGTCCCTTACTTCCCTTGGCAATTACAGGTAACCATTTTCATGTTTCAGTTTGGCTAAAGTTTTGTAATTTGGTTTCTAAACTGTTTTATTATGGCTTGAATTTACCCCATCCATCTCTGCACTGCCTGTCAGATCTTATTCCAACTTCCTAGCCACACAGAGTTTAAATGCTTGTTTTACAAAATCCCTCAGGGAAGATAGCAGCAAGGAAAACTCAGGAATGCTGGATGCGTGTGTGGGGGATAACGGTGGAAATTGGTATACCAAAGCTAACTTCAAGGCTGGCCTGTTTCTGAAGTGAAGTCAGTAAACTGAAGATAGAGCTGATAGAAGTTTCTTGTAAAGACCCCATTTTCCCCTGGAGTGAATCATAGAATCATAGAATGTGTTGGGTTGGAAGGGTCCTTTAAAGGTCATCTAGTCCAACCCCCCTGCAGTAAGCAGGGACATCTTCAACTAGATCAGACTGAAGAGGACCAAGACTCAGGCATGTCCTCTTCCTCCTCTTTGGCAGAGCACTCTACTGTGTTGGCTGAAACAACAGTTCTGATCTCATTGATGTCCAAGAAGTAGAATCATAGAATTGCCTAGGTTGGAAGGGACCTTTCAGATCATTTAGTCCAACCATGAAAGTATTGAAACGTTAACCCTTCTGTTTCCTAAGCAGAACATCATGTGTTCTCTATTTTAATTGGATTGATGTCACGCCGGTACTTCATTAGTACAACTAGTAGCCTTACATAAATTCTTGTGCATAAATTCTGAACTCTTGAATGGTGCTTCAGCACCACATTGCTGTGCCTGTGTATGTGCCTGCTGTATCATTCTGTCAAAATTCCTATATATTATGTGTATATGCTGTGTAAATATTGTATGTTTGATGCATACACTTAGTATCGGAGAAAGATGGAGGAAGGAAACTGTAGAGTCCAGAATGTGCCAAGTATCTGATCACAGAATCAAAGAATCATTTGGGTTGGAAGGGACGTTTAAAGGTCATCTAGTCCAAGCCCCCTGTAATAAGCAGGGACATCTTCAACTAGATCAGTTTGCTCAAAGCCCCATCCAACCTGACCTTGAATGTTTCCAGGGATGGAGCATCCACCATCTCTCTGGGCAACCTGGGCCAGTGCCTCACCACCCTCAGTGTAAAAAAAGTTCTTCCTTCTATCTAGTCTAAATCTACACTTTTTTAGTTTAAAACCATTACCCCTTGTTCTATCACTGCAGGACCTATGAAAAAGTCTGTCTCCCACCTTTCTTATAAGCCCCCTTCAAGTATCAAAAGGCCACAATAAGTTCTCCCTGGAGCCTTCTCTTCTCCAGGCTGAACAACCCCAACTCTCTCAGCCTGTCTTCACAGGAGAGGTACTCCAGCCCTCTGATCATTTT